>JARFJB010000187.1:3007500-3457500 GCA_036346205.1 Vesta saturnalis
CGGCTTGCTACTGATTTTTTTCACCGCTTCCAGGCAAAAAAAACGACAGTATTTCACTAATAACATGATTTATTGCTCTCTGATATTCTGGGATATACCTTAAATGTTTGAATTTTTCACCGAACTTATATACTGTACATTCTGTGCCAGTTTCCTGTAATATTAAGTAAAATACAAGAACAGAAACTTTTGGCTAAAGGATCTAATTGATAAAAAGTTTTGGCGCCTATAACACATTCTAGGTTTTTAGTAACCCCTAATGAGAAATGTTTTTCCTCCCTTGGTATAGAATCTAGTTCACTGGATCCTCAATATACGAATAAAGAAGTGACTTCAACAATAGCCATTACTTTATTTGTCAAATTTTGTGATTTTTCTCTATTTTTACAATTCAATTACTTTACTTTTTTTAATTAAATTACGATCAATTTGATTCTATCTTTTTATGCAAAATTACCGATTAGCTAGAAAGTTGAATTGTTGAAACGTGGAACTGTGTAGTAGTAATTATCAATTATTAATGCTTGTGTAATTTGCAAATGCTCATGAATATATGGTATAAGTGTATTCGTATGTATGCCGGTAGTAATAATTATAATATTTCTTTAAGGCATTTCGGATTAGGTCATTAGTGTAGTACATCATTTCAGTTTATCAAAGGAACTAAATTCGCAATAATTGTATTAATTAACGCATGTACGTCTCAATTAAATTACACATTATTAGTTTAATAATGTGTTGATTATATGCATAAGTAATGACTACAATAGCAATCTTTTAACACTTGTACAAGTACGAGGGCGTATTTTTATGTTATCTACTTAATCCTAGAATACTTACCTTTTAATACTAACTATCGTAAAATTTACGACGGTAAAACAAGCTTAGTACAAATTTGTGTAATTATTTATAAGCTTAAAAAATAGTTCACTAAACAAAAAAAAAAAATCAAGACACTAATTGTAAAAGATTAAAAATGTGTTTTAAATCTGCTGAGCACAGGAGACACAAAAAATGGGGCGATGTTCCCCGCAGAATGGCCGTCGGCAGCGATGACAATGGTGGGTTGTCATTTGACGTTTTTTGGCATTGCAAAATTGACACATGGCACGTTCCTTTTCCTGTTGAGTTGGTGTTTCCTGCTGCTGTTCCAGATTTAAAATAGTTTCAATCAGCAGTTAGGACGGTTCAGAGTGTATAAAATAATAGGTGGTGTAAATGGTGTAATAAATTTAATAATAAATCAAGAAATAAATTCTCCTTAACACACATCGTCAAACTGACTGGAAGTACTAACCATTCACCACAAATAGTGCCTTCGTCTCAAATCGGTAGATTAAATTTAGGGCCAGACTTTTGATTTGCTTGATTACCACTAAATCTGCTCGCTTACTTCCACCGAACATAAATAATAAAAAAATTGTATGTAATACTAATAAAATGACCTCGGACGCCAAGTTATTTTTTTTTATAATGTCGGAACAACTAGACCGGGTTTGTTAGCAATAAAAATTTTATCAAAATGTAAAAAAATAAAAGTATACAATAGATATTTGTGTATTAAGGGCATAATCAGAAGATTATGGCTCGAGGGAATGTTTTATATTCCTGAGAGCCATAACCTACAATTATGCCCGTGGTATATACAATGTTTTATTTTATTTTGCGCATGAAACTGGAACAAAGTTTTAAAAAGATTCAGTATTTTCGGCAAGTTTTTAAATGCAAATGCAGTGAAATAAAGTCGACAGTAGGCTAAGGTTGTTGTTTCAATAATTCTTTCAACTTACGTGACATATCATGTCATGTGTTTGCTGGCAATCATGCTGCTTAGCAACAATGACATTTCCGTGCTATAAAGACCCATTACGCCGGCATTTGGGGGCGTATAAGGAACATTATGGTGGCAAAATAAAATAATAGATATTTATGTATTAAGGGCATAATCTACAATTATGCCCGTGGTACATACAATGTTTTGTTTTATTTTGCTCCATGAAACTGGAACAAAATATTAAAAATATTCAGTATTTTCGGCAAGTTTTTAAATGGAAATGCAGTGAAATAAAGTCGACGGTAGGCTAATTTGTTGTTACTAAGATACTGTGATATTGCTATTATATATCATGTCATGTGTTTGCTGTCAATCATGCTGCTTAGCATCAATGACATTTCCGTGCTATAAAGACCACATTACGCCAGCATTTGGAGGCGTATAAAGAACATTATGGTGGAAAAATAAAATAAATATGTTTATTAACAGTTAATGTGATATGATTAAATAAAGTATATCTTCAAAACTAATTGTAAAAACCGTACAATACTAAAAAATCATTACATAAATACCTTTGTAAAATTTTGCACACAAATTTTTTAAAAACCTCTGGTTTCTAAATTACGAAACGGTCAACCAAGGTGATGTCATCCTTGCACCATTATTGCGCAATATCTTGAAATAATGTTTTACGTTATCAGTCACACGCAAAACTGGAATTATCCTTCTTAAAAATCTCTTCTTGAAATTTTGAATCCAATATTTATTGCATTACTTTGAAGTTTTTAATGCAAAAATTGCAATCATAAAATGAAAGCGTACGCAACAGCAAAATTAATTGTGCAATCCAAAGCGGTAATATTAAAAGTAACAGTAAAAGTAAAAGTAACAGTAAAAAATAAAAATGCAGTAAAAAAAAAGTGCATGAAAAGAGCAAATGTTTTAATTTTTAATATTACGAGTTAAAAGATATCTTACCATCAAATCAATGGCACTACACTAAAATTAAGGAAAACCCAAAAAAACTTTCTGCTTCTCTTAACATTCATCAGTAACCAAAATGGATGCTTTGGAAGTAGATGATGTACTCGTGCGCCAAAGGGTTTGCGCAAAGAATTAAGTCACGATGACGTAATGCGAGAATAAATGATCAGAAAACTAATTTAAAGAGGTAATATAAACCATTAAGGAATATGCACTTAAGAAGATATGCAAATTAAGTTGCCTACCTCATACCTATGTTTCAATAATTAAAAACTTTTTTCTTATATTTACAACTAAATGAATGAAAGACCTTAAATTAAGGTATACTTTAATACAACTCAAAAAAGGGTTGTTACAAGTGGGCCATTTTATGCGTTGTTCCAACCAGGACTTTATGAATTGATCCGAAATAATACTCATAAACGCCTTTCTTGGAATGGGATCGCGTCCGTTTCTGCTTTGATTATGATCATAAATGATCCAGGAATCTATGCAAGTGATATTGATCATTCCGTAAAAAAGACAAAGTGGCCAGCTTCTTGTTTTTCTTGCCACATTCCTACTCCCACACATTCGGTCGAATGTATCAACTCCATATTTGGTCTTGTCGTAGAACTGGACTATGTCTGGTTTCCCTGCTGTAATATCTTCTACATGTGAACTATCATACATAGTAGATATCACTATAACCGTTTTTGTACGACAACATAGTTGTCTGGCCATCAAAGCTTCCAATACGTCTACTTTTGCAATGCAACATTTGCGGAGGTATCTTTTTTTGTTGTTTCGTAACGTGCCTACAAGGGTCAAGTTATAAGGAGGTTTCAACAGTTCGATAGCCAATAGTATACTGGTGAACCAGTTATCCATGGTCACACTTCCGCTGCTTCCGTAAACTCCTTCAGTTAATTTTTTTACATAATATTCCCCCAACGGTTGTTCATCTGTTTTGGTTACCTTACCCAAATATACCTCAGCGTCAAATATGTACTTGGTGCCAACATCACACACCAGTGGGTGGGTGGGTGGTTGGGTGGGTGGGTGGGTGGGTGGGTGGGTGGGTGGGTGAGTGAGTGAGTGAGTGAGTGAGTGAATGAGTGAGTGAGTGAGTGAGTGAGTGGGAGTGGAGAGAGTGAATGAGTAGGTGAGTGAGTGAGTGAGTGAGTGAGTGAGTGAGTGGTGAGTGAGTGAGTGGTGAGTGAGTGAGTGAGTGAGTGAGTGAGTGGTAGGTGGTGGGTAGGAGTGAGTGAGTGGTGAGGTGAGTGAGTGAGTGAGTGAGTGAGTGAGTGAGTGAGTGGTGGGAGTGGTGAGTGGTGAGTGAGTGAGTGAGTGAGTGAGTGGTGGGAGTGAGTGAGTGGTGAGTGAGTGAGTGAGTGGTGAGTGAGTGAGTGGTGAGTGAGTGAGTGGTGGTGAGTGAGTGGTGAGTGGTGAGTGAGGTGAGTGAGTGGTGGTGAGTGAGTGGTGAGTGAGTGGGTGAGTGAGTGAGTGAGTGAGTGAGTGAGTGAGTGAGTGAGTGAGGTGAGTGAGTGAGTGAGTGAGTGAGTGGAGTGAGTGAGTGGTGAGTGAGTGAGTGAGTGAGTGAGTGAGTGGTGGTGAGTGGTGAGGGTGAGTGAGTGAGTGGGTGAGTGAGTGAGTGAGTGAGTGGTGAGGTGGTGGGTGAGGGAGTGAGTGGGAGTGAGTGAGTGAGTGAGTGAGTGAGGGTGAGGTGAGGGTGGTGAGTGAGGGTGAGGGTGAGTGAGGGTGGTGGTGAGTGAGTGAGGAGTGAGTGAGGTGAGTGAGTGAGTGAGTGAGTGAGTGGAGGGTGAGTGAGTGAGTGAGTGAGTGAGTGAGTGGTGAGTGAGTGAGTGAGTGAGTGATGAGTGAGTGGAGTGAGTGAGTGAGTGGTGAGTGAGTGAGTGAGTGAGTGAGTGAGTGAGTGAGTGAGTGAGTGAGTGAGTGAGTGAGTGAGTGAGTGAGTGGTGAGTGAGTGAGTGGTGAGTGGAGTGAGTGACGAGGAGTGAGGATGTGAGTGGTGAGGAGTGAGTGAGTGAGTGGTGAGGATGAGTGGGGAGTCGAGCGAGTGAGTGAGATGAGAGGGTGAGTGAGTGATGTGGTCATGTATGTAGTGTAGGAGAGTAAGTGGAGTGAGTCAGTGCAGTGAGGTCACTGTAGTATGTGAGTAGTACAGTAGTCATTACAGTCTCAGTCAGTCAGTCAGAATCAGTCATTAGTAGTCAGTCATGTCATTTAGAGTAAATCCCGATTCTGGTGAGAATCACAAAAACAATCCAGTTAATAATTTTTATTTCAAATTAATTTTTAAAAGGACAAACGTATAATCTCACATCCCCCCTGCCTCGCTAAGCTGAAGCCCCTTTATATTTCTTTTCATTTCATAACGTTCTAAATCCAGATTTATTTCTGATAATGTCTTTAGTAAATCCTCCAACCTCTTCTTGCTTTATCTCATCAATAATTTCTTATATTCTCTTTCTCTTCTTATCATGCGTCCTACTACTACTACTTCCATTTTTGTTAATTCTGATTTACTGAATCGCGCACCCACCGTTTATTATACATCTGTGTATATATCCTTGAAAACCACCAACCTTGAAACATTCTTGTTTCCCCCCACCATCAGCTGATTATATTTTTAGATTTATAAGTATTGCTATGACCTTGACATATGTATTTTTAGATCACCTTGAACAGCTCCAAAAATTTCCGTCCAAAAGCTTGAACTGGCTCCAAACATGACATCTATTTTTAGATTGTATCTGATTCTATTTTTATATTTCTAAGAATTGCAATATGATGATGCTGATGACCTTGACATGAACTAATTCTAATTTTATATTTCTAAGAATTGCAATATGATGATGACCTTGGCATATTTATTTTTAGATCACCTTGAACCGCTTCAAAAATTTCCCGACAAAAGTTTAAACTGGGTCCAGGAGCTCCAAACATTCTCTCTCTCTCACTCCAGATGACCTTGGCATGAACTTATCCTATTTTTGGATTTCTAAAAATTGTAATATGATTATGACCTTGACATATCTATTTTTAGATTACCTTGAAGAGCCCCAAAAATTGTATTTATTTTGTATGTATTTTGCGTCACGTAAACGGTCTAAAATTGCTGAAACGTACGGTAACGGATATGCATCTCTCTCGGTAACTTTATTTACTTTTCGAAAATCCACGCAAAACCTATAACTTCCATCCTTCTTCTATACTAGTAGTATCGGACTTGACCAAGCGCTATTAGATTTCTCAATCTCATCCATCTTCAACATCTTTTCCAACTCGAGATCTATTTGTTGCTGAATAAACGGTGACACACGATAATATCGTTGCTTAATTGGTTCACTACTTGTCTTAATTTTGTGTTCTACTAAAGTTGTACATCCTAATTCCTTGCCTTCAATGTTCGCAAAATAACTGTCCACTACTCCATCCAATTGTCTTAATTGTCCTCCATTCAGATGTAAACGTGAGCAAATCTTCGGCTCTCTATCTTCCATAGCATTAATAGTTTCCTCATTTTCAAATTTCCACTCTCCTTTTCTTAAGTCCGGAACAAAATTCGCTCGTTTCCAAAAATCGACTCCTAATATCAACTGATGTGGTATCTCCAATACAACAATGACGTTAATCGTAATAATTCTTCCCTTAATTTCGATCGGAACACTGGCTGACCCGATACTCTTCACTGATTGACCATTAGCTACGACACAGGTTGACGTAAATTCTCTATTTAATTTCACTCCCAATTGACTCAATTTCTCCCATCCCTTTCTTCCAATGATGGTCTTCGTAGATCCACTGTCCAATAATCCCAATAACTCTTGACCAAAAATCTTGACCGTGACGAATGGTCTCTCATCTGAATCCTTTAAATCGAAAACGTAATCCAATAAAACTTTATTCCTTGGAAAAGTAACTTCATCCTTGGCTCTTAAACTATTATAATAAACTGCCGACTTAATGTTGATCTTGGAAGGCAATACGCGGCTCTTTATTGCCTCCTTGACCCGTTTCCCGAATTCGAACATTTAGGTCAATTCTTCACTGTAAAATCCTTCTTTCCACAACGATAACAATAACGATTCTTAATGGTGTCTTTACAACTCGACGCCAGATGTCCGGTCTTCTGACAATTCCAACACGACCTACCCTCAACTCTACTCGGCGTTATCTTTACTTCCTGTATCGGTACTTCCTTATTCTTAATCGTCACAACCGGTGGGGTTTCTCCCACGTACGCTAAATCTACTTCAAGGTCGGAGTGTTTCCGACTAGGCGGTACATAACTATTCATCGCTTGAACCCTTTCTTCGATAAGTCTTCCATACTTAATTAATTCATTAATAGAGCTAACCTCCGTTAAACCCAATTATGCCTGATAAGAAGGCGCGATATTTTTCCGCAAAATACGTAATTGCTTATCCTCCGACAAGTTTCGTTCAATTGCGAAAATAAAGTCCGCATAACAGCGATATAAATTCCCATAGGCTCGTCCGTACCCTGAGTACGACGCTTAATCTCATCTAATAATCTATCGTCATAATCTATTGGCTGGAATTGAATTTTCAACAATTCCACCAACTCACCCCAAGTCCTAACTTCCCTTCTAACGGAACGAACGTAAATCAAAGCGCTACCCGTAAACAAATCTAAACATTCCGAAAATAATTGCGCCTCATCTACTCTACGTGAAATCTGTAATTCTGAAATCCGTTCCAAAAAACCACTTAACGATAAGGATTTAATATCTCCCGAAAATGATAAATTCCATTTGCAAACCGGTGTACTTTTTACAACTACATTCCTAACAGGTGACGTACTTAAATTTAAATTACTAATCGGTACTGAAATATCTGTTCTTGAATTTTGATCGTCATTATTCGAAACACTGCTTACTATTTCCAAAGGTGAACTTTTTGAAACTACTCGTTTATCCAAAATTTCGTACGTAGATTGAGCTACTGCAATTTCAACAAACAAACTTTCTTTAATCTTAACGTCGATATCGGTTTTCGGAATTGAATTATTAACTCTACCTAACAAATATTTGAGCTTGGTTACTATGGTCGTTAAAATTTTTGTGGACGGATTAATTTTGACTTCCTCTAATAACTTTTCTAATTCCAATTTCGTTTCTTCAATAGCACTCTTATCTGTTTCAAAATCGAAAGGATAATCGGGACGTGATGAAATTTTACCACTACTTTCCTCCCTTAAAATATTCCGTAACAATGTACGTAACGCAGTTACCCCTAACGATAGATCACCACCTCTAACCGCTATCTCATATCTTACCTCACTAGGTGTAAACCTATCTACATTAATTTTATAACCCATATTTAATCTTTCGATACGTATATAAAAAAAAACTTAATTCAACAATAAAATAATCATGAAGCGAAAATACTGAAATACTATCCTAAGATGTCACCAAAAAATAAAAATCTACGACAAAAACCACCCTAAAATGTCCCACGTTGAAGCGCCAACTTTACCTTTAACGGTATAAACGGGTGGTAGAACGGGATTACAGATAAATTGGCCTTTTTGCCCCGACTAGCCAGCGTATGGGTGTAGGTTAGATGTTGAAAAATTTTGCACAACCAGAATAGTAAATTGTACGTAAGTCACAATAGGGGGATGAAGACAAAATCAATTCGGTAAGGGCGCCAGAATGTTTAGTAGTCAAAATAAGGGTCGCTGTGCCAAAATTACGAGTACATAGCGTGTCTAAACATACAAAAAACATACGCTTACCTATCCGCAATCAATCCCAGGTGTGCTGGACAGCAACGCAGCAAACCACCTGAAATAGGGCTTCAAAAAACACTACACGCTTGTCAAATAAAAGCGTGATAAACACTCAATAACGTTACGTTAATACACCTCAGTGTAATGATAAGGCATTACATAATAATCAAAACAAAACAAAAAAAAAGCTATAGAATGAACTCTAAACTGAATTAATATTCAACAAAAAAAAATCAAATAAAATACTAAATATTAATAACGCTATTACTCAATAAAATCAAAAAAAACTAACTTTGTTACGTTAAAACTAAATTACCGGTAACTTGCAGTTTGCAAAAAAAACTCTTATGTAACACAAAAGGGTTTCCATAGAAATTAAACACATTTATAAAACCTAACAAACTATAATAAAATAATAAAAATGATAAATATAAAAAAATGTAAACATACGATAATGCGTATAAACAAAAAATACAAATACTTAAAAGGCGACAGGATGTCGGATTTACGCCAGTCTAAATCGTTTAACCTATAAAGATATAATTCGTGGATTATATACCCACACTACAATAGGGTCGATTGCCCTTTAATACCAAAATAAAAAAAGTGTGAAGGCGGAGCGTCAAAACTATAATTAATTACGCTAAACAAATTTAAACAACAACTTACTTTAACAAACAAAAAAAAGACCCCGCTTTCAAACTTTCATAAACACAAAAAAAAAATAAATCGAAACACAAAAATCTTCAAAATTTTCAATAAAAAAAACACAATACACAAACAATTTCTTGACTAAACTCGTTAGAATGTTACTGTATTAATTACTAACTTCTTTTAAAATATTAATCTGAGCGTTCAAATGACTTGATAACTTTTAGCTTTAATTGGTTTTATTTCCACTAATAATCCAAAATGTTGATAAATGCTTTAAATAACTATAAATTTTAATATATTGCGAAAGTTTCTTTATCTTTACACACGATTTGTACGATAAATAGGTGGCACTGCAAGAACGATAATGTTAATATCCGCAGAAGCGATATAAACCAAAGAGGTCACTGAAGCACTATACAACACGACGATGTCCTCTAGGTAACTTTACGTAAAACCGAAATCGGCACTAGGTATAATCCTTTGGTGATGAACAATTTTAATAAATCCCTTTACAGGTAATCTTCAGAAGTAGCTAAACTACCCTTACTACACAAAAGTATGTTCGTTAAACACCACAAGGTCCAAAATTTCAACGTTCTAAACCACCCCTTAAAGCATAACACTAAATGGCACAGTACTACTCGAAAACGCAGTCAATTTTTAGACTCCCAAAAATTATTCACAAAAATCCAGCTTTGAATTTGCATCCCACTACTCACAAAAAATCTTATCTACTTTAATTCCACCAATTAAAAAAACGGAAGGGGAAAATAAGGTACCCCGATACACAAATTAGTTTCCGTCCGTAAGGACTCGGTAAATTTTCAAAAACTAAACGTCAGCAAAAGTATCCTGTACAGCCTCTCTATGTTTACCTTAAAGTACGAACAACAAGGCCCACATGCAATCTCAATGACTCAAAACCAGCATATTCACTAATACACTGAACAACTATACTTAAGCGTCTTTATGTCGCTAACATGACATAATACACAGATAAATCCACACTATTTATTTAAATTACTTAATTTTCTATTACATTTTACGGAAATCAAACGAAATGAACGTTAATTAAACTTATATAAACGGGAAATAATAAGGAAAAACAACCTAAATTACAAAAAAAAATAATTCACAAACAAAGAATTTAAAGCTCGCCATACACCTACCATCCCTAAAGGTCGTCACACACGTTAAAACAAATTTACTATAAAACTAAACTTGACAACAAAAAAAAATATATATACACGGAATCTAACTAGATGCATAAGACTACAAACAAAATTACCCAATACGTATACAGGGTGTTCAAAATACCCTGGCAATGTTGCGTTAGGTGTAGTGTTATTTCAAAAAATGAATGGGCCCAAATACTCTGTAGCACTTGCTATCCGACTCACAACCTTCGATGAACTAATATATTCTGCTACTGCTCGAAAGTTGTTCAGTCTTATTCTTGGAATAAAAGTTTCGTGGATATAGTCAAGTTAAACCTTTCACACTTTATTTCTGATTGTGCTGAGTTAACATGGTTTCACCACATTCGTAACATAGATGTCGATTAGCTAGATGATAAAGACTTTCTTAATTTTATTTTAATGTCTTGTATCGCCCGAGAAAACTAATCCGGCGACCATATTACAGATCCATTAAGCTGGGATAAAAATGTTCACTTAATCTATTGTTATTAAATGTATATCTAGACTTTCCTTTTTGTCACGTTATACATATGAGGTCGACAGTTATATTTCAATACGTTCTGTTTAAACAAAAATCTACTAAAAAAATTAGCAAGAAAAGTAACAAGAGCTACGAATCGATCCCAACAGACTCAGTTCTGTTTACATAAGATTCTGAAATTTCGCGCATGCATACTGCTGTTCATTGAAGAAAAGTTGTCATTGCCAGTATTTGTCCGTCGCTTGGTGAAAAGACACGTACCATTTCGCTGTGTATCTATACGAAAGAAATATAATGGATACGACAAGTGCATTGACTGATGCTGAATTGGCTGCCGTAGTTGATGGACTTAGTGATAATGATTTCGAAATGAATATACTCCAACAGAGGAAGAGAACGAGAGTAGTGATGTAGTCCGCGATGATCAAAAACAAGAAGGTGAACTAGGGCGAAAAATTAAACCGTAAAATGGAATTTACCACTTCAAGTTCAATGTCGAAGGAGCCTGAGTGTTTAGTGACGCATGGGAAACAATGAACTTGCGCGCTTTATCGGAGAACTTTAAATTAATTTCATTTAGCAGGTGACTTTGGTGTATCTAAAGCTATGTACAGAATTAACGAATTTGATCATTTGTCTAAACTTCATCAATCGATTTCACGTTATGTTTGAAATTGCAAAATGTGTGCTAGTTCAAGAATCGATCAGCCCGATACACAGAGAATGATAGACTTTCCTTTTCGGTTAATATAAATACATTTGCTAGGACCTTCACCTAGGAATATATAAGGTATCAATTTCTATGTGCTGTCACAGACTGGTTCACTAAATACGTTTTAGTTTAACTCTTACGTCATTTCACTAACAAATTGACTTCTAAATTTTTATGTAAAAAGGACCTGAGATTTATAAGCAATCCTGAACGTCCTAGGCCGTTATTAATCTGTTTTTAATTATGAGTCTTAATTAAATTTTGAGAACCATTTTATTTTGGCGGCAAATTTGAAATCGCCCCTTATCAAAAGACAGAAATTAATCAAATCAATCGATCGGCCACTAAAATCAGCTGAAGCGTATCAAACCAAATCAACCAACCTCGATCAAATCAAACAAATTAATTAAGCAAATCAATCTCATACAAATCACTCGATCAGATCAAATCAAACAATCAGATCAATCATAATCAATCAAAGCAATTAACCAAATCAGTCAAATTAATCCACCACAATCAAATCAAACAAGAAGCTGAGCTAACAATTCTTCATTACCTTCAGGTAACGATTCTCCAACTGTATATACCTAGCTCCTATGAGCGACCACTTACTTTATAGATAAGTCTAACCGACAGTCAGAGCTGGTACTCTCCCTAAACTTGAGGGCACCGGTGTGGGAAAACAGTCGATCATCAGCAAATTAATCTCAATCAATGCAACCTCAATCAATCAAATCATAATTTAGAGCTTAGGAAAATCAGCTTACAATTCAAAAATACTGGTGTGGCCTAACTTAGAGCTTGCTAAAACCAACCACAATTCAAAAATACATGACATCTGTTTTTAATTATGAGTCTTAATTAAATTTTGAGAACCATTTTATTTTGGCGGCAAATTTGAAATCGCCCCTTATCAAAAGACAGAAATTAATCAAATCAATCGATCGGCCACTAAAATCAGCTGAAGCGTATCAAACCAAATCAATCAACCTCAATCAAATCAAACAAATTAATTAAGCAAATCAATCTCATACAAATCACTCGATCAGATCAAATCAAACAATCAGATCAATCATAATCAATCAAAGCAATTAACCAAATCAGTCAAATTAATCCACCACAATCAAATCAAACAAGAAGCTGAGCTAACAATTCTTCATTACCTTCAGGTAACGATTCTCCAACTGTATATACCTAGCTCCTATGAGCGACCACTTACTTTATAGATAAGTCTAACCGACAGTCAGAGCTGGTACTCTCCCTAAACTTGAGGGCACCGGTGTGGGAAAACAGTCGATCATCAGCAAATTAATCTCAATCAATGCAACCTCAATCAATCAAATCATAATTTAGAGCTTAGGAAAATCAGCTTACAATTCAAAAATACTGGTGTGGCCTAACTTAGAGCTTGCTAAAACCAACCACAATTCAAAAATACATGACATAGCCTTCGGAATTACTGTCAATATACGACCATCAAATTAGTTTGTAACACTATTGACAGGTTTTGCATACAGTGCTAAAAACACGTTTTACGGTTAAGACTAGTAAAAATACCTATATGCTAACAAATACAACCAAATTCGAAATCAGACCACTATATTATTTTACAAGGATTGTCTTATCGGAAGTACCTCTGCCTGAAGGGGCCCTAAATTTATAAACAAGCTGGAACGGAATATTTCTTTTTGAAAACGGGCAATTGCCTGGGGACAAATAAACAAGCTGACTTTCATTTCCAATTTTGATAATACACATGTGAATTGAAACTAATACCGATTTCGTTTCGTAAGGCAACTATAATATCGCTCAAACTAACATGTATACTACTATCGACTTTTGCACACAATGATAAAAATATTTTTTACAGTTGAATCAGTAAAAATACAACAACAAATATAACCAAACTTGAAATCAGGCCTCTATCAATTAAGTAAAGTAAATAAAATAAGTGGTAAAGGTTAAACTAAAAAACGAGCACTTACCAAGGTTGTCGTGGGTAATCGTATTGAAAGAACGGCCTGACATGGTAGACAGCTGCTTATAGTCACAACACATTCACTTTAGCCGTCTTGCTTATACCTGAATAATATAAAGTACTTAGAGTCTTACAGTAATCATTAGTATAACAGAAAGTAATTATTTTCTGGATTTGCCCAGTCATGTAACCACAATAACAACCTTTCATTATTCAAGTGCATTTGGAAAAAATAACAGTCCTACACTAGTGAACTCTTTATGAAAGTTAAATGGATTCGGATTATTTGATGTTCACGTTCTTTGCGCGTGACAAAAAATCCCTACAATTATATTACACTTATTTTTAAAAACAGTTTGTTTCTGTAATACAAGTTGATCGTGGCTTTACCTAGTAGTACATTTTTAAAAGCAGATTTGCTTGTTTGCGACGTCGTCTAGAGATGTATTTTTAAACTAGCGAATATTTTCTGTAATAGAAGTTGATCGTGCTCGACTCTATCGTCTATGTTGACGACCTAGTAATATATGCAAAGAAAAAGCAGGATCTGGAACATAATTAGAAACTTGGAAGAATGCCCTTAATAAAAGGAATCTCAAAATTAACGTGGAGAAGAGAAGAGTAATGGTTATTGGAAAAGGAGAAACAGACACTACAATAAACATAAAATTATATGTAAAAGTAGTAGAACAAGTGCGGGTTTTTGAATACTGGGAGTAACAGTTCAGCATAACGGGAACATTCATATTGAAATAAATGGAAGGATTGAAAGTGCGAAGTGAAGGTATTTCACGCCTTAACAAACGCGGCCCTAAGGGAGGACGGAATAACAAAGAAAACGAAAATTGCAGTCTACCAATCCATTTCCAACCCCATCCTAACTTATGGAAGCGAAAGTTAGGTGCTAACGAATCAGATGGAGAATAATGTACAAGCGGTAGAAATGAGATTTCTACGTTGAGTCACGGGAAGCTCAAGAACGGACAGAATAAGAGATGAGGTAATCAGGAAAGAACTAGCTGTAGAGTCAGCTATGAAAAGTGAGTGAGTTTGCGCACTTAACTTGTATAAGCCCTTCAGCTCTACATATTCATTCTTTGTTAAAGATTGTCACTACCTTGTAAATAACTGAAGAATGAGTCTCAACAGGTTATCACAACCTTATTCGGTTGTTATAATGTGAAATAAAACAAACTCTAAAAAGGAAATAAGAAAATAAACATACGTAATAATTTAACATTGAATTAAAATAAATAAATCGCTAACTAAGAAACTGATGCTGGTGGTCCCTGGGTTGAAATATTATGGGACGCCGCTGACTTTTGAATTGTATGAATTAGGATCGCCCTCTATGGACATTACTGTTATAGTTATTTACGTTATAAGTCCGGTATAACGGATATTAACGGACGAATAAATAATTAATTCGGACGACGCGAAGCCGAGTCAGAGTTTGTTTGCGTAATGAGTGCGCAATATCCGGGTACCGGACGAATAACGTAACGGACTTTATTTAATACTGAAACTCACTCAAAATTATGAACCAAAAATGCATCTGTTCAAACCTGCGTCAAGCAAAAATGGGACCATTATCGTGGTTAGCGGGGTTGCTAGGGACGCTAGGGTGGTTTGTTTACAATTTTCGATCAGACAAAACAGTAAAAATGGGTGATGAAGGTATGAAGAATTCTGACGAAATCTTAGAAAAAATCAAAGCAGCTACAACAAAACTTATTCCCCTCAAGTCTAGGGAGCGTTACAATAAAGAATACAAGATGTTTAATGAATGGTGACGGCAACATGACGTGAAAATAATTGATGAGGAAGCTGGCATATTTATATGATTCGGTGAGTAGTTTTTCCGTTTTAAATACATAGTTTTCGTACAATTTGTTCCAAAAATACTGCGGTTCTCCTTTGTGAAGCGAATATTCGATGGTAAAATCAAAGCTGCTTGTCTTTGAGAATACTGATATTTCAAAATTTGCAAGATTGAAATCATTTTTAATACGAATTTCATGATTCTCAATTCTCAATTGCAAAGAATTTAAATATTGGTGTCAATTGTTGTCAAGAAGTGTAATGTTAGTTAATAAATACCATTTAAAATAATAATCAGTTTTATTTCTTACCTCAAGGACGGACAAAGCGTGCGGTTTAAGGAACATTACAAGTATAACAAAACAACACGGAAATAAATTTCGTGTGTATTGCATCAAGAAGTAATTGGATATCCTTATATCACATTTTTGTTTTCGACAATCGCTAAATACAAATTGCTGACAGGTACGTCACAGTATATTCTTACAAGACCGCAGGTCTGGTATTAAATAATTAAATTTACGCCCACACAATAACCCGAACCATTGCATTACAAGTCTTATTCTGTTTATAGTCAATGGTTTTTGTTAACAATTACTTTCTCGTTATCTGAGTTTGACCATTTAGTTATAAAAATAATAACTTTATTTATGATTTTAATTACTTATAGTTATACTTCATAAGACTCTTTTTAATGAATCGGTGAATCTAATTTGCCTTTAAACCGCGATCTTATACCTTATTAAAAAAATACGTGTAACAATGCCACGTAAACCGGCAGTTCCAATGAATGACATTTTAAATTTGTTGTCCAATCATAAGGATGATATTGAAAAAGCTTCAAATACACCTTCATCGAACATTTGGACCTTACTGAGTAATGCTGTTAATAGAAAAATTTCTGTTCGAGGATTCTACACTGTGGTTAAAATGAATAAATATAATTGTTGTGAGCTTTTGGGTATTAAAGTCATATAAAAAGGAAATGAAGTTGTGCAAAATAATTTCAGTAAAAAGCATCAGAAGAGTCTACTCTGGTTTTCAATTTAATATTAGATACTGCTAACTGACAAAAAATAGAACCTGTTGAAAAAGTGGATAGAGACAAAAGGCGCAGAATGATATTAAAAAAGGGGTGGACAAATATATTTAATTCTGAAATTGAACAAATTGCACAAAGTAAGTGTGTGGAAGTTTTTAAATCATTACGTTTATCCGTGCTGAATGTGATGCTTCTTTATATGCTTATAATGCAGGTGGACCTATAGAAAACAAGCTAAATATAACTGTTAAAATATCAAACATAAATCAAGAACTTCATATTGTTTCCAAGAAGAGAAAACTAACGGGAGAGAACAGATTAGAACTCGGAAAAGTGTTATGCGATGGAAAACTCACCGTCAATTGGGGAAGAGGAGAAGCAAATAAGATAATGAAACATGATGAGTCAATTGAATTCAGTACACTGTACACATTGCCTGTATTACGAAAATGCAAATAAGAATATGGCGATAAAAAATGTAAGGCAAACTAAAGGTCCTACCTCCAATTTATTACTTTTTAAATACACACAAACATACCTTGCAACTATTCATTCAATTGGTCTAGATACATTTTTTTTGCATTACTGGACTCCTGAATAGTTAAATATTTATAATTCCTATGTAAAGGATCAGAAACGAAGTTCTTTTATAGCAATTGACGCAACTGCACACTGGTAAAGAAACTGAGAAGGTCCCACGATTTGTCATCCGCTCATATATTTTTGTACTCCATCGTAATCCATGTCAATAAGGAACATGGTCAAATAACGGTTTGTCAAATTCTTTCTGAAGCTCATGCAATAAGTATTTCGTTTTGGCTTAATAAATGGGTAAAATCCGGTGTTTTATTACCACTAACTATCGTTTGCGATCACTCTCTGGCACTCCTTAATGCAAGATCTTGAACTTTTACCAACATGGCTTTAAAATCATCTATGGAACATTGTTTCAAGCTAATACATAAAGGTAACTTATGCATTCCGCCGTCTTTCATTAGGATTGATTTTTCACAAATCATGATCAAAACTGATAGTTTCGAAGAAGCTAAGTGTTTGATAGAAAGCTGAATTATTGTTTCTAATAGCGAGTTTGCAGTATTATACAATAATGTAATTACTCCTTATGAAGTACATAAGAGAAAATTAAAACAATTAATATCTGGTTTGGATAATGACATTAATGTAACCAGTAATGAAACTGAAGATCAAAAGAAACTACCACGAGATAATGACGCAATGCCACCAGACAAAGACGATTCACTTACTACCTGGTCTGTGCACATTAAGGAGAATGCCCTAAAAATATGTGGCTTTGAGACAAAAGAAGAAAATTTTCACTATTGCCCTGAATTCACTAACGATTTGCAACATTTCATCAGAACAATATTGTTGTGGTCAAATATTATAAACAAACACTTTGTGACATTCAGAAGAATTGCATCATCTGCCATTGCCGAAAGTTATTTTAATGATTTAAAAAACAGGTCATTTGTAAATCACAACTTACCCATGAGAATCGACAAATTTTTTTATTAATCATGTTGAAGCCATACAGGGGATGGTAAAATTTGCAGGTACAAATAAAATGCAACATAAGACAGATGATGTTTATCATGAAGTCAACATTATGCAAAAAAATTCAAATGACATTGGCAAGTGCTCATTTTTTATATATTTCATATTCGTTAACTGAATTTTGTGTACAGACATGCATCAAAATGGAAAAAATAATGCGGAAGTTCTTCAGGTCAATGATGCTACAACGATGATGAAGACTACAAATATAAATGATTGTCCCAAAGAAGGAGTTGAGAATATTGCCGAAGTTGGTAAGTTGATAAGCAACAAGTATTAAATACTTCTGAAAACTTGCCTCGCTAATATGTGGTACCACGGAAATTAAAGCGTTATATAAGATTTTTCTATTACTAGAAACAAGGTTGCAAGTTATTGAAAATTGGAAAGGGCTCGCCACAGAGCGTGAACGGAGATTAGGGGCGCAGAAAGATGGTTCTAATTACAGTCGTCCTTGTCCAGAAATACTTCACATCACAGAGGGGAAAAAATTAAACTCGTTTTGTTACAAAATGAGCTTTTAGCAAAGTAAAGGTCACCAATACTTGCGCATTTGACGTCGTTGCTCAAGCTGTTGCAGCTGCATACTGTGACAGTGACCCTCATAAAAACTTTGTAGAAACAAAAGGGATACAATTGCAGAACTAATACAGTATCTGTTTTCTGGGAACAAAAATATTAGTTATAGTTAGAGTGAGGATTTTATGCAAAATGCATATCGCTTATTTTTTATAGTTGAAGAATATCATTTTGTTTTTAGACGAATTGCACTAAATGCAATCATTTGACATTAATTAATTTTTGCATATTTTGCATATTTCGCCAAATACTGCATATATTGCAATTTTATGCATATTTTGCCTTTTTATTCATAATTAACATATATTTCGCATTTTTTCTATATCTTCCAAATTCGCTTTAAAATGCATTATTCTAACTTATTTTAAATTTTGTTATTGTGTCTAACTAAGAAATGTATTTTTATATGAATAAGACAGGTTTAAAGAAAGATTATTACCTGCAGTTAAGTGCAACGTTAATACTTCCGGATTATGAAGTTTCAGTGCCGCTATTTCGTAGTATTTGAAAATTCCAATGGTACCTAAGTAGATAGTTAAAGCATTGATTGAGGGAATTCCCGCAATCAAGGGTTAAAGTTATTTGGACTTTCTCAAGGTAAGTGTTTAGTTAGTTAATCCTTCTTGAAAATAATTTGAGAGTAACGGACAAAATGCAAAATTTTAAACATTCTTTGGGCGAAGACGTAACTGAATGGTACGGCTTTGTTAAGTGAACTTCAAGATGCCGAAAGTTAAAAATAGTTTAGTTCAAGTATGGATAAAAAATATATCCGAGCTACGTCTGGATGATGAAAAAGTGTTTTGAATAGCCTGTGGAAAAATAGTAAGTACCATTACATATTTTTAATTGATTTTGGAAATTAAACCCTTATTAATTGATGTAGGTTATTGAATTCACCGTTTTATCAGTTTTTAAACGCAATTAGATACTTATTTTTAAAATTAATTTTTCCTTAGATCATGTGCGAAAGGAAATCTCAAGTTACACAGCACATTGAAACCTCTCTTCATAAAAGAAAATTAGAAACATTTAAGAAAACAAAAGTTTGTCAGACACCTTTGCGCCAGTCGTTGTTTCAAGAAACGGCCAAAAGAAATGCACAAGAGGAATTTAATTTCGAACACTTGTTAAAGCCTATATTCCATTAAAGAAATTGCAAAATCCTAGTTTTAGGTCATTTTTAGAAAAAATTAGTAAGAATCAAGTGCCAGATGAAAGCACGCTTCGAAAAAGGTATATTAATGATTTATATCTTGAAACTATAGGGCATATAAAGAAAATTACAAAAAATAAATATCTTTATTTTATAGTAGATGAAACTACAGATTGTTGCGGGCGATATGTTGCAAATTTAATGATTGGTTATTTAAGTGAGGCGCAGTCTAGTATACCATATTTAATCGCTTCCAAAGTTCTTGAGAAAACCAATCATGCAACAATAGTTCGCTTTATAAACGAAGCTTGCATGCAATTTTTTATTCCTGATATTGTTGCAACAGATAAAATAGTTTTAATGCTGTCTGATGCAGCATCGTATATGGTAAAAGCTGGACAGCAATTAAAATTATTTTATGAAAATATAGTACATGTAACATGTCTCGCACATGGTAGCAGAAACAATTCGTAATCAATTTCCACTAGTAAATAGTTTAATAAGTAGTATAAAGAAAGTGTTTTTAAAAGCTCCGTTACGAATTCAATTGTACAAAGAAAAGATTCCTCTACCACCAGAGCCTGTGATTACGCGTTGGGGTACTTGGTCAAATTTTTTATGCAGATCATTTGGAAAAAATAAAGGAGTTAGTTTTCGAAATTTCTGATAATTCAAGTACTTACGTTCAAAAAGCTCAATCCATTTCAAAGAAAACACAATTGCGCAATGAGCTGGCATTTATAAAAGCAAATTACTATTTTGTAAGTTCAACCATTGCTAAATTAGAAACGGAAGCAATGTCATTAAATGAATCTATGCATATAATTAATAAATTTCAACAGCTGATTTCTGCTGTTTCAGGAAATATTGGTAAAACTATTTCTAATAAATTAAATGAAATTTTACAAAAAAACAGTGGATATCAGTTGTTACTAAAAGTTAATAATAAAGTTCTGAAACTTGAGGAAAATTCCGATGATCTTGTTATAAATTTAGATTTGGCCATATTAGCCGCATTAAAATGTGCACCCATAACTTCTGTGGATGTAGGAAGAAGTTTTTCTTTGTACAAAAACATACTATCGGACAGACGCCAAAATTTTCTGCCCGAAAACTTGGAAAAATATTTAATTATAAATTGTTTTGCAAATAGTAATGAGAGGGTGTAATCTTTATAAATCTATAGCGTATAAGTAAATATGTAGTTTTTAAATAACACATAATTTTGAATGTTAAAATAATAAGTCTGTATGCAATTTATCTTTTTCCTATTAAAAAATTACAAGCATATATACTTTTTTTATATATTAATGTTATAATTTCGAATTAACACAGGTAAATAGAAGATTCAATATTTATGCATATTTTGAATTAATAATGCATTTTTGATGCATATTTTAAGGTTTTTAAGTGCATATATATGCACATATTTCGGAATTTTATAGTGCATAAAATCCGCTCTCTAGTTATAGTATTCGGACATCATTATTTTCAGAAAAAAAGTAGTTATTTCAATGCGGCCGCCTTAATTAACGATAGTCATTAGTTGTTAATGCAATGTAGCAAATATAATCAAATATTCTTACGAAAATTATTACAGCGCTTTTAATAACCAAAAATGCCTTAAAAGGCGTTGCAATGTAAAACAACCCAGCATTTCTATGGACACAGTTCCTATTAATGTAAATTATTTAAAACATACTTTCGCCACGCTCGGCAAAGCAATCGAAAATGGGTATTTAAGACGTTCATTGTGATCATGTGGTAGCGAACTTGTATACGAAATTAATATTTCAGGTAACATATTTATAGATACAAATGGCTGAGGAAAAACACACTTACAGAAATATCACTACAGTTATTTGTTTTCAATACAATTTTTATTTTACGTGCTGTGATTAATTATATTAACCATAATTTAGCAATAGGAGGAACTGGCCATTACACTTCTTATACGAGAAGAATTGATAACCAATGTGAATTATACGATGATCTCTTAAGCAAAGTGGAAAATGTACTGAGCGCTGTGGAAGTTGAACCACACTTATTATTTTACACCATTTAATACCCGAGAACTTTCGCATTTAAGGAACAGTAACGGCGCTTTATATTTTTTTACTATTGAACTTTATTATTTGGTTAAGTATATTAAGTAACAGTAGATGGTAACAATACAATGTATACTAAATAAAAAATGTTTTTGTTTATTATATGACAACGTGTTGCTTACACATCTCTTCTCCTCAGCACGTTAAAACATTTTTTCGAATATACAGGATACCTCAACAATGAAATAACGTCGGTTTTGAGTGCTATTTTCATGTAGCGCTAAACGCCCGACTTTTGGTTTAATCCTTCACTGGAAATTATGACAAGCTACGAGAATTGCATATTGCAATCTTATAAAGCGTAACAACCGTGATATCTTGTAAAACAAGAAATGCAACAATTAAAATTTAAAATCTACTTATGTAACATCCAACATTTAATCAACTGAAATTATTACGTCATAGGAACTACGAATATAATGATGAATTTTTTCGCCTAAAATGCTGCATGTATATAGTATATACCTGTAGTACTTTAACGAGTTTTCTAACGCACGTCACAAAATTTATGACGTCATTTTACTACAATGTTGACACATATTCTTTGTACTATTGGGACTATTCACTCTACCACTAAAACTACTACTACTACTACCTATGGACTGTGTGCATTTGACCTACTAACCGCGCAGTTAAATTATATGTACTCATATTTTCAACTCATTTGTTATAAAAAGAACAGTTTTGTTGGTGTGATCGTAATCGTAATATATAAAAGCTAGTAAACAACGAGAGCACGATAATAACATAACCTTAAATTTTCAACGAAAATATTAATCAAAGAGTAAAGAAGGTTTGGCACCGTTGGTTTTGAGTACCAACACTAACATTGAAAATTTACTTTTTTAACCGTGAACAATGTACTTTTTTTATTTTGGTACGTCATTTCTTTCGTTGATGGCATTGTTGTTGACATTGAAAATACTATAGGTAAAAAGTTTTAACTTTTTTAAGTTTAAATTTTCACTACACAGTCTTTCACGGTTGTGTACTGATATTTTAATTAATTTCACAAAACTGTGTCTATCAAAAACATTTGTAATATTCAAATTCAAGTATCTATTTCTTTAACAGACTTGTGTGCGAATTTTTAATGAAGGTGACAAAATTTACTACTTCCACTACTAATAATTGTACATAATTTAATTATTTGTGCTTTCAGATGGCGAGTCATGTGTGGAGTTGGCTGGCCATTTTCAAATGCTCCTATCTCTCTAATGAGAAGGTATGTTGAACTATTTCCGATTTCACATAAGGTCACAAATGAAGTACTAAGTTTTAGAATTAACGGCTAGATTTCTACTTTGAATGGTGAGCCTACTACACGGAGCCATAATAAATTTAGGATTTGTACACGGCTTTAAATGTTATTTACAGATTGTATAATTTCAAATTAACCATTAAAGGAAAAACAAAAAGATAAGCATTTTATTATGTGTGATAATGGTGAAAGTTTACATTTTCATAAATTAGCACAAAATTCTTCTGTTTTTTTTTTTAATGAATAATAAAGAAAAAATTCTAGCATATGTTTATCAAAATCAACAAATATGTAAAAATTTTAAACCTTTCAAAAATAAATCACATAGCTTTAAAGTAATTTTAAAAAATACTTGTTTTTTTAATATATAAATTGGTTTCCTTGATAAAAAGACTAAAAGTCTTAAAATAGTCTAAGCCAATTCAACACTTTACGAGATAGGATTAGCGTGCAGGAACAGGTATTACGTGCAAGAGTGGGGTAATATTCCTATGAAAGTAAGTGCGAAACGCGATTGTTGTATGAAGCACATAACATTAAAAGAATATAAACGTATCTGACGTACCTGTGACGGGAATAAAATTAACGCCCCCAAGTGGATGATCATATACTTACTGTACCATGGCGGTTGATTTGAAACAGATACAATGCAGTAAATAATGCTAGTTTACAGGTTATGGAAGGGATTTCATAAGTTACGGAAATACATACAAAAAAAAACATTGTAACTATAGTAATATTTATTTAATATAATAGAAAGCATTCATTAAAACATAATGTACATAAATTATACTTACATACATGAACTACATACATACATACATACATTTAGTTACCGTCGCACATTCACGTGAAGATGTGTAGAAGCACCATCCAACTGCATCCACATCCTGTTTCTGATATCGAGAGGAACGTTTTCCAATAATTCTGGAAGTATTTGTCGGATAAATCTTCGAAACATTTCACCTTTCAGATTGCCGTCGAAAAAATAAGGGCCTATTACACGAGTCCCCAATATTCCTCCCCGTACATTGACAGACCATCTATTTTGGCGATCAAGCGTACGAAAAAAATATGGGTTATTGTCACTATAATAATGAAGGTTATACCTGTTCACTAAGCCATTATTATGAAAAGTGGATTCATCGGAGAAAAGTACGAAGCCGAAAAAGTTATTGTCTTCACCCATTTTGTCCAAAACCCACAGACAGAAGTTAAACCGGGTGATGAAGTCTCTTTCATAAAGCTACGGGTGAAATTTGTATTTTTTTATAATTCGGCCGATACTTCGTCTACTCATCCCCGTCTCATTAGCTAAAGTACGTTGACTTACGTTAGGATATTCTATTATATTTCCAATAACTGCACATTCATTATCATCATCACCAAGAATGGGTTTTTCCCTGTTCATTTTGGGATAAGCCACACTTCCTGTTGTTCGAAACACTTGGAGTAATTTTTCGAATGAACGTTTGTCCGGATGACTTCGAGCTGGATATTTTGGGAGTAAACCCTCGATGCCAATAGACAGTTCTCTTGACACTCTCCAAGTACTAATATCATATCAACAGGCTCTTGTTGAGAATAAACTTTCATTTTTAAATTTCAAATTTGTTTACAACGTGCGTCTAATCAACTAACGCAAGTCAAACTGACATTTGTAATTTATTTTGTAACGGTCAATAAATGTTAACATTTTGTTTTCCCAGCCACCTTTTTTTTTCCTTAATTTTAATAAAGGAATGGACGTAATGTTATGTGAAAGAGAAAATGATCTTTTACAGAGGGACTACGATAGAGAGGTACAGGGAACCCTAATACAGATTGAAAGCCAACTGTGCTATCAAATACAGGGTGTTCCATTTAAAATAAAAAGTTATTTGACATAAAAGTTTATCAAGTTGAAAGTAAATTTTATAACGCCCTGTATAATATTTTTCTAGTATTTTATTCTTTTAAACTTTATTCTTATGGCAAAACAGTCTTGTCAGCTGCGAATGAAAATTTGTAATCTACTGGGCGTACGGGACATTTGATTTTGAGTCTGTATTTTAAAAAAAATTGTTGGTCTCTAGAATTCAAAAATGAGAAAAAATACAGGATGTGCAATTTAAAAAGTCATGTTTGATATGTATTGAAATGTTTTTACAAATTATTACATTTCCGCTTTAAAGGATCTACGCGTATATGGTGCACCACCCTGTACATATATATATATATATATATATATATATATATATATATATATATATATATATATATATATATATATATATATATATATATATATATATATATGGTAGACTTGCGGATTAATAAATTGGAATTGTGAATTGTTATTCTCTTCCCACCGCAATAACTCCAAAAATTGAAATGCGATTTTATCACTGATTTTTGGTGGGGTGAAGTTGCGCAGTATCCGGCTAGAGAGGTTGATGTAATTTACCTTTAGCCGAAATAACCCATAAACTTGAATATCAATATACACCGTGTCCAAGATAAGGATGCCCACTATGTGGATCTCGGAAACGGTAAGAGATGGAAGGTCGGCTAAATAGAACAAAAGTTACGCATTTGAGAGGATGTATTTATGGTCTTTGTAGAACTCGAATACCTCTTTTAGTTTTTGAGATATTTGAAAAAAATTAAATTTTCTGATTTTCGTTTTTATTTTTTTCTGATCTTGTTTGAAGAGTTATCAAGAAAAGAAGAGCACATTTTTGATTGCCACTTTTCTCGCTCTACTTAATGCTGTTATTAAATTTTTGATACAACGTTTCGTTTGTTAGCAACCATCATCAACTTATCAAATTATTTTTGCCATATTTAAATTCTCTCCTTGATTCTGAATTCAACGATATATCACACTTTATATTTTTGATACTTTTCAGATGATAAAATCTATATTCAATGTAAAACATCGAAAACGTACAGTTAAAACTAATACTAGAAACATTAGAAAACTGTAAAATTATTATAAAATAATGTTTTCTCATTTTCTAATGCCTGTTGCGAATAAAATAATTCACAAGTAGGTATTTATTGAAAATATTATTAATTAAACAGTTTAAATACATCTTCCGTCGTACTGATGCATTTGATAAAAATAAAAAATAAGTAGGCTTTGCATTTTGTTTACCTACCTGTCGTAACTGATTGTTGTCCGTATTACGTTTGTTTGGTGGTCTTTGAGTTAATTACATTTTGTGTTTACCTAAAAACAATATGGTAGGATTTACATCGATTGGGGCTTGAACCTTGGTGGCGCAGTTGGTTAGCGCGGTACTCTAGCAAAGTACAGGTCGTAGGTTCGAATCCTACTCGAGGTGAACTTTTTATTTATGTATTTAATAAAATTAATAATAATTTTTAATTACATATTTACCTTTCAACTTATTCGTTCATAACAAAAACTTATAATAATTTAATATGGTAGGAGTACATTTTTCAAATAATGAAAAATTTGGTATACTGACGTGTTACATGTTGTGTCAACGTAATTGTTCTGAAGCCGGCATTATGTATTTAAACAAATATCCAGAAAGGCGTCAACCTCACATAAGTACGTTTCGCACATTAGCAGTTAATCTAAAGGTATATGGTGCGTTCAAAAAACCTGTAAAATCTCGCAAAAAACCTTGCAATGAAGAAAAAACAAGTACTGTTTTATTAGCTGTAACGGAAAATCCAGAGGTTTCTATTAGGAAAATTGAAGAGGCAACTGGCATAGCCCATTCCACAGCTCATTATGTTCTAAAGAAGGAGAAAGTACATCCATATAAATTTAGAATTTGCCAAGGACTTCAACCAGGTGACCCAGAAAGACGTAGAATATTCTGCGAATGGTATACTCGTCAATCTCAAGACAATAAATATTTTCCTAATAAAATAACATGGTCCGATGAAAGTATGGTTAATAATAATGGAATTTTTAATCATAGAAAGGCTTATTATTGGGCAAGAGTAAATCCACGTCAGTACAAAACGGCCAAACATCAACACCGTTTCGGATTTAATATGTGGGCTGCTATATTCCGTACTCGAATTATAGGTCCTTTCATTTACCATGAGTCCTTAAATTCTGAACGTTACCAAATTTTACTCCAAAATGAATTAGAGACAGCTTTGAATGATTTGCCTTTCCAAAAAGTTGAAGGTTGTTGGTTTATGCAGGACGGTGCACCAGCGCAGAATTCCAGAGTTGTCAGAGAATACCTGTCAGTTGCAAATGCACTATGGCCAGCCCGTTCTCCAGATATAACACCTTTGGATTTTTTTCAAAGAAATTTTACAAAGATTAGTTCTCGAAGCGTTTACTAGTATAACTCCTCAAATGCTGAAGAATGTTTTAGATGCTACAGTTAGAAGATGCTATTTATGTTTAGAAAATAACGGGAATCTCTTTGAACATCTTTTGTGAGTTTATTAACCTTTAAAATAAATTTGTTTTTTATTTGTCTATCATTTAAAATTACAAAACATAACTGTACGTTTTCGATGTTTTACATTGAATATGAATTTTCTCATCCGAAACGTATCAAAAATATAAAGTGTGATATATCGTTGAATTCAGAATCAAGGAGAGAATTTAAATATGGCAAAAATAATTTTTCGTATATTTCAAAAAATAAAGTTGATGATGGTTAACAAACGAAACGTTGTATCAAAAATTGAATAACAGCATTATGTAGAGCTAGAAAAGTGGCAATTAAAATGCGCTCTTCTTTTCTTGGTAACTCTTCAAATAAGGTCAGATACAGATAGATAGATAAAGAAAAACGAAAATCAGAAATTTTTTTTCAAATATCTCAAGCACTAAAAGAGATATTCGAGTTCTATAAAGACTATAAATACATCCTCTCAAATGTGTAACTTTTGTTCCATTTAACCGACCTTCCATCTCTTACCGTTTCTGAGATCCCCATAGTGGGCATCCTTATCTTGGACACGGTGTATATATGTATATATATATATATATATATATATATATATATATATATATATATATATATATATATATATATATATATTATATTTATATTTAAATAAGATATTTTTCTTTAAAACTTGTGTAAATAAACGTATAATTAATTCAACGTTTCGGGAACGTCCTTTGTTCCCTTTGTCAAAGGACGTTCCCGAAACGTTGAATTAATTGTACGTTTATTTACACAAGTTTTAAAGAAAAAATGTCTTATTTAAACATTAATATTTGTGGAAATCTAAACAGAAACATAATATTCCTGTACGGAGAAGAAACTTTGAATACCATCAAGATTTACAGAAAGCTACGTATCAAAAAATGTGAAACACTTACTAATTTAACTTTTTTAAAGCGTTGTCGTGACAATAAAATAATACCCAAGGGATTTAAATTGAAACCAAGACCAGACATTAATGGTTCTTATAAGATTTTATTCAAAACAAGCCTTGCCCTTTTAAGAAAAGCGATCGCCAATGAAAGGGCTAAACTTGACTATCTCAACCGTACCCTTTATGACACCTTCCAAACTTTACATGCTAGCAAAATACACCCTTTCATATTCGATACGGTGGATCGCCTCATTGAAAATACTGTAGAATCGTCCTTGATGATAAAAACTAACCGACAGAAACAAAAATTTGAACGTTTGTCTCATACATCGCAGTCAAATAATGTAGAACCGTTAAGGGCAGTACACAATTTCAGTGACAAAGAATTTAATAATAATATTCTGAATGTTTTAGGTAAAGGGTTTAATTTTGCCCCCACTCCTAAACGGATTCCCGTAGAAAACATCATCACCAACGTAGAATACGCCTTAAAGGATACAGAATCTACGGTTGCTGATGAAATTAGGCTCAACGTAGCACACATTCTTCAGAACTGCAAATTTCCCAAACAAAATATCACCAAACAAGACCTCCAAATGTTAAACCAAATCAAAAATGACGACCAAATATTAATACTACCCGCTGACAAAGGAAACGCTACTGTCATTGTCAACTCTCAAGATTATCACCACAAGATGTCTGAACTGCTAACTTCTTCAGAATATAAGAAAAATCAATGCAATCCTACCACTTACATAGAAAAAACAACAAAATCTATCATTAATTCTACAAAATTAGACAAAGAAACAAAACAGAAACTAATTCCAAGAGAGAAGAGTTCAAGAATCCCCAAAATATACGGACTCCCAAAAATACATAAGGAAAACTGGCCATTACGCCCTATCGTCAGTGCATTCAGTTCTCCGACTCATGACCTCGCTCGTTATCTAGCAAAAGTGATTCAACCGATTTGTGAAAATGCTGTATCCTACATCAAAAACTCTTATGGTTTTCTACACAAACTCAAAATTGTACCCTTGGCTCCAAATGACATTTTAGTTAGCTTCGACATAACGTCACTTTTCACCAAAATACCTATTGAAGACACGATGAAAATTTTAGAAGAAAAACACTCAATAAACCAAGACATACTCAAATTGATAAACCACTGCATGCACTCAACCTATTTTACATACAAAGGACAATTCTACAAGCAAATTCAAGGAACACCTATGGGCTCACCACTCTCTCCAGCTTTTGCGAATGTATATATGGAACATTTTGAAACCATTGCTTTAAATTCTGCATATTTAAAACCTAAATGTTGGTTTCGTTATGTTGACGACACATATGTAGTTTGGCCCCATGGAAAAGGAAACTTGAACCATTTTCTAGGACATACTAACAACATTCACGACATCAAATTTACTATGGAAGTTGAAGAAAATAATTCACTCCCTTTTTTGGACACCCTAATAACAAGACTTCCTAATGGTAAATTTACACATAAAGTTTATCGAAAACCAACACATACGAATAGATACTTGAACTCTCTCTCACATCACCATCCTGGTCAATTACGTAGCGTTATGAAATCCTTGATATACCGCTCTTACCACTTATCTGACCAAAATTCTAAAACGGAAGAGATGAAGACTATTAATAAAATACTAATTCAAAATGGATACAAAGATCAAGAAATATTAAAAATTACCAACGAAATAAATAGACCAAGAAGACAAAGGGAACAAAGGACGTTCCCGAAACGTTGAATTAATTGTACGTTTATTTACGCAAGTCTTAAAGAAAAAATGTCTTATTTAAACATTAATACTTGTGGAAATCTAAATAGAAACATACATACATATATGTATATATATATATATATATATATATATATATATATATATATATATAGACTTGCGGGTTAATAAATAGGAATTGTTATTCTCTTACCACCGCGATAACTCCAAAAATTGGAATGCGATTATATTAGTATATAGATCTCACTGATTTTTGGTGGGCTGAAGTTGCGCAGTATCCCGCTAGAGAGGTTGATGTAATTTACACATTTACATAAACTTGAATATCAAATGTTTTCAAATTTAGTGAGTGTTTAGAATGTAATCATTTAGACCCCAAAATAAGTTTTGTGATCGATGGATGTTACTCAGTGACATGAATAACTTTTAAAAATGGGCCTAATACAACGTTTGGTAAACAAACGCAAAATGTGTTTTATATGACCGAACTTCTCCACATTATATGATGCTTTACAGAGCTGTTACTAATGGAATTCTTGTAATATAATGAATAAGAATATAAACAAGAAAATACAAAACAACCTACTTTGATGTTTTCAAGAAGACCGCTTTAGCTCAGGTAGTGAACCATTTCTTATAGAGGATTTTGAATATAAAGTTGTGTTGAAACCAGGACTTTGTTACAACTGTAACACATTTTTACTCTACGACAGCTAACTAGCAGTCATAGAGTAAATATTGATGCGGTAAGTTCAATAACAAAAACTTTACGTACAACAAACTGATGTTTTAGTGTATATAGTTTCTAAAATTTAGATGAATTCTTTCTGAGGTAACGATAGTAGTTAGCTCACACTTTCTTCACGTTTTGACCTTTGTCAATATGCATTTTCAAGCTTGTAAGTTTTGATAAAACGAGCTTTAATAATAATAATTTTATGCAATGCAATGGCTTTAAACTTATTGCGAATAGTTTTATAGTAAATTGAAATATAATCGAATAAATGAAGGTAGTTCGATTACAAATTGATTTATTTATTGGATATTATTATATAATAATATTAGTTTGCTAGTAAACCATATATGTATTGGAGGTTTCAAATTTGATTAACTATCTCGGAGTACCCTGCATCAAACAATTAATGTATATCCATTATATTAAATGTATGATACTGAAAATAACTTGTTTAATGGAGCTTAATTTTATAGATTTTGAGTATTTAGGAGAAACCGTTAATTTTAGTGACTGATGTAATAAAGTGGGAAGGTTATTTATAAAACAAACAGCATAAAAATCGAAAAGTGTTAGCCTTAACAATATGTAGTAAATTTTAGGAGTGAAGTAGACATAAAAAGGACCAAAGTGCAAGCAATTAAAGCTCCTAGTGCTTTCAGTAGCAGCGGTGCGATATAAATTGGTGCGGATATTTTAAGATTTATCCGGTCACATTTCAGCAGAAAACTACGGTCATGGCCAATAATATGTAACTTTTTTTATTGGACAAGTTTATAGGATTTCTTGACTCACTATAACCGAAACTTTTGGTTTAGAACATTAACATCGAGTGTAAAAAATTGCCTCTTTATTGCTTGACCAAAATGTTAACTTGAATTTAGATTTATGATATTGCTATGTAATAATTGCAACTTGTTAAAAGCCTTTTTCGTGCAATTTCAAGACTGAATGAGTTATTAGCCACGAAACTTGTGTTACATTCGTGGTTGATTTTCACTGCTGTTCATGAGAGTAGTACAAAAGGGAAATGCTCGAATTTAATTAAGCAAGTTAGTTTCTCCTCTACCGTTAAGAATTCAAGTAACTTAACTTTATAAACGGCTAAGTTTTAGAGATTTGATTAAAACAATATTAGATTTTATTTTCCCGATTAGTTTCTTCCCCCTTTAATAATCGTACCTTATAAATTTTCTAATAATTTGATTTGCAGAGAAATTGCTTTTTTGTACTAATTAGTCCGTTTTCTTTTCTTTCGAAAAGCGCATTTATTTCGAATTCAATTCTTTTTCAATTAAAAAATAAAAGATAATTTAAAACGGTTCGTTTTTAATTTCGCAATTCCTATATTTCTTTTAGTAGAGTAGGAAGGGAGCAATCACAGCAATTTCCGGATACAAATCCCCCCGAAAAAATAATATGCGAATCTAACGATCTATATATACTAGTGACTAAACAATTCTTTCGATAGAACAGGCAGAGAATCAGACATAAAATCAATCGAGATAATCTTTGATTCCTTTAATGGTTTCTGGGGATTTAGTTTGTTTTATGGCGTGGATTATTTTGAAATGTGCATGAACGGTATTGCTGCAGTTCTGTCCACTTCTAGTTATTTATAATAGACTGTAATTGAATTGACAGTAAATGACGCATGAGCTCTGCATATTGACTAAATCGCAATTATCATTCATTGATACGTTTGTTCACATATATAGGTAGGCACGTTTATGGATATACAGAATCTTGCACATTCGATAAAATACAAATTTGTAATTGAAATAAATGTTAACTAACACAAACTGAACTCATCAATCTTTTTGCGAGGATTTTGAAATGTACTTGAAATGTCAATAGATGAAAAATTAGCCTGTTTTTGTAAACCTCATTTTACATACACCAAAGAGTAATCCTATTATTTTCCATTGAATTTGTTTTTTTTTAAGTATGAGAGTATTGTATAAAATCCGTCAAAGCTTCGAATAACAGAATTGTGAACATATTTATAAGAAAAAATGTTAAAAATAAATATACATTTTTCAACTGTAAAAAAATGTATAAGAGGTTTAAGTAGATCTTCAAAAGCGCCGTATGAAAATGAGATACATAAAGTTCAATACATTTTTTTTTAAAATAACAGAAATGTAAACTACATAAAATTATTATTACATTCTTAGTGTCAGATGCTTACAGCAAGAGACTCGTTTTGGATTACATGTGTTATAATAGTATAGATTTATTGATATTCTATTATACATGACATAATATAATGTATTTTGATTGACAGAGATAGGGAGCCAAAAAGCCCAAGTTCACTTCATCCACTAACCCCATTCTAACGTCGTAATACCTGCTGTGAAAGCTAATTAAATCACGAACAATAAAAAGTAAATTAAATAGTAATTTTATTATGAGTGTAGATACATCATTTATAGTGTATTACATAACGACCTATGAAAGTGGTAGATATCACACAAGCGGGAAGAGAATCCCGCGAGTGCAGAATGGACTCTTTCGTGCGAGCTTAATGTATACGATTTTTCCTACGACCATGAAAGAAGTCTCGTTAATCTTTTATTGATCACAAATTAAATAATTACAAAATATACTTAATCGAATATTTCAGGTTTTTTTGTTTAGGAATCATAATCATGGCCTAAGAAATAAGCGTTGTTCGTAATTATTCTGAATTTAAAAACGTTTACCTGACTATTTAAACTTGCCAAATCATAAACATCAAATAATAGCAGTAGGTGTGTCGACTTTGATCGCGAGTGAACTCCCTGTCAGGCCAATGACAACCGGTAGTCGGTACGGTAACTTCTAGAAAAGCAATGCGAAAGTAAAAGGTACACATGCTTTTCACTTTCATATTATATACAGTGAGAAAGTGAAACGCATTAGTGTGCGAAAGTATTACTTTCTGTACTGTAAATTGTGCGACGTCAATGACTTTAGTACATGGTCGTAGGAGAAATAAATTAACGTTACTAAAAATGGTACAGAGCAACAAATTTACTAAAAACTTGGTTTTCCCCTCATTGTCGAAGACTTGACTTTAGTTTTGAAAGCATGATACCTGGTGTGGAACAACACAACCTTCCAAACAGTTTTTTAGGCCAATAGTAGAATACGGACATATTTCGACGCCATTTTATTTTTGTGACGTCATAGGTCCCTCCCACTTTCACCCGCCCACTTTCCGCCCCTTTTTTGACGGCTTCTTTTCGGGTGCCATTTTCAACTCCTGATGGAATTTTCACCCCTAATTAGGACACTTTTGGCTGTGTTAAGATTCCTTCTGGTAGTTCAGTCCCTGGAGGGTAGGCAAATGCGTGTTCATAGTGTTCTAATTGGTAGTCCTTAAGAAAGACCACGCCCCTTTTACCTGATTTGCCGTGCGTGCGTCCGCCCCTCTGATTTCTGGTTGGTTCTTAGTACCCACCCAGTCTCTGAGCTCTGATTGTAGGCCTAAAGCTCTGCATTCTGATTGGTTACGTCGAGAAATTTAAAATGATTTTATAAGATAGCCCTAATGCTATCGTGTAAGACAGCTATAAGAACTTGTGTTAGGGTCTGCGCCCTCTTGTCGTGGCCCTCTTGGCTGGAAATAGTATTATAATAGGGAGGCCCTAATGCTATCTCACAAGACAGGTATAAGAACTTGTGTTAGGGCCTGCTTCCTCAAGTCGTGGCCCCCTTGTTGCAAAAATCGAATCTGTCCATAGGGGCATCTAATGGTGTATGGACTAATGAATATTTTCTGTAATAGAGGAGGCTCCACCTAGCGGTATATTTGTAGGGCTAATTAGGGAATGTTTGGGGCGCCATCTAGTGGTTTATTTTTAAAGTAGCGAGTATTTTATGTAATGATGCACACCCCTCTCTTTCTCTCTCTCGTTTATCCGGTTCTCTCTCTCTCCCTCTCTCACGGCTCTTTCTCAAACAAACAAGTCAATTAAGCAAATCAAATCAAATTAATTAATTAATTAAGCATATCAATCTCAAACAAATTATGCTTGACTAAATCTATCAATCAAATCAACCTCAATCAATCTCAATAAAATCAGATCATAACTAAGTTTGCGAAAACTGTATAACGGAAATAAAAAGACACAAGGTTTCAAGGATTTATGATAGGCGAATCAACAACTACAAAGCCTAGAACCCACAAATACGTACCCGCATAATGTTATTAATTTAAAAATAGCGTAACACTGACACCTTTATCTAATTAACTAAACAAGTGAGTTGAGATCCAGTCAGTAGAATAACAGTTGACGGTATTGCAGAGTTCGTTCACGACGACAAGTAAAACATGAATAAAAATAATACGCATACCTTCATATAGGTAAGATTTTGCAATGCGAGGCTTCCAGCGAAGGCTATTTCGGCGATCCCCACTCCAACCCTCCCGAACATAACCGAGATTATGCAAAAATAGCTTAGGGATAATTTAAATAAAAAAGAAACTAGATTTACTGCACTTTCATTTTTAGATAAGTAAATAGGTGACTACATTTTTTACAATATGTTATTTAATTAACAGAAACATTATAATTTACAATACACAATTTTACACACAAAATACAATTCTTTCTTTGTCTACCAGGCGTATGTTTTAGTACATCCAATTTAATTTGTTACGTGCAAATTTGTACTTTGTCCACTAACTCACCGTAACAGAGAAGTTAGCCTTAGGGCTGCCGGAAAGCCCAGTCAAAGTAGAGAAGTGGGACGGGTTCTACAGTGTCGTAGGTGGTACCTAAAAGCTGACAAGGGAAGGGAGGGCGCCACCTAGAATGATAAACAGCCAGCACTAGATCAACGGAGAGAATTAGTCACTTTACTAGCTAAGAAACGACTATAAGGAAGGATCTGGGCAGTAAAAGATGTGGTTACAAGATAGAATGTCCCGAAACACAATATATTATATGCAAATATCACGTAAACGTAGTATATAGCTTTTAAATATATATATATATATATATATATATATATATATATATATATATATATATATATATATATATATATATATATATATATATATATATATATATATTTAAAAGCTATATACTACGTTTAGTTATATATATATATATATATATATATATATATATATATATATATACATAAACTAAACTGTATCCCGAAGGTATGGGATTATTCTTCAAATAAACATTTAAATTGTGTTATACACAAAACGTTAACCCAAACTAAATATTTGTGCTCTTAAATACATTATAGCAAGCGACCCAATTTAGATAATAATATCAAACGTCATTAAAAAAAGAAGCAAATTAAAGGTAATAGCATATGGATCAAACTGGAAAAGAGCGTACAAAGCCACTTAACACCCGGTTGTAAATCTGCTGTGAACAAGTGCCTCCAAAACATAAAGTTGGATGCAACGTATTACTGACCATCAATACGTTTTAACAATTTCTTGCAGAAATTTGTTTACTTGAGAAAAATACTCCATTCAAAAAAATACTTGCAAAAAAATAATAATCCAGAGATTTTAACAGGTGGAAAAATTGACTAAATCGTGCAGCGTAGATTTTTAATTTTATAACTTAAATCTATACATTGTTCTTCCAATTTCCTTTGTAAATAGTAATTAGATATGTACAAAGAGCCCATATTTTCTAATTGTAATATATATAACGCAATTTATTTCTGTAGCTTATCTGTTTAATACCTATTATAACTAACTCTGCCCCCACGGATAACTGTTTCAATTTCCTACAGTTTGTAGTCCTAACATTACCTTTAATTTCTTGCATTCGAAGGTCGGTAATTTTTCCACATATTTTGGGTAAAACATTCTTGTTCCAAATGCTCATTAAATGTGTCCTACCGTTTGTATTAAATGTAATAAAAGGTTCTTGGTTTGGTAAAGAAACCATCTCCAACCCATTATAAGGAACGAACTTGGGGGATTACATTAGCTGTTTTAAACGAGACCATTTTGCGCTATTGTTAATTTCTTCCGATAATGTAGAAAAAGAAGTAACATTAACAACAAACTGAACCATATCCTATTAATGAAATTGAACCCCTTTCCCAAGCTTACGTACTATCCACAACGAAACGTAAGTTGGAACTGGAAGAAGTGGCTTTAAAGAAACTAAAATTTAACTATATACAGCAGCTAGCAGTATAAAAAGAAGAGTATATGGATTTATTGGGAAAAGAGCAAACAATAGCAGAGTTTAAACAAAATATCATTAACTACTTTAATTCCTGTTGGGACAATCTGGATACAAATAGGACTTATAAAATGTCCGCCTCCGTGGCTAATAATGTAAGACAATATCCACATGTTGGAGCACTTGCAGAAAAAGATGGAATAAAAACTATTTACTTTACAAGAGGTTATTTTTAAGAATTATTCTTTCGGTGTAAAGAGAGAAAAACTTATACACGAAGGGTTTATTTTTGTTCCTTATAATGGGTTGAAGATAGTTTCTTTACCAAACTCAGAACCTTTTATCATATCTTATACAAACGGTACGAGCACATTTAATGGTTATACGTTTGCTAAAATAGAGAATATTGTACAACACTCTAAAGCACTAGAGAAGTTGGAACAAGAACGTTTTACCAAAAAAGATGTGGTACAAATTACCGACTTTCGAATGCAAGAAATCATAGGTAACCGTAAGGCTACAAACTGTAGGAAATTGGAACAGGTATCCGAGGGGGCAGAATTAGTTACAATAGATATTAAACAGATAAGCTATAGAAATAAATTGCGTCATATATTACAATTAGAAAATATGTATATTGTAAATTATAGTGTTCCAGTTAGTTAAATAACATTTGTAAAAAATGTAGTCCCTACTTGGTTATGTAAAATAAAAGTATTTTTGAACTGTACGCTGGTTTTTGTAAACTGTAAGTTATGATCTGATTTTATTGAAATTGATTGATTGAGATTGATCTGATTGATTAATTTCATTGAGCATGATTTGTTTGAGATTGATATGCTTAATTAATTAATATGATTTTATTAATTGATTTGTTTATTTGACATAAAGATAGAGATAGAGATAGAGATAGAGAGAGAGAGAGAGAGAGAGAGAGAGAGAGAGAAAGAGGGAGAGAGAGAGCGCGAGAGATTGATTGATTGATTAATTGATTTATTTAACAATCTCGTTGAAATTAGGTCTTTATGGACCTTTCTTACATTCTCACGAGAAATACAACATAATAAACAACCAAAATCATTATACAGTTCCTAATTCTACAAAATAAATCAGACTTGTCTAAAAAAAGTTAACAATAGATTGCTCAAACAATAGCATAAGATAATACTGTTACGTTTGGATAGAGAAAAGGGGGTTTATTAATTAAGAGAAAAATGGACTGTATATATTTTCATGTATATTAATATGAATATTATGAAGAACAAGGTTGAAAGTGTGTGACTTACCCTTATTCCACGAGACTTCTACTCCTTGGGAGCTCCCAGTGGTGTTGGTCAAGGAGTCCGGTCACACACGTTGCATATAGATGAAAAAAGGTAATCTAATAACCTCACGATAACTATTTTTAAATGAGTATCAGCGTGAAAATTTGGTCAATAAATAACAAATTTAGATTAATTAAGGCGGCGATGAATTAATAACGCGACTATATGGACGTTAATCCAAAAAACTGAACCGCTCGAAGCGCGCGCTACCTCCGTGCCCGTTCCCCAAAGCAAAGCTCTTAGAACTTGCGCAGAAAGAGTTAACATTTGCGGCAATACTTATAAATTTAAATATAAGTAGTAGATGTACAAAGTAAAGAAGTTATAAATGTACAAAATAGGAAACTTATCGGAGTCATAACATTCTCCCGGGCGAAAAATGCGAGTGAAAACCAAGAATTTTTTTTTTTTTGAAACTTAGATAAATATATAAAAAAAATAAAATAATAAACAAGTATTTATTCAAAGAATTTTAACCAAAACCCAAAAAAAAAATTTTTTTTTTTGGAAGAGCATAAATATAAAAAATAAAAAAAAATTATTTGCGTAATGGTAGCGGGCACAGTTTGACAAGGGGGCGCTTTAATACTCCACTAGAAGTTTTAACACTTGCTATGCGAACTACATTATCCTTTCCAGGAAACACTTCTAAAATGCTCCTTTAATGGAGCGTGTGCAAATACTCCAAATTCCATCTACGCCAAAAGTCCTGGTGAAGTCTTTGGAGCAATTGCCAGCGTGTTAAGCGATTCACAGGTGTCTGTAAAAGGTCATCATCCGGTACGGTAGTCAGTGGTTCCATAGTAAGAAAATGACCGGGCGTTAATACATTAAAATCATTTGGATCTGAACTTAAAGCTGTTAAAGGTCTTGAATTTAGTACGCCTTCTATTTGAACTAACAAGGTATACAGTTCTTCATAAGATAAAATCTGTTGACCAATAACGCGGATAATATGAGTTTTAATAGATTTTATTCCGGCCTCCCACAACCCGCCCCAGTGAGGTGCAGCAGGCGCATTAAGTTGCCATTCGATGGCTTCTACACTGACGGCATTTATATTAACCTTTGCAATTCATTTGAGGCACCGACAAAATTAGTGCCACAGTCGGAGAAAATTCGTGAGACTCTCTCCCGGCGCACTACCAATCTTCGTAGTGCAGCCAAAAATGCGTCAGTTGTCAAATCTGACGCCAACTCAATATGCACAGCCTTAGTGGCATAGCACACAAAAGTACAAATATAAGATTTTGGAGATTTTGAGCCATGATGACGACTCATAGTAATAAAGAGCGGATCGCCGTAATCTACACCGACATGAGAAAAAGGTTTAAGTTGCGAAATTCTATTAAGAGGTAAATTACCCATTGGCGGTTGATAAGGGGTAGGATGCATTCTCCAACATTTTAAGCATTTTGATAACACTGATCTAATGGCGCGTTTAGGAGATAATATCCAAAATTGTTGAGACAATAAAAATTGAGTTGTACGCAAACCTGCGTGTAAATATTTTTTGTGAAAATCATCAATAATTAACACAGTTAATCTACTATGTCGAGGCAAAAGAATCGGATGTTTTCTATCATAAGAAATTTCCGCATAAGTTAATCTGCCACCAACTCTTAATACTCTTCAGGATCCAAAAATGCGTTGGTTAAGCCTTTTAAAAAGTTTAGGCAATTTTGGACCTTGTAATTCACTAGAAAATTCTAAACCTTGTGTATGCTTTACTAACAGTAACAGAGATTTATGTAATTCTTGGCTTGTAATCCATTCAGACATTTGGTTTTGGTTAGCGTTTTTTGTGTTATGTATAAATCGTAAAATATAAGCTAGAATACGTTGTATACTAGCAAGAGAAGAATGATTACTTAAATGGTCATCAAAAAAGTTATTGGTTGGATCATGATTGAAACTGACTAATGTTAGTTTGTGTTCTTCGCCTGATATATTAGGAGATTTCGGTTGAAGATTAAAAATAGGCGATTACTCCTCTGGCGAACGCAAAAAATTTGGATCTTGGAACCATAAAGAATGATTTATTATTTCAGAAGGAAATAATCTACGTGAACCAGGTTCTGCGGCGTTTTGTTGAGAATCTATATAAAACCAAGCAGAAGGAGGAATAATTTCCTGTATTAGTGAAACGCGGTTGGAAACAAAAGTTTTCCACCTATGCGGTGAAGATTTTGTCCAAGCAAGGGCAATCTGAGAATCTGACCAAGCAAATATGCGATTAAATACGAAAATATATATGTATGTGTTTAACACAAAGGATACGAGCTTAGACAACAAAACAGCACCGCAAAGTTCCAAGCGTGGAATTGTTATACGCTTTAAGGGAGAGACATTTGATTTAGCGCAAACAAAAAACGTTGCACAAATCCCCTTTAAATCACAAACACAAAAGAAAACCACAGAACTGGAACCTTTGTCAGAAGCGTCGCAAAAGGCGTGAAGTTCAATAGAAGAATATTTGTCGTATACAAGGCGTCAAGGTAAACGAATATTTGAAAGCAAAGGTAGCTCAGTTTTGTATTGATTCCATACTCTCAAAATATCCTCTGGAGGTTGGGCATCCCAATCCAAACCTAGCGTCCATAGTCGTTGGATCAGATGTTTGGTGAAAAATGTTATCGGTGCTAAAATACCTAGCGGATCAAAAACTCTCGCGAGTTCTGATAAAATATGACGTTTGGTGCAAAGGCGCTCTATCGGTTTTGCGGTAAAAACTAAAGTATCTTGGAGCGGGTTCCAAAGTAAACCGAATACCTTAAGTGACTCAGATTCAAGGTCTTGAGAAATCGGATTCATACAAAGATGCGATTCTGGAAATACTGTAAGTAGGGATGGGTCATTGCAAGACCACTTATGCAATTCAAAACACCCCCTATTTAGTAGCGAAATTAATTCATCCCGAAGTAGAATAGCTTCTTCAATTGAAGAAGACCCTGTAACTATGTCATCAATATAAGTATTATTTTTTAAGGCGATTGCGGCAAGCGGAAAATTATTACCTTCATCTAAAACTAATTGGCGTAATGTGCGTAATGCAAGAAATGGTGAAGTATTAACGCCATAGGTTACCGTATTTAAACAATACTCTCGCAACGGTTCATCAAGCGAAAATCTCCAAATAATGCGTTGATAATCACGATCTTGGGACGAAATTAATATTTGTCTATACATTTGACGAATATCTGCGGTAAAATAAACTTTATGAACGCGAAATTGTAATAAAATTGTAGTAATTGTAGTAATATCGGTTTAACAAGAAGCCTACGCTTTTAGAAAAAATGTCAGCACCCAGCAAGATATCAACATTATTAGAATTACAAAAAAGTGGGACCGCTAATTTTAAGTTGGATATATGTTGCCAATTAGAGGAATCAATATTTGCAGAAGGTAACCTTTCACAAATTTTTGTTAAAATTAAAGCGTCTACAGTTATAACTGGATCGTTACTATATACATAGGTTTTAAATGAAATGTTACACCACCCAAGAGAGAAACGGTTTGCGATTGTCCTAAACCCTGTAGAGAAACCGGAGGATGATACTTTTTCAACCCTAACTGGTTAAAACATCTTTTTGATATAAGTGAAGTTTGTGAACCCGAATTTAAAACAGCTCTAAAATTTTGAAAAATGCCCTTATTGTCATAAATTGCTACCCATGCGGTAGATAACAAAACTGAGGATTGTTTTCTATCGGTAAAACCTGTCAAAGTGAGAGATTGCGAAGTACTCGCCCTATGATTATTAGTAATTGCTTGCGTAATCAATTGCATTTCAGTAAAACTTGGGCGCGGAGGCGGGGTTTGTACAGGTTGTCCCATTTTGGTTGTCCTCGCAGGGTACCTCAGTTATTAGCAAAGATACAGAGATGCGGTTTTCGCGAACGTCGGCTACTTTTTTGTGAAACGAAAGATGACACAAACATAATTACCCTAGCTCTTCTCATTTTTGAGATACAGGGCGTTTTTGAAAAAGTTGCATTTTGAGACAGCCCCCGTATCTCAGCTATACGATAACTTATAGAAAAAGTGTTCTTTATATAATTTTTTCCGTAGAATGCAGTGCTGTTTTCAGAATGAGTATACGGGGTCAGGTCAAAAAGTTATCGGGATCAACTTCATTTTTTTTAAATGGGACACCCTGTCTATTTTCTCATAATTAAATTTCTCTTGTTCTAAGCACTTCAAATATATACAACAATTATCACTTATTTTGATAAATAGCGTGGTATTTTGTATTATTAACTGAATTTCTTAGTAGGCTTTGAATTCGTAATCTTCTATTGTTTTTTTTGTGCCTAATATAGAAAACCATCATTATGTAATTATATGTCATTGAAGAAGATACAAATTTCGGCAAAATAATTTATTTTATTTCCAGAATTGTTGATTTGAAACTCATAAATATTGGATGTATTTATTTATAAATTTAGAGACAAACGAAAATAAGAAGAATTAAAATTTTATAAGTATTGCTCAATTTGCTGACCATTATGGTCAAGACAAATCCTATATCTCCGAAGAATTTCTTGAATGGATCTTAATAAAAATAGGGGTCTTAAACGTAGTTCTTCAAAGGCTTCTCTTGTAGCATTCATCAAAGCTTCTTGAGTTTCATACCGTCTTTGATGAATTTTATTTTTAAGGTAGCCCCACAAAAAAAAATCTAAAATTGATAGGTCTGGGGACCTTGCTGGCCAATTAACTGGTCCATTGTTACCAATCCAATGGTTTTGAAACATTGTATTGAGGTAATCTCTTACTAGTCTTGCATTGTGGCAAGGTGCCCCGTCTTGCTGAAAATAAACCTCTCTTAGCTGGGCTAACGGAATATCATCAATCAATTCTGGAAGGCAAATGTCCAAAATTTCCTAATATCGTTGATGGTTCAAATTGCCTTCAAACATGTAAAATGTTAATCTGCCTCCTAAAATGAAACAGGACACATTGAACCCAAACCTGCCTTGCTGCTGACGGATCACGATAACATGCCGATTTTCGTTAGACCAGAAACGATTCGTTGCACGATTGTAAATTCCGGCGGAGCTTATATGGCTTTCATCCGACCATATAACTAAACGACCAAAATTACCATTTTCTTCACTTTTCTGAATATACCATCTACAGAAATCGATACGCAATTGAGCATCACCCGGATGCAAGTGGTGGATGACTTGAGGTATATATGGTTTATAATGGTATTTTTAAATATTTTGATACTTTCGTTTTTGAAATGCCCACCGATTCTTCTATTTTTCTGCAAGACGTATAATTTTCGTTAACAGTGACCTCTGCAAGGACATTTATTTCATTATTTTCTTCGTTTTCTTTTCTATATGTTTTGGCGCGTGGCCTTTCAAACGATCCGTGATTTTCCAAATTTTGTTTTAACCTAATGAATGTTTTTTTACACGGTTGCCTTCTTTCCGGAAATCTATAATATTCACATTTTATTTAACTCAAATGATGACTAACATTCCAGTAATATATTTCCTTCGCTTGCTCTGCATTAAAATTTGTTTGGTAATAAACCCCAATCATATCTAATTTCTCATAGTTCTCGTACCCTAAATTATTCGCCATGGTTTGAAACTTTGTAAAAATTCAAAATAACGAAAAGAATATTGAAAACTTTACTAACAATAAGGATCTCAACAATCAACAAATTTGCAAATATTGACAAATGTCAAAAAATGAAGTTGCCATGGTAAAACAATTGCAGTACCAAAGGCCACTAACAAATCCAGTTAATAATTTGAAATACTGCGCTATTTGTATAAAAAAATGATGAATGCTATACATATTTGAAATGCTTAGAACAAGGAAAATTTAATTATGAGAAAATAGACAGGGTGTCCCATTTAAAAAAATGAAGTTGATCCCGATAACTTTTGACCTGACCCCGTATACTCATTCTGAAAACAGCACTGCATTCTACGGAAAAATTATATAAAGAACACTTTTTCTATAAGTTATCGTATAGCTGAGATACGGGGGCCGTCTCAAATTGCAACTTTTTCAAAAACGCCCTGTATCTCAAAAATGAGAAGAGCTAGAGTAATTATGTTTGTGTCATCTTTCGTTTCACAAAAAAGTAGCCAACGTTCGCGAAAACCGCATCTCTGTATCTTTGCTAATAACTGAGATACCCTGCGAGGACAGCCAAAATGGGACAACCTGTACAGTACTCACTAAGGGAGTAGAGGGTTCTTTGTTAAAATGAAGAAGTGTATGATGGCGCAGATTACATTTTTTACAATTCATTGTAGATTTTCAATTTTTTAAATTGTGAATTTTAGATAAACAATTGAAACAAATATGTTGACCTTTTCAATAGTTATATCGATCAGAAGGATGTTTATTTAGAAATATAAGACAATTACATAATAAATGAGATTGTTCACATAAACTACAATTTAAATTATTAGTATTAGTAAGAAATGATTGCTTTGAATTATTGCAGCTAGTAAACGAAGGATCTTTCGTTACGTTTACTGACCTTTTAATTTTTTCTGAAGCAATCGAAACGGTGTCTAGTGCTAAAGAATGTTTATTAAAAAATTCAAAAAGTTCTATATATTTAGGAACTTCAGTAAAGTTGTGCGTTAATTCAAAAGCCCTAGCCGTGTCAGCATCAATTTTTCCTAACAACATGTTAACTAAAATAAAGTTCCACTCTTCGGCGGGAAATCGTAGATTTTTTAATGCCGACAAGTTTTCGGAAAATATATCTAAGAGTTTTCTTAAATTTTGAGCGTTTAAATGATCAATTTTAGGAACAGCTTCAATAGCGGACCAATAAGAATTTGCTAATAAACGAATATTAGTATATCTTTTAACTAGACTCTCATAGGCCGTGTTATAATTAGATCCTATCATTGGTAAACATTGAACCAGAGCAAGGGGTTGTCCTTTTAAGGACGACATTAAATAATTAAATTTTTCTATATCTTTTAAATAATCATTGTTATGGACCAAAGCGTCAAACATATCTTTAAAGGTTGGAAAACTTTTATAATCTCCATAAAATTTTATTAATTCTATTTTTGGTAAATTTACGTTACAAGAAATATTTTGGGAGTTATTATTACGTCTATTACTTATAATCTCGTTTGGATTTATCTCCGATTCAAATAAATCAGTAAAAATAGCCTTGGCTGGAAAATACGCGTTCATAAAAGCTTCTTTAATTTTATCTTCAGCATTAAAGTAACCTTCAGTATCTGCGGCCACTAATGTCATAATATTATTATGATGTTTAGAAAATTCTTCGCGTATTGTTTTCGCCTCAGCAAAACGAATTTTAAACAACGTTCTTTTTGTTGTGTCTTGTCGCGCCTGTGTACCAAGTTGATTCAAAGCAATAATTTCGTTAAAACAACTTTGGCGGTAAGCGTTATATTTTCGAATTTTGTCAGACATTTTTTATTAATATAACAAAGTACAAGATAAATAAGAAAAATGAATAAGTGCGTTTGATTGTAAACGAATTAGATTACGAGAGCGATGTGAATACTTAAATAGAAATTCAGTCCGAATCCAAACGCAGACTGACCACCGAGCACTATGATAAGCGTGATGACCCCTAACACACACCTGTGCAGCGTACGTACGTCATTATCAAAATTCGTTTAAACAAACATAAATTTCAATAAATATTACATTTATATAAATGGCGCTTTCTTTTTAAAAAACACTTCAAACCTCTAAAAATCTGCAAAATAAAAAAAATGCTTGTTTTTTTCCCAACCATGTGCGTAAAACTAATGCTGTATGCGATATTTAAATATATATTACAATTTAAATATTTAAAGAAGGAGAATATCCGGCACGTCGAAGGACCAAATGTTACGCTTGGATAGAGAAAAGGGGGTTTATTAATTAAGAGAAAAATGAACTGTATATATTTTCATGCACATTAATATGAATATTAGGAAGAACAAGGTTGAAAGTGTGTGACTTACCCTTGTTCCACGAGACTTCTCCTTGGGAGCTCCCAGTGGTGTTGGTCAAAGAATCCGGTCACACACGTTGCATATAGATTAAAAAAGGTAATCTAATAACCTTACGATAACTATTTTTAAATGAGTATTAGCGTGAAGATTTGGTCAATATATAACAAAGTTAGATTAATTAAGGCGGCGATGAATTATTAACGCGACTATATGGACGTTAATCCAAAAAACCGAACCGCTCGAAGCGCGCGCTACCTCCGTGCCCGTTCCCCAAAGCAAAGCTTTTAGAACTTGCGCAGAAGGAGTTAACATTTGCGGCAATACTTATAAATTTAAATATAAGTAGTAAATATACAAAGTAAAGTAAGTTATAAATGTATAAAATATGAAACTTATCGGATTCATAACAAATACAAAGAAAAAAAAATATGTACAAAGAATAGGATTAAATCTAGTAAAATAAACAAAGAATAATTATTATTTCTCTCGAAAATTAAAGTTTAAATTAAAACTCATAGTTCGCTATTAAATAGTCTTTAAGTATTTTTTTGAAAGTTACAACACTTTTAAGGTTTTCATGAAGCTGGTTATGCCACTTTATTGCATTAACATTAAACGATTTTCCAACTGCTTCAGTAGAATATTTGGGCAGCACTAGTGTTTTATTGGATTGTCTCGTAGTACCTTCAAAAAACTTTACATATTTGTAAATATCGCTTGGAGTTTTATTTTTAATTATTGTACAAATTAATGTCAAAGTTCTATATTTTTGGACATCACACATTTTTAATATACCTAAGGTTGCGATTTTATCGTATATTCTGTCATCTCCTCGGAGATTTAAAATGTATTTTATGCACAAATTTTGTGCTCTTTGTTGCGTATCACTTATATTTGACATCGCTGCAATTGCGTATGTAAAAATTGGGAGCACAAGTGAATTTACCATAATCTTTTTAACCCTCATCCGGGCAAGGTAATTTTCAAACGTTATTTGCAAACAATTTCCTTTAAAAGATTATTTATTATAAACAGAAAAGTCTCTACATTATAAGCTATTTACAACAATTATTACACAATAAGTTTGAATGTTTTTTACACATATTTTGTTTACATTCGCCACAATATTGTTTTTGTTTTCGATCCTTCGCTTTGGGACACAAGTAACATCTTCTTTTTGAAGAAGTTGGTTGAGCCACAAACTCCTCCATATAGTGCTGGATACTATGCTGTAATCCTCTCGATTGCCTTCTTTTGATATGCGGAAGTACTAAACTTTCAGATAGGGATACCAGAAATAAACGTCTCTTTTCGTGTTTTTTTTTTGTTCCAATCTGACTTTAGATTTGCCCAAAGAACATATGCAGCCACGTCACTCACCTCTAACAGATTCATAAAAAATGCAAGTGGCCAACGATTTTTCTTACGTTTAGACATGTATTTATGGACCATTTGGTCTAATGTATCCACTCCACACTTAGTTTGGTTGTAATACATTACCATTTCCGGTTTGTTCTCAGAATCGCGATTGAGTCCCCTAGTGTGGTGCATAGTTGACAATATTATCACACTTTTGTTCTTTTTTGGTACATAGGATACCAAGGATACATGTAATGTTAAACCAAAAATTGAGGTCTCTTCATCCCGTTTCTTGTTAGTCAAAAATTCTTGGGGTACAAAACGCTTGTTTTTTTTCACAGTTCCTACGCACGTCAATCCATTCTTCAATAATCCTTTAGATAATAAATAATCTGTGAAATAATTATCAAAAGTCACGGTTCTCTTTGTATTATGAAACGGCTCTACCAGCTGCTCAACCACTTCACTTGCGAGCTCCTTCGCAACTTGATTACCTTCTTTTCCAATGTAGGGAATACCACTTAGGAGATAATACGTTTGAGAATCGCATGCCCACCAGATTTTCATTCCATATTTGTCAGGTTTTGAGGGTATGTATTGACGGAATGGGCATCATCCACTGTTATATTATCTCCGGGTAAATAATGCTTTTAGAAATTATTATTGACCATTTCCCAAATTTTTCGTATAGGTGCAAGTTTATCATCTTTTCTCCGTTGGTTGCGCGTTTCTTTGTTATCAAATCGTATAAAATCCAACAAATTTTTAAATCTTTTTCGTCCCATCGTTCCTCGAAAAGAGTCTACGACTATTCTCAGCGGTCAATTCCCCGTGCGACGTTTCGTCGCAGACAATTCATTGCACGACAATTTCTCGCGTACGACAATTTATCGCGAACAACAATTTATCGCATTAATCAGCATATTTTAAGAAAACAATGAAAAGTTAAATACCATGTTTATTGTGGTCATGTCATATAAACCTAGGTACTATTACATTATACTACTAAATTATCACTATGTTACTATTTAACTAAAATTAGACTTGAAGTTGAAAATTATGTGCAATTCTGCGTAGAAAATCAACTGTCGTTCTGTCACCGTACGTTTCCACGACAACTTGAATGCGCCGTGAGGTATCCTTGTACACTTTCTTCTGTCGCACTACATTTCCAGCCACAAATTGTTCAATCTTAAGTTCATTTAAACTCTCTTCTTTCTGTAATGCTTTTATCAGCTTCCACAAGGTAGGATGACAAGCAGTCACAATAGAAGACAAACTGTTGTGCCATCCTTCAACGGCATTATTTGTTACGTGCAATACCTTCTGCGACCAATGCATGACAATTCCACAAACTTATAGGAAATAATGGCGGCCTCCTTCGCCCTCTTCTATCAACTCGACCTATCCAAAAATCTTCAAAATAATTAATTAGTGGTGTCAGTATCTCTTCATTTTGATTATAAAAATCGGTGTCCAGTAATATACCGACTGCATCAGTAACATCATCTTCAGGCACAAACGCGAGGGCGGCAAGTAGTCGTATGTTCAAGGCAAAATCTGGATTTTGTGTATATTGGTTTTGAAGACCGCTAGCCTGCGTATGTCGCCACAGGCACTGTGTGAAGTGAAAAAAGCAGCCTCGTATTCTTGTATCCGGGAACTCATTACTCACTGCATTCATAGCCGACTTCTCAAAGTCCATAAGAATCGTAGAGGATTGAAGGCCAGGTTTTAATGTTTTTAAAGCTCCAAATAAACGTCTGTACGTGTCTTCATTCTTGTTAGGAAGGAGGGCGTATACGGTTGGAATTACGTTGCTGTACTGAACACCGTGTATAGTGTAAATCTGAGCAAACAGTCGTGGATCTGTTGAAAATGTGCCATCTGCGTACCAATTCTCGCAACGTGCCATATATTCCAGGTTTGTTGCAGTTGTAAACAGTAAAATTCTATCTTCTGCGTGACCAGTATCAAACAATAAAAATAATTCGCCAGTAGATGTAGGATTTGCAGGAACACCTTGTACTTTTGCACGCACACGTTGCATGGTCCTTCTCATTGAAGAAAGTTGTGGCAGCCTGCCACACGCGGCTGCAGACAAACCCTCAGAGGTTGTTGCTATTATCAGTTGAGTAGTTGGTTCGGTTTGCTTCGCCAAAGGTTTCATTCTCTGCATGGCTTTTCTTGCCTCGACTTCAGCAGCATCCGGAACACGATTATGGGGGTACACTTCACTATTGTATCTCCCAGTGAATGAACGCGTCCAGTACAACGCCACTTGTGATAATGAGCACACTTCCAAATAACCTTTTCGTTACTTGTTCTTTCTTTACTATACATGTAGCCATTAAACACCAACATTCTGTGGGTTTTTTCACTGTAAATAAACTGTTATAACAAACAACATTCCAAATCTTGACTTATTGTCACGTATCATTAACATTCCCTAATTATGGTGATTTCGTAATTAGCAACCCTTTGTTCTGTGGTTCACTGGCATTGAAAGACTCGTAGAGTTTTAAAAGTAACAATTACATTGAAAATGTGACGAATTGTCGTTGGGATAAATTGTCTCAGCGATGAAATGTCTGACGACAAATAGCACGCGATGAATTGTCGTGCGGTGAACTGACCGCGATGATTTGTCGCGACACCCCTAGAAAAATTGGCTGACCGTATAGAGCACTCCATAACACGTTATAACTAGTATCATTTGCACTCAGATGACCGGCAGTTAGCAACAAACCGAAAAAACCACGAATTTCAATATTATCACATGACTTCCAAAATACACTCTTCAACACCCTGTTGGCTTCATTGTTTGTCTGTAAAACAATTTCAGAGACTATATCGTCGTCCATAAATAAACAGAAAGCATCAATCGGCTCGTCAATAATTTATCCCGGCTGTATTATGACTTTATGTAATTTAGATTTTATTATGTAGCAAGAACAAGACCGACCTGAACGAGGAGGTTGGCTGGTCCACTCTGTACCGTCTTTAGGAGTGAATTGGGATGTATTGGCAATATTTGAATTTGGCGAGTCTTCCTCTTCACTTAGTTCTTGAATGTCATCCGTTTCACTAGCAGATGAAACATAATCTTCTTCTTCGCAGTCACTTGATGAATCAGCTACATGATCAACGTCGTCGTCGTCGTCGTCATTCCAGAGATTTCCTCTTCTCGAGTTCTCCTTGAGTTAACTTTCGGTTCATTTTCATGTAGCCCAATCAGACTCATAATTGCATACAAACTAAAACTTCAAGCTAATATAGACATGCATTTATACATCTGCTACCCCTTCAAGAGTTGGAAAAGTTTTCCTTTATTGTAAAAACCAAAACTTTCACTAAATACCTTTATACAAACGACGAAGTCATTATCTAGATACGTCATTAGATAAACATAATCTTTGAAAGCAGTTATATTTTGTTAAAGAATAAAAGGCTCATTAGGCCCACTTGCCCAGTAATGATGCCTTAATCGAAAAATGCTGATAAAATCAATATGCAGAAAATAAATTCCATTATCTCTTGATGGGTAACTAGTAAGTACTATTTTGGAGGAATTCTAAAACGCATTAACTCAAATTACATTTACCTATTAGTAGAAATATTAAAGTTTCAATTCTTGGGATTACAAAAAATATCATAAAAAACGTGTTGCATAACACCGTGAAGCACTCGTTTTTTTTAACTTGAATTCGTGCTCTAAAACTGGTCTTATGAAACTTATTTTTTAATATACTATTTCAGTGCTGTTGATATACATACGCGGTTTTTACCTTTGTAGCACTACGTTTCAGAAGTGAGACCTGCATTCGTCATCATACCTGAGAAGGACTCATTACGAACTTGAGTGGAATTCATTTACTATGATATTTTTTCTCCAAAGCACTTGACTACTCTAAGGTTCAAACTTGATATTTTTCACTTATAAGTCTGGCACCTTAACCGCTCAGCTACTGAGTAATGAAGACTATTCAGTGGCTCAGCTGTTAAGGTGTCAGACCTGTAAATGAAAGGTACCAAGTTCGAAGTATAGTGCTTGGGAAAAAAATCAGAGTAAATGAATTGGAAACTCAAGTGCGAAATTCTCTGGACTAAGTCTGATGGGTGAAGCAGGGTCCGTTTCCGATACGTCGTGATACAAAAGCAAAAACTGTGGAAATAGGCTGATCAACTCAACTAATATGAGACCATAGTTATAAAACGTACCTTTCTCATAAATTATGGATGATTAGTTTTTCTTGTCAAATTTTAATTTTTTATGAATATTATTTTCTTAGAAAATACTTCAATTTTAGTTTAGTAAAGCATTATTATTTTGTACACTCAGTTTTCTAATTGTATTGTACTTTGTTTGCAGTAGTTCTATGATAGAACTAAAATAATAGGAACTTGTGTATTGTCCTATAATTGGATTCCTTTATTTGTTGGGGAATAGATACACTTATTATTCTTATGTAACTAAATATTCCTGGTTTGTCTAGTTTGTAAAATAGAATGCTGACAGAAGTGTTTATTGCTCCCTTCAAGCATGCAAAGTGCAAGTAGTATATTTCCTCCTACCACAATTTTGTTAATAGGTTCTAATTAATTTTAACGAGTTGCTCGTTGAATTCAATTTTACGTACAGGTAATAGACTGCAGCAATTAATAGAGGCAATACAAAAACTTGTAAATTTAAAAGGTCGATCATCATCAATCTCAATTATACACAGCAAATGACGATATAGATTTTTCTTGCAAATTAAAACTCACGCATACGGGCTACTGCCAATGTAATAACAAAAAAAATTACTTTTATACCTTTTTTGATAAATAGTAATCCATTTAATCTATAACTGCTACATAATATCCCGCTGTATTTATAAATTATAGATAATTAGACAGATTTAAGTAACGCGGTGCTTGTTTACACATTCTATTATAATTACTGCAAGCTAACGGAAAAGATTTTTTATGAAAATGAAGCTGTTCAGTTAAGATTTGTAAACAACCGCCAATCTTGGACATTTTTCAATTAATTATAATATAAAAGCCTTTGTGCAGGTGTTGTTAAGTATGATTAATGAATTTAGACTCATGATCATCAGTCACGGTAAGGGAAATGAGATAAAGCGGCTCTAATAACCCTAATGTCACATTTATGTAAAGGAATAACCGGGTGCAATTTGCTGCAATACGTTAAAGCTGCAATTTAGTGTCATTTCGTCTACTTTCATTTCGAAGCTAAACAAAATTACTTTTTAATAATTGTGTAGTATATCAAACGTTGTTTAAGAAAATCATCAATCCAGTTTAAACAAAGATAAAGACGAAAGAATTGTTTCATTCTTTCCACAGAACTGATTTGTTTTTAATTTAAACTTATTTGCAAAATACTATAAACGATAAATTAGACATGATTTATCTACTACTTATCTTTTAGGTTTTGATTCCCGTATTGTTTTATTTATATTTTATATAAATTTATATATCTCGATAACAATTGTAGTTATCGGTCTCTAAGTATAATTACAAGGACTTGAGAACAAATTTATGCAATACAAAAAAATTAACTACTAAAACATGAATGCCACTTCAGTGACATGAAGTCAAAGTGGCGTTATTGAAGACTAACGGCTAAATCTCTATAGCGGGATTTACACACGCAGGTTGGCCCGAAGGCGAAACTGAACGTGCAAAGACACGAAGGTAAGTATGTGCGTCTAAAGGGCAAACTGACGGCGCGTTCAGGTCGTAAACGAGGCGCGTTCAGGTCTCAGACGCGGCATGAAATTTCTGAATCGTCTTGATTTTCCCCCCAACTCGAAGGCAAGTACCTGCGTGTAAATAACTGGTTCATGCTGAGTCTCAGTTTTCGCCTGCCTGTCATTCGTGAATGTGTTGATGGCAAACGCACCCACTTATTTCGAAAACCAAAATTTCTAACAAGATAAAAGAACAACGTATTCTGAGCGAATTTATTGATTTATACAGAAACCACCCATTCCCGTGAAAAATAAAATCGAAAGAATACTGTGACAAGCTGAAAAAAGATTCAGAAATAAATGAAACTGCTGACAAAGATGATGTAGTCAAAAAGATTAATTCGTTTGAAGTTAAAAAAAATGATTGCTTCTCGCCGGTCGGGTAGTAGCGCTGAAAATGTGTACACCGGTAGTCTATGGTACTTTGACGCACTGCTGTTTTTAAAAGACCAAGAAATACCACGAACGTCAGAAGGTAATGATGACATCAACTTAACCGATTTGTTAAGTCAGGTAAGAAAATAAGTACATCGATGTAGACACTTGAAGAATATTTAATAATAATTTTAGAACAGTACAGAAGGAAACGATAATGACCCACAGTCCACAATATCTTCAATACCAGAAGATGTTTTGTCCCCCCCACGCCTTCGGCTTCTATAAGTACCACGTCTTCTTCTGCTTCAAAAAAAAAATAAAAGCACTTAAGCAGATGAAGTGTTAGGACTTATTAGTGCAAAATTACAACTGGACAAAAAGGAAGAAGACGAGTATGATATTATCGGCAAAAATATATCAGCAAAGTTAAGGAAATTGAGTCCGGAAATGACCATCTATTGTGAGAAAGTAATTAACGAAGCCTTGTTCGAGGCTCAGTTAGGGTATCTGACCAGATTTTCACATGTTGAAACGCCACGTAATTTTACAGATACAGGTAAAAATAATATTACTAATATATTTATACTTTTTGGTGTATAAACATTAGGTATACATTGATTTTACAGAGCTCTACTTATACCAATAGCACTAATAGTACCTATCCTGCCAGTCAGTACAATCGTCCGGATGAAGTTGCCCAGTCGGTACGAACGTTATACGAAGAATACACTACCCAATAAGGTGTATAAAAAATTACAGAATGATTTATTAGTGCGTATTTCTTCAATATATCGTTTGATCAATGAAGCACCTGAAAAATTCTTATGATTTTTCAGATATCGCATTGATCATGCGAGATATCGAAGAAATACGTGCAAACAATGAAGCACCCTGCATTTATCGCCGTAGGTTTATTTTGTTTATATTCTACTATTATTTAAAATAATGATTAGTTAGTTCCATTTAGAACAATGTATTTATTTTTTCGTAGGGATACAAAGAGTGACCATCTAATTTAGGTTGTTACACTTTTTATGTTCACCAGCGTATATGTAATAATAAAGAACATCTTAAGTTGTTATGCGTTCATGTTGCCAAACCAATTGTCCTTCTTCATTAAAATACTTTAGGAAAAGATCCCGAACTTCTTTTGCATATTCCCCAGTATGTCGATTTTGACCTCGCTGTAAATTCCCAAACACATCGGTTTCCTTGCAAATGCCTATCTTTCTTGTTTTGTTGTCGTAGAAAATTGTGTAATATGCAGCATGTTAGCACAACTCTGTCAATGGTGCTAAGTTTCAAATTTATTTCGGTATGAAAAATACGAAATCTTGATACCAACATACCAAAACAATTTTCCACAACATTTCTCGCCCTATAAAGCCTATAATTAAATATTTTCTTCTCGTACGTCAGTTTCTTTATATTGTACGGTTTTCGAATATCCGGACGCAAGGAAAACGCTTCATCTCCAACAAATACAAAAGGTAACGGTTGTCCATTTTGAGAAACAGCACATAGTGGAGGTATACTTAACTGGCTGTTTACAAGTTTTTCATAAAATTTTGTGTTTTCAATAACTCCTCCATCTGATACTCTTCCATTAGTTCCCACATTTGCCAATATAAAATTATAATCGCTGTCCACAATAGCCATCAATACTACACTAAAAGACCCTTTATAGTTGTAGCAGTATGATCCGCTTTTTGGTGGATAAGTTATTCGAATGTGCTTGCTGTCTACAGCTCCCAAGCAATGGGGGAAATTCCACTTTTGTAAAAAACCTTTGGCAACATTTTCCCATTCCTCTTTAGTGGTGGGAAACTAGAAGTTAACTAGAAGTTAATATTGATTTATTTATTTATATTACCTTCATATATTCATTCATTAACACCCTGTAAATTGCTGTACATACTTCAGGAATAAAAATATAAATGGATGCTTCAGAGAGATTAGCGGAGTATTTCATATCTGCGATGCTTCTTCCAGTTGCGAGATATCGTAACGTACAAGAAAGTTTTTCGTGTGGACTTATAGCTTTAAGCCTCATTACGGTGTCTTCTCGTCGAATAAAAGGAGCAACAAGGTCTAATAACTTCTGATAACAATCCTCAGTCATGCGCAAATAATTGCGATAATCGTCAGGTTCCAAACATAATTCATTTATTAAACGAAGATGTGAGTACTTGCGATTGGATAACCATGATTCTGCGTTTTCTTCTCTTTTCCGGTGTTACAATGCAAGCAACGGCAGCGCCAATAGTACACCAATCCATTGTGTCACTACTCATGGTGTGCTACTTGCAAACTGAAGCTTTTACCAAAAGGCGACTGAGATTCTCACACGCAGGTTGGGGCGATGGCGAAACTGCGCAAGTATGCTCGCAGGTAAGTACGATTCACGTTTTGCGAATCGTACTTACCTGCGAGTATACCTGTGCAGTTTCGCCTTCGCGCCAACCTGCGTGTGTAAATCCCGCTTATAAGTGCGGGCCAATAGAAAATAGCTTGGAATGTATAGTTTTAATGTATACTGTAGTAACAGAATTAGATTAGCTGTAAGTAAAATATGGCTACGGTAATTGCTGCGTTCCAATAATGGTTTAAATAATAGTTTCAACTTCAAAATTGAAAAGCACGGCTGGTCTAGTGGTACAATTGGTCGCCTCACAGGCGGTTGAGGCAGGTTCGATTCCCGGCTCACGCAATTTTTTTTTCTGTTAAGTTACAGTGGTTTTGTTTTTTTTTCCTATTATACCGTACATTCTAGATTTTTGTACCCAACTACGAAGTTGTCAGTAGAATGAGGGCAGCTGGGGGACAAAAATGGTGGGGGAAGTCACACCCACGTGGCCATTTCCCACCCCTATTTTGACGGCTTCTTTTCGGGGACGTTGTTCATCCCCCTTGATGGCATTTCCAACCCCTTGATGGTGTTTTACCCCTAATTAGTGCCCTTTTGGCTGTATTAAAAACATTTTTGGCAGTTCAGTCCCTGGAATGAGTGTGGGGTCAGCTTCTTTTCGGGGGAGATTTTCAACCCTTGATGTGGTTTTCAACCCTAATAAGTGACCATTTGGCTGTATTAAGATTGGTGTGTCTGGGGTAGACCCCCCCCCGGTTTCTGATTGATCAATGGTCTCCACCCCTCCTGGTTTCTGATTGGTTGTGGCCATTTTGTGGGCGCGGTTTTGGACGCCATTTTGTTTTGGAGGTCATTTTGTCGATTCTGGTGGGAAATTTAAAATAGTATTCTAATAAGGGGCTCATAAGACATTAATAGGGCGCTCCATGGTTTCTGATTGGTGGCGGCCATTTTGTTTTTAATTATGAGACATAATTAACCCATTAACGCCCAAAATAATACTAGCTTAAAACTTTTAAAATTTTTAATAAAAATAGCTAAAATACGTTCATGAAGTACATATTAAAGAAAAAACTCAAAAAAAATAATTGAAAAAAGTTAGAAGGGTGTACTCAGATTAGTACACTGGGCACATGATATATTACTTTATATGAAAATTTTCAAAGCATTGCCTTTCAACACAAAGGGTGATAACACACTTTTGCATTGCCATCTTACTCGTGCATGCCATAATTAACAACGAAGTTGATTTGGGATATTTTGGGGATAATGACCACTAGAATCATGAACTATATCTGAAGGAACTCTAGCACTATTTCTCGATTTTTCATTTTTCTTCTTTGAAAATCTGAGATATCGATTAATATTTCTTGTAAATAAAAGGAGATCCATCTTGTCTTCAACTAATGAAGTTTCATGGGTTGACTAATGCAACATTTAACATATAAGTAATCAGTACCCAATACCATTTTTCCCTTGAATTACAATTCTGTAATTATTTACACATTGATCGCTTGAATCAGCTCCGCCCAATCCTTGGCTGTTCCAGATCGATCTTTCCTTTTTTGTCCTTGGACCATAGGCTTACTTTTTATTGAGGTGCTACACTGTCATAGTTTGAAGCTATCATGCATACACTGTTGTTAAGCCAGCGTATCAAAAGAATTTCATCCTTGGCGCCAAATGAGCTCTCAAAAGACGCTCTCTGCAATTTTTTCTCCTTGACTGTTGGCAATGGACACTTTTCTATTCCATTTTGCCTCAGAGTACTTGTTGTCCTAAATCCTTGGACTCTCAAATTACTAAGCAAGGATATACTAGTAAAATAGTTGTCAAAAAAGACGATATGATTGTTGGGTACAGCAACATACTGTAATAGAGACAATACAACTTTAGAGTCAAGTGGAAGTTGAATATCATTATTTTTGGTTTTTCCGCAGTATGTATGTATAACGCAGCAATATCCATTTAAACTACAAAGATACCAAGCTTTAAAACCAAATCTACAAGGTTTACCCCTAATACATTGCTTTGCCGAATGGTGACCATAGTACTTGACCATTGCTTCGTCTATTGACAATGTGTTATGGAAAATATCCCATTGTTGAAAGTTTACATTTAGCATAACCATAAGCGACCTGACTTTGAACATTCTATCGTTATTTGTTTGTGCGTTAATATTTACATGTAAATATTTTTTTATTTCCAGACATGCATTTGGAAACAATGTCTACATGAAGTGACCAATACGCTCTCTAGGCAATCTGTGATAGCTAGTCAAAAAGCGTATCTTAAAAAATTGTTTAGTTCTTCATTATTCAGATAAAATACATGATTATTTTTTTGGCGGGCATAAAGTATGGTCTGATCTAAAATATGTTGATCAATTTTTTCGTCAACCACTTCTTCAAATATATCTTTTGGGCTAAGGTTTTTAGTTTCTCAGTAACGCGTTCAGCTCTTCCAGAAGCATCATTATTGGACATCGCCTGCCATCCGCTATAATGTGAGTCTCCTTTTTTCCAGCTTGGTAGAAAGAAATTTGAATCCTTCTTTTGAGATTCTTTGATGTTTGTTTGTTTAGCAGATAACTTGATTCTTTTAGCATACAATGTCTCATTGTCACTGTTGTCCGATTCAGATTCCGAGCTAGACCCAACTTCCGTTACATTGTCTGAAGAGTGTATGAAAGCCTCTAAATTTCCAGGACTATAACAAGGTAGGTCCGCAGAATATATCTTCATCCAGATCTTCTTCGTCTGTCAGTGGGTCAGGATTTGGTGGTAGGATCACAGTGTCAATATTGATGCTGCAACAAGAGGCAGCAAAATCAGTTACTGCAGTTAAATTAGGCAATTTATTACGGCCATAAAAAACAGAAGTCGATATTGATGGTCTATTAGAGTCCTTCATCAGAAATCTGAAAACAGAAGAACTGCTTATACTCTTGCCCACTGTGCTCAACTGAGTACTGCAATGTTTATAATAATATTGCAACCTCGGCAAACTAAAAATGAAAATAATAGGTACGACTTACCTTTTTCTTATATTTAACAAAGAGTAATCATCAACTTAAATTTATCTATTACACAAAATAACCTCCGAATACAAGAATGTCAGGAGACGACGTAAAAACGCGAATTTACACAAGTAGTGCATAACTCTGAACTCTATATAAAGTTACCTGTAAGCTGTTACCAACATTGCGGGTAAAGGCGTTATTATGAAATTCTTCTTAATGACACAAAACTGTTGGCAAGCTTTTCTATTGAATGATAGATGGTCTCAGAGACATTGTTTAAGGCGTACTCCAGCAAATACAATGGGCGCTAATGGGTTAAAGTCCTCCGTCATTTTGTTTTTAATTATGACGTCATAACCAAAGCCCTCAACAATTCTGTTTCAGCGGGAAATTTTAAATGGTATGGGGGCACTCATGCTAACACATAAGAGAGGTACATGACGCCGGAATTTGCTCCAGGGTTTGCGCCCCTCTGTTAAGGCGCACTCATTTTGATTTTAATTCAACTCAACTCAAATTGTGGAGGTAGTCACGTGGGGAAGGAGCAGGGCAGGTTAAAGTCCAATTATTTTAATTATGAGTCATGCTCAAAGCCCTAGACCATTTGGTGGGAAATTTGAATTGTGTTATAATAAGGATTGCTAACACTAACTTGTAATACAGGTGTAGAACGCAGGACCTGGAAATTTGAAATACTATTCTAATAAGCGGCCCTGATACTATCTCATAAGACAGCTATATACCACCGGAAGCTGTTCTCAGGTCTTCGCCTCCTGCCTGGTCCTTGATTTCCTGTGACACCATCTACCAGTGTATTTTTAAAACTAATAAATGTTTTCTGTAACTGGATCAGGAGTTATTGGAAATGAAAGAATGATAATTAAAATATTTTACGTACAAGATCTGTCTTAATTTGAAACACCTTTGTCAAAGAGGTTCTTGGATATATAAGCAAGTCTGAACGTCCTAAATCGTTGTTAATCTGTTTTTAATTATGAGTTATAATTAAATTTTACAGTCATTTTGTTTTGGCGGGAAATTTTAAATAGTATTCTGACAAGGGGACCTCATGCTATCTCATAAGGTATGTCTAGGATACCGGAACTTGGTCTGGGGCCTTTGCCCCAAAATTCCATAGACGATTTGGTTTGAATTATGAGTCATAATTAAATTTTGTAGGCTACCTTGTCCTGTCGGCCATCTTTGAAGCCATTTTCTTTTTGGAGGGACATTTGAAATTGTATTCTAGTAAGGGGTCCTCATACTAACTCATAAGACTAATTTGGGATTCCGGAGCTTGTTTTAGGGTCGTCCACCTTCTCAGGTGTTCGCCTCCTTGGCGGGAAATTTGAAATTGTATTCTAATAAGGGGCCCTGCCACTAACTTGCAAGATAGATACAGGACCCCGGAACTTGTTCTCGGGCCTTCGACCCGTTGTCAAAGGTCAGAAATTAATCAAATCAGCGTATCAAACCAAATCAAACAATCTCGGTCAAGTCAGATAAATCAATTAATCAAATCAAATCACTCTGGATTAAATCAAACATCAAACAGTTACCCAAATCAATCAAATCAATCAATCTCGATCAAATCAAACAAACCGCTGTGCTTCATAACCTTCAGGTAACGATTGTCTCACCGTATATACCTAGCTCATATGAGCGACTGCTTACTTTGTAGATAAGGCTAACCGACACTCAGAGATGATACTCTTCGTAAACGTGAGGGCACCGGCGTGGGAAAACAGTCTATCATCCACAAAGGAATCTCAACGGATTCAATCTCAATCAATCAAATCATAACTTACAGCAGCAAAAAGCACCTTGCAATTCAAAAACGCATTTGTTGTTGTACAGGGGTTTTTACTAATTTAACTGTAAAACGTATATTTATCACTGTATTCAAAACTTAACAATAGCGTTAGACGTTGATTTGAGTGATATTATTATTATTATTATTATTATGGTTGTCTATAGATAATGATAAGCGGTGGGTAAAATAAGTCTTGTAGTCGTCTTACGAAATGAAATCGGTGTTAGCTTCAAATCTCATGTGTATTATCAATATTGGATGTAGAAGTCGACTTGTTTATTTGTCCAGGGGTATTTGACCATTTTCAAAAACGAAATAGTGCGTTCAAGCTTGTTTATAAATCTAGAGCCCTTTTTTCAGGTATTTGTGATAAGACTGTGTGCAATAGTGTTACAAGGTAATTTGATGCTCGTATATTGACAGTAACGCCGAAGGTATTTTTGAAGTATGGTTAGGTTTAGTAAGCTGTAAGTTAAGCTAGACCAGTATTTTTTTTTTATGATTGTGGACCTAAACAGGCTAAATAAGGCCTATCGTGCTAAAGCACTCAGGAACACTTAGGAGGATGGATAGAGGGATAATAAATTGTAAGGTGCTTTTTGAAAGCTGTAAGTTATGATTTGAATGATTGGGATTGAATTCGTCGAGATTGCTTTGCGGATGATGGATTGTTTTCCGACGCCGGTGCCCTCACGTTTAGGGAGAGTACCAGCTCTGAGTGTCGATTAGCCCTATCTACAAAGTAAACTATCGCTTGTAGGAGCTAGGTATATACAGTGAGAGAATCTTTACCTGAAGTTTATGAAGAATTGTTTGCACATCTTTTTGTTTGATTTGATCGAGATTGATTGATTTGACTGATTTGGCTAATTGCTTCAATTGCTTGCTGTTTTATTTGATCTAAAGTGATTTGTTTGAGATTTATTTGCTTAATTGATTTGATTTTATTAATTGATTTGGTTAGATATGCTTCGACTGATTTTATTTATTTCTGGCTTTTGACAACGGGGCGAAGAACCTGTCTTGTAAATTAGCGTTAGGGCTCCTTACTGAAATACAATTTGAATTTTTCCGCCAAAACAAAATAACTGTCAAAGTTAGTTGTGACTCATAATTAAAGACAGGTTAATAACGGCTTAGGACGTTCATGTACGCGCAGGCTGGCTGAGGTTGTCCACCCTCAAAGGGTTAAACTGACAAAAAAGGTTCTTAATACAGCTAAAGGGTCACTAATTAGGGTTAAACTGCCTTCAAGGGGTTGAAAACGGCATCAAGGGTTGAAAATCGCCCCCGAAGGAAAGCCGACCCCACTCTCACTCCAGGGTTTGAACTGCCAAAAATCTCTTAATACAGCCAAAAGTACAATAATTAGGGGTAAAACACTATCAAGGGTTTAAAATGCCATCAAGGGGGTTTAAAACGTCCCCGAAAAGAATCCGATAAATAAGGGTGGAAATGGTCACGTGGGCGTGGGCGTGACTTCCCACACCATTTTTTCCCTCAGCTGCCCTCATTACACTGCTGTAAAACAAGGAAACGCGTGATTGGTCCGCATTTATCGAGAATTAACTGGTAGTTGTTGAAGCAGACGTAAAGTTGGCATCTGCTGTACATTTAAGGCTGGTTTACTATAATGTGTAGTGTCTCTTTTATATGGACTTCAGAGGCGTTGTTGGCTCTATACAATATAGTTCATGAGAGATGTCATGGTTCTTATCTAGACCTACGATGCATAAACCGGGCTTCTCAAGCCCGGGGAGATTTTAGTAACTCATAATTTGCTTAAAATAATTTAAATCGGCTTGAGCATCCATATATGCTCAAAACACGTCTTTATTCAACATACACTTGATTCAAATAAATCTTTTCCATTAGTACCCCGTATTTACACAAACCGGGACTCGGAAGCCCGTGTACAACTAGTTCCTGTAAAAGTTTCAAGGCAGATACTTTATCTATAGCACTGCTGCGCGGAATTGTACGTGTATGTGCAAGTTGAAACCTGCATTACTACCGTACGTATAAAAGTAGGCGCAGCTGATTTTCATTCAGTTGTAGTAAGTTACATTGAGTGAACTTGTGAGACTCATACGATAATGGTGTCAAAAAGAAATGTGAAAAGCGTGAGATTTGGTGATCATGTCTATGAAGAAACAGTGTCGTAGTGAGCAGATGAAAATGATGATCTGGCTTCTGAAGAAAGTGATGTGTCAGAAGCAGAAGATGATGACACAGAAGGCACAAACTTCGAATTGGTTTCTGACGAGCATTCTGGGTCCATTTCCGATGATGTTGACGATATTGGTAATTCTTCGAGTGGTTTTATTGCTCCAAGTGACCTGGATTAGATTTTAGAACTTCCAATAGAAAAAAATGAAATTCAACCACACAACTTTATTCGGCGTGCACCAAAACTAGCAAGAAAACATATGGCTGTTCCATGTGCCTCGAAAATATGAATCGTAAAAGCACAATTATGTGTACTAGTTATAAAATAATATCTGTAATGAGCATAGTGTTACAATGTGCATTAAACGATTCTCTAATCCCTAAAAATTTTAAACAATAATGTTCACTTTCATGTTCAATCTTACGTTTGCAATGTAATGTATAAAAAATTTAAATAAATAAAGTTTTACTTCAACAACTGTGTTTCTATTGCGACTATACGTGATTCTATATAACGGGTCTCGGAAGCCCGGATTATGTTTGGTTAATTAGTACAGTAAATACAATAACTCCACAATTTTTTTTATATAAAATAAAAATAGTTATGGTAATGAATCATTAAGGTAACGCAGCAAACTTGATGAAAATTATAATTCTATATTTAAAATATTTGTTATAGGGGAGTCTACATAATTAACCTGTTTGCTTATTAAAGGTAGTTTCTATTATGTTTATAAATACTTTTACAAAAGAAAACAAAGTCTCAAAATCATTAGATGATTATTTAGTATAAGATGTTTGGCATAATTTGATTTGTCTGTGTGTTTATATTTGTAGCAACTAATGTGTTCTATTATCTATTATCAAAGTTCCTAAATGTTTGTCCAACATACACATAATTACAGAATGTGCAGTTTAATTTATAAATATCCGACTTCAAAGTGTCTTACTTGAGTCTTTCGCATTAAATGGACGTTTAAGAATATCTGTATACATTTTGAAAGCTACTTTGTATTTCTTTTCCCTTTTTAATGACATTCAAATCTTTTTGTTTTCTACATAATATACTAGTATAAGTTTTGATGTTACTACCAACTCAAGAATGTATACGTTTATTAAATAATTTTGCATGTAATGATAACTTATTTACAAGAATAGAGTTAATTCCATTATTAGATCTCTGTGTTAAACAAAATTGTTTCAGGCTCAATTAGATTTATCTATCAGAAAATGTTTTACTTGCGGGCAGTCCAATTTCTCAGATTTAAACAAATTTCTTTATGGACAATTTAGCAGACAAATTATTATTTTGTAAAAATATCAGAAAAGGTAGCTCTCATATTACGAAATAACAAGAAACACAAACCGGCTTTCAAAACTAATACCAATGCCCTGAAATGTTTATTTAATGCGAAAGATTCAAATAACGACATTTTGAAGTCGGGTGTCTGTAGATGGAACTGCACATTCTGTAATTCTCTTTATATTGAGCAAACACTTATGAACTTCGATATTAGATGCACAGAACATATTAGATCTTACAAATATAAGCACACAGACGAAACCGTGCCAAACATCATTTTGTTAGAAAATAGACAAATTGGAAGTTTTTAAAGCTTTTGGAACTTATAAACGTAAAACGAACGTACCTTTAATGAACGAACAGGTTTATCTTGTAGACTCACTTTGAATAAACATTTTAAATGTACAATTTTAATTTACATCAAATTTGTGTATACGTTTACAAAATTCACAAAATTTGTGAATAACAGCATACCTTTTTTTATGTCCATCGTTAGAATACACAACGAACGTTTAATAGTAGACAATGTCCACACCGAAACAACAAAAGCGAAAGAAAGGAAATGCATTCCAAGATGGAAAAAGTAAACGTACTAGCTCAAAAAACAAAACGAAATAAGCAAACAAATGAATCCAACGTTTGAGAATAAGAAAACAAATGCAGCCTCCAACAAAATAAACTAGATAAACAAGTTATGGACCACCAATAAAACTAGGGAAGTTACGTCTACCAAGCTACCATCATAATTAATCAAGGTATGTAAGTTATTTATGTAAGATCTATGGGGAAACAAATGAATACTTGATGAGCTACGAAGGAATAAATGAAATGAAAGCGAATAGATGTACAAGAAGTACGCCCGGTTTTGCTAATACGACGCACTGCTGCTCCAACTAGAACAATAAATAGATGGGTAGTCAACATTAAGAGCTGTAGCATTCTGCAGAATAAAGCAGAAATTACCGAAGTGTGAATAGCTGTGATCATCAGAAAATTTGATGTTCAAGACTTTCATTACAAAGCTTAATGTCGCCAATTCAGAGCTCCTGTTTCTGATGTTCAGTTTACATCTAGCTCCAGTTGTGTTCAGTAGCTTATACACCGGGTTAAAAGCCATGCATGATCACATGTGAGAAAGGACATCTTCCTGGAATATGTCTCTGGAAATCTTAACCACACCAGCATTGTTGTTCACTAGTATGTTGGTTCTCCACGCCTTCAAAAGATGTTTCAGCGAGGAGGTTACTTAGCGACATATTTTGTACATTTCACGCACCTTGGCCAGTTAGTCGTGGAGCACTGAGCCACATGCTTTAGCGACATTAATGTAACGAACGCTTAGGTTCTTTTTCTTTGTCTGGGCATAGTTCAGGGCTATGGCGCCTATCGTGACCTAATGTTTAGCGCAAATCGATCCTCGTATGCATCCTTACTGCTCCTTTTGTAAAATATTATTTTCCACGGATCATGTACTACGTCTTGAATTGAAGTGAAGTGAAGAGCTTGCATCAAACAGACATGTGTGTTATCGGACAGTAGATCTTAGGCTTGGTTGGATTGCTCTTTTTAAACAGCATATAGGTATTTCCATCAGCAGCTTTGATGAATGGATGCTTCGGTGAATCATCTGGCAAAGCTAATGAAGGAAGCTGGAAAATAGTTTATCCAAAAGTTGTGAAGTCGATCTAGGGACCTCCAGTTGCTAAATCTAAGGATAACTTTCTATGTCTTCGGCCGTTGGTAGTTCTACGACTATGATCTCTATTTGAGAGCTGTATTGTTCAGTTTTGTCTAGCCATTCTGCATATTTCCAGAATCCTTTAGACTCTGCCTAAATTGAACTCCAGTACTTGTTAAATTTCTGCGTATCGACATTTTCTTGAGCGTTATAAGCATAAACTTGGTTCTGAATCGAGGATTCCATTACCCTGAAAATTTGTTGTCAGTTAGGTGTAAATTGCCTATTTTGTTCATTTTTTTTCGAGAATTCGTTGTATTTGCGAATCCTGACTCCTTTCACCTTGTACTGCAGTCTGAGACGATCTTTGAGTTCCAATAATTGCTGTTCATGATTCGCGGATTTAATTCTGATTTGAAGGTGGCCTATGTTGTGGTTACTGTTAACATGATCGGTGTTATCTTGTTCTGACGGATGGTGTTTGAGTTAGCCCCAGTGCCATCACCAACCATGTTTCCTTGGTTTGTAATATTTCCAACTTTACGACTTATGGCATCCAGATCGCGCTGTGTTAAGTAAGCCTTCCTGTCGATGAAGCTTTTTCGGTCACATTTAGTTCGGGGTGGGTCCCATCCTTTAAGTAGATTATCGTCATTCTGGTTGACGTAGTAAAATGCACGCATAATGACAATGTTTAATTCGCAACTCCACTTAATTCGTCCAGCGTGAGCCCTCTTGCCAGCAAACTTCCTTATGATGGGCGAGCCTTCAGATACAGTCGAGTTAACATGTTTCACCAACATGTTTCCTATACGACATAGGCCCGCCTCCTCAACCCTCCGCTACCAACTGTTCGCATATTTTCATATCCTGCACCCGCTCCAGACATCCCCGGATGATACCCAGGCAGGGGGATTTTTATTATCATTATTAATATTATTATTATTATTATTATTGACGTTTGTAAATGCATAACTGTTGTACTGGTAACAAAACATAGGCTATTGCAACACTAGACCTAATATGTAAACTTCCGGCAGACAATTTAATTTTATATGAGTTGTGGCTCGTAATGCACTCATGTCAATGTTTTTCAAGAATTATTTAAAGAAATATTACGGAGTAATTGACATAAAGTCGACGTCTACGCAATCGGTTGAAATAGTACTAATTGCAATCGTCCCACCCATCAATGAAAAAGGGGGTGCAAGATTAGACATCTATTACCTATAAATTCTGCACTAAGCAACCCCTACAATTTATAATTGACGGTTTTCCACTATTTACGAGTATTAAAGGCGATGATAGCATTAGGTCTGTGTTAAAAATTGCATACATTTACTACAGGAAGTTCAAGACAGATTCGTTTCGGTGATTTAATGAATTACGAGGCGAGTATGATATATGCAACACTATGGTTTATAAAAATTTTGAATGTAGAGTTTATATAACCTAATTATACTCTTGTAAAAGGCATGGTAAAGATTACATGTTAAATAAATAAATTTTGGGTAGTATAAATGAGACCTTAAGCGGTATTTTTATCTCAATGATAATCAAACGCAACGAGCAAACGAAAATTGTATATCTTTCCGGTTGAATAAATTGAAATTGCGAATGTTATTGTAACTGACTGTAATCCAACTGAATAAAATAGTGGTATTAGCTTTAATTGAAATTCGTGTTAATCCTGAAATTGTTTGTTAAATAATCACATAAAATAGTTAGGCAAGTATATTAAAATGTAAGTGATGAGTGTATGACTCTTGACTCACCAAAGAGTACCTATTCAAGTGTTGTTTCCTATTGATTAATTAATTAGTGAGGCTGTAGTACGTATTATTAGGCGTTAAGGTAAGTACGTATTAATAATTTTTAAAAATTTCCTGCAAAACTGTAGTTCAAGGAATCTGAAAATTGTTTTAGATTGCACTACTAGAAAGGAATTCTAAAATAGCTATTTGTGTATTAAGAGCGAAAAATGATATATTGTCGATTGAAAGAGACAGTTGTCGCGCGACGAAGGAGCGCGGTAATCTCTTGAAATCGACAATGAATTTGCGTTCGAATTACACACATGATTTTTTCTACAATCGAGCAGTTCACATATTTCCAAAAATTTATTTAATTTGATGAATGAAAATGAAAAGTACAGTTTTTACAATTTTTTATGACAATTCAAGACGCTGAAGAAAGTGTAGATGAGTTTGAAATTGTATGTTCCGCTATTGTTACTGATTCTACAATTTGCACTTTAGATGATTCACCTTTACTCAAGATTTTCTGTGCCGTTTCAGTTTTATTATTAATGCTTTCTTCAATGTATCTCTCGGCTGTAGAAGAACTTTTCCAACCTCCATGACGTTTCAGTTGGATGATATCACCTCCTCCATTAACTAAAAGAGTAGCTGACGTGTGACGAGAACTGTGGCCTGTATATGATTTATAATCTGATAAATTAAATTCTTCTTTGGTGAAAGTTCTTGATTTTTTGGTTGGTATCCTACAGATTGGCGTTTTAGGTATGCGATTAACTTCGTATATTGGCTGATGTCAATATTGTTGCTTACAGATAACACAGATCGTAGCATTGAGTACACCGACCAAAGTGTAGCAGAGTTCATAGTTTTAGCCTTTCACTAAAGTAAGCCATCATTACGTTTTCAGTGTACCTTCTAACATTTCTTGAATTACACCATGTGATTTAAAGTTCGTACTGGTTTTCATACTTCTCCCGCGACTTTTCTGGCAATAGGTTTAATGGCTCGACTTTAGCGGCGCTTGCCATTTCAGGTGGTGTACATGAAGAATCACAACAATCATCTTCTTTTTCCATTTTTGCTGCTTCACGCTCACATACGATTATTATTTAGGAAATTTTTCATTCAAATGAAATATGTCATTTACTCGTTGTCATTGGATACTCTGGGCAATGCATATTTGATTTATAGTTAATAATTGGGAGACCGAGCGTTTTTTTATTTAGTCGCTTATAAGCGACAAAGTGACATTCCTCGAAAAAAGATGACGTTTGCGTTGTCAAATACGAGCGCAAATGCCTACTTTGGATATCGATTGTAGAAAAAGTATATTGTCGTATCACACCGCTCCGCTTGCTAATTCTCCCAACGCTCGTCAAATCTACTAGAGTTCCTAGTTTATCCTATTTAATTTTTGATAAATATCGTTTTATTACGATTAATTTTAATTTGCAGTATTCTTGATGTATACAGGGTGCTTCATAAATACGGGGTCATATTTAAGGATGTGATTCTGGATTCATCTGAATAAAAAATTTCATATAAACTTATGTTTTAAACATCTTAACTTTTGAACTAGACGCTAGTAAAGGTTTAAGAAAAAAATCAATTTTGTAAAATAACTTTAACGCCATTCCAGATATTGTTTCAAAATTTGGTATGCACCTTCTCTTTTGAAAAACATTATACACACTGTTTTTTCTTAGAATAGAAGTTAATTTTGAAATACCTATTTATTTCTGTAAAAATCCGGTCTCTTGATTTTCTTTCCTTTTCTTTTGGAACTGGGTTTTGCACTACTGAAAAGCGTGAGTTGGATGAAGGAAAATAAAAAATATATCGAAAATTTATTTGTAAACCGATTTACGATCTTCATTTCCTTCCAATCGACGAGCAGTTTTTCAAAAAAAAAATCAGTTAGTATTAAAAGCACTTCTAATCAAAGTAAGAATAAAAATAAAGTACCATAAAACAAAAGCTCTGACAATAAGAATTCTTAAAAATGTCCTCTGTCTCTTAGTATACGATATTCAGCTCATCGGAGCAGGGACTCTTACAAATATCCTTGATGTGTTTTGAATTGTTTCACATGCTGTGATTTTTGCGTTTCTTAAATCTTGGACATTATTAATAGGACATGCACAGAAGAGACTCCTATGGCCTCACACATAAAAATTTAAACTGTCTAGATGAAAGGATCTTGCCTGCGATTCATGGGGTCCTCCGCGGCCCATCCAACGCCTATTAAATACTTATTAAATTAAAATGTGCAGGAGCGCCGTCATGTATATACCACATGTGATTCCTCAAAGCAATTGGTACACCTTCAAGTAACAAAGGTAGTTTTTCTTGGAGAAAATTGTGGTAAATCCGTCCATTAAGGAACTATGGGAGGCAAAACGGTTCTATTATTTCTGACCACACATCAACAGAAAATACGGTGTTGAAAATGCGTTTCTCTTAGTGTTGGTATTTTCTTCCGACCAGATATGATTGTTGTGAAAAATTTTGAATAGCATTTTGCTACCTCGGCAAAAATAATTTTTTACTCAAACTCGGGATTTTGTGCAAGGCTGTGTAATACCACCAATCAAAACCTCCAACACATTGGAAATCCCTTGGAGGTAATGCCTGTATTCACTGAATATGATATGGGTACATACGAGAATTTATTAAAACTCTTTGGACTGTATCGTAACTTATATTCAAAACTCTGGCAATTTGTCTAGTACTGGTCTCGGGATTTTCTTCGATTTCGTACAGCTCCGCTTCCTCAATTTTGGATGTTATTGAAGCTTCGGAATTTACTTTTACGGAAAGTGCCTGTTTCGTTATGTCGTTGTTGAATCCATAAAAATTTTTCTTCTATTTAGCAAAACACGATTCGGATATCTGTTTTCATAAATGGGTCTGGTTTTTCTTGCGTTGTCTACAGCCAGATCATGCACATTAAACAATTAAATAATATGCATCAAACGTTAACAACTTGTGTATCTGTCAATGTCACCCAAGCGTCTAGATCAACTGTTGCACATATGCATAGAAATACTTTTTGTTTTTTACACTTTTTTCATAAGAAATGTTCAATGCAAACCCTGTGCGAACGGCATAGACATCAGAACGTGCATTCTGATGCACAGAAAGTGTGTCTATACCAAATTTTGGAAAAATATTTAGAATGGCGCTTAAGTTACTGCAAAAGGAATTTATAAGCATTTCAGTGACGTATGATGTTTTTCATAAAAAATATTCAGAGCAAACCCTGTACGAAAGGCACTGTTAAAACTACAAAGACATCTTAGACATTAGAAAATGCTTCCTGTGCACAGAAAGTTTATACCAAACTTTGCAGCAATATCTAGAATGGCGCGTAGTAAGTTACATTGACGCTATACATGGAAACATAGAATAAAGTATTAATTGAATTTTCGTACATTTTTATGCATCGAATATTTTTATAGAAAGAATGATGGTAAACTAACGAGTAATATAGTAAGTTTTGCGGAAATTTTAGTCGCCCACTGCTAAAACTATTGCGTAATGTTTAAGTAAGATTTCAGTATAATATATGGTTAACTTTGGAAGCTCTAAATAATGTCGTGCGATAGGTTTAGAAAATTTCCACCGTAGGCTGTCACAGAGGAAGGCAGAATTTTGAACACCTTAATTTTAGTATAGTGGATGGATGTCGAGTTTTAAACTTGTTTTTCAAGTGTAGATAAAATTTCGGCAATTCTAGAGAGACGAAGCAAGGTTTGCTTTATCTTGAAAATGTATGTATTTTCTAAAAACTTATTATATAGAGTTAAAAGAGTACATGAAGATGTTGTTGGGTAGTGCAGATTCGTCATAAATTCCGGCGTGTAACTTGATGGTTATGCGTGTGGCAAACGTAAAGTGTCATAAATTTCGTATAATTACTTTTTAAACTACATAAACCCATACTGGGGTTAATTAATTAAACCTTATGTGCAGTTAGTAATTAATACTTAGTTAATTATTAGTAATAGTGAATTGACGACAAAATAGTTCCATCCTATTTAATTTAAACATTCCAATATTTAAGATAGTGTCTGAGACAGTTTTAAATAAAAGCGATCGTGACTGTGAAGCAAATCGAAGTGCAAAGTAAAGCAAATAAAGCATTTAAAAAAGTTCGTGCTATTGTGTGGAATAACATAAGGGGATTCTGAAATGGTAACCTTTTATCAAGGTGCATTGAATGTAGTAAAGTTCACTAGAAAACTATTACTTGTTAGTGGTAAATACAGTGCACACTTCAAATTAAAGTATCTGTAGGTGGTGGGACACTGTCGAGCGACGGGGATCCTTAACCCGTTTATCCATATCAAACTAGACTTATTCGTGCGGCTTTGCAGCGCGTCAGTAGGCATAAGTTAATCGCACACACGAACACCTTGAATAATCGCGTATAAGATTCCTGGATAATTCTTGCTTTAAATTAGTACCTTAAATATTGAATAAATTGATATACATTCAACATACAATAAGTTTTGAACGGCTGTAGTTCCGTTAGAGAGAATTTTCGGACGTACTTCATTTTGAAATTTCTGACTTAAATTATTCATAGGAATCAATCGGTGGTTTTTCCCCGAAGTCATAAATCTGTCTGTATATATATATATATATATATATATATATATATATATATATATACATAATATATATATATATATATATATATATATATATATATATATATATATATATATATATATATATATATATTAGTAAGAAGGATATATTGGAATTATTAGACTGACTTGCTAATTGTTGCCACTCTCTTTTTAACGATTGTCTATGCGCCACCTCACATTCCTCCCATCTAGTAAAGCTACGTTTTTGAATCCTATTAATCCGTACCTTCATTATCTGATGAACTATAATTCGATGGATGTGATATTTTGTATACAAATTGTTTCAGTGATATTTCTTTAAGGTCTTCTCTTGATTGTAATAAACAACAAATTTTCTCTACGTGATCTTCATACGATTGAAGGTATTTCTTACACAGATGTATTTCTTTACCACACTTCTACACCCGATTATGTAAATATTCACTACTAAATATACCACTTCCATATTATGTTCTCTTTCATGTTGAGCGTCTAATTCTGACTAATGAAATTCGCATATTAGTTAGTAACACTGTCATGTATCCATGATTTTATCAAGATTCGCCGATACATTTCGAATTTCTAAATTATTTGTTAGTACCAAGCATTTTGAATGAGTTATAGATTCTCGTAATGGGATGTAATGACGCAGTAATGATGGAAGAAACTTTTCGATTGTAACGTGTTATTTTGTCGTTTACGTAATTTAAAGGTTTAAGAATTTTTTTTGTATTTTCTAAGGTGAAAATGAAGTTTGTGTTGTAGATCGTTGTAAAAATGAGAACTTAAAAAGGAGAATGTGATTTACGTTTTGGCATCGATATTTAGGGAAACCCTCTTACTAGAGTTTGAAAGGAAACATTCGTTAGTGTATTTGTAAATAGGAATAGTTTTGTAGAAATAAATTTCGTATTTTAATTTGGTTAAATCACGTTGAGATTGCCTCATAAAATTTAATTAAAGAACATATTCAAATATTACTTTGTAAGGCACATCATTTGCAAGAGTTTTTGTAAGCCGCCGGACTGGCACCATTCGGATTGGTAAGAATTATGTTCCGAAAACAAAATATTTGACTTTAGGTACATAGCATTAAGGGCTATTATTAATAAAAACTCCACTTCATTAACTGTCAAATTTCTCAGATAAGATTTCGAGTAGAAACAGGCTTGCTGATAAAGCAATCTCTCCCGACGTTTTTCGAATTTAGGATTCGTGTATGCGCGGAGTGGTATATTTAAGTTTTTTTGGGCAAATTAGAGTTGAGGTGGTTGGAAAACCAATGTCGCCAAAAGTAATGTCTTTAGGTAGCACAGGCGTAGAAGCATATAGTTTAGGGTGGCGTAGTTATCGCGAAACGACTTTGATCAAGGCTCGTGTAGACGGAATTTTCGAAAAAGGATGTTTTTCCCCTCAGCCAAAATCCAAAAAGGGATCATATAAATGTTCAATATTCACGAGACCCATTTATCGTTATGTGCAGTGAATCCTTAAGGATAGTCATCCAGAACAGCGCTGAGTGTTCAGTACCTCTTGCTTTCCTCTGGAGAAGATTTCGCTTGTTTTGCGGAAATATATAACGTTCGTTTCAAGGTTACAAACATTAAGTTCACCCCTTTACACGAATGACCTGATGTTAAACAAATAAGACCTTTTTTTTGTAATTTAAAGTCATAAGAATTAATCAGAACTTGTACATTATAATTGTGTGAAGATAACAAGTAACCGCTGTAAATAATTTCGCTTGAGCAGTATAGTTAAAGAAACTAAAACCAAGTGAACGAATTATGTGTCAATGTAAACAGTTGCGCACACGATCCGTTGAGAATCGAACAACGCGGAGCAAAAGGCAGCCGTCTCCAGCTGTATGATATCACGAGCGTCCCCAGCATCAATCATATCGTCGAGGTTACCATCCGTACCAGATTCTGTGTAACAAAGGGGCTTCTTCAATGAAACGTATCATATGTTTTTTTACTATGGTGACTGACAAAATTTAAATAAATGTTTAGTGTATTATGATATTATTTAGGTATAAAAATGAAAGCATCAACGCATTGTTTAATTTTTTTAGAGATTCACTTTCGATTATTTTATCGTTTAAACTATAAGGACAGTGCTTTCATCCCGAAAATCGTCCAAATTTATTTGAAGTGTATATTAATGTTATTCAAACTGACGAACGTCTATATCGAAAGTATAAAGTGTCACGTATGCTCTAAACCGATAACGCGTTATGAGGATTTTATTGATTGTTCGGGCAATTGTTTAAATAATTTTCATACCGACTGTATTGGTATTAGCGTATAAAAACTTAATAGATTAAAATCCAGTAAAAATATTAGCCATTGGTGTTGTAATTCATGTGTAAATATGTGCGACAGATCGGCTACGATAAACGTACCAGTTTACATACCCGAAAATGTTAGTAAGAAATCTGAGTTATATGTTAATATCAACGATTTAATCCAGCAAAATATGTAAATGTGTAACAACAATAAATAGCGCCAGCATAATAACTTTCAATAAACAATGCCAAATTGTAATAACAAAACGTGGTGATGTAACCACTTAATTGTTATGATGTAATTTGAATAGTCTAATAAAGTAATAATGAAATTAGGTAAAATTCTCCCTAAACACAAATCACGTAACTAACGGAGATACTAACCTTTCACCACTAATTGTGCCTTTGACTCATCGGTAGATTAAATAGAGCCGGTTCAAATAAAATGATTGCTCATATACCTTAAATGCTGCTTGGTTCCAATCTGCTTAATTATTTTCTCTTTACTTAATTAATAAAAAAAATAATGAAGTAAAAACTCGAGCGCCAAACTATCTTTGTTATAGGAACAGTTAAACCTAGTTATTGAACAATAATAGCTTTTATGAAAATAAAAAAAGAACCACGTGCAATTATGTTTATTACCATATTGAGAGATGACTGATAAAAAAATAAAAAGTCTTAAACCTATTCTTAAAATATAAAATGATCATTAAAATAATTACCTTCGTAATTTTCTGTACTTAAGGTTTTATAATCTTATGAAGTGGAACGGTCAACGGTCAACTAGGTGATGTTCTATCCGTTGTGCAATCTTTTGAAATTATGCTACACCACGATCAAATTGCCAAACTGGAATTGTCCTTATTGTTGTACGTAGAAATTAGGTATCCACTTTATATGTTGCATTGTGTTGAAGTGAATGCATAAAGTGCAATTTAAAAAGTAATCAAATTAACATTTAACTTTAAAAATAGTATAATCAAAGTATTAAAGTAAAGTGAAGTAAGTAATGTGAAGTAAATTGAAGTGCCATTAAAAATGCATTATAAAAGTGCAATATAAGAATGCCATATGCAAGAATGCATTATAAAAATGCCATAGTAAAAAATAAAAAAATAGTGCCTGCAAAAGAGCAAATGCTTTAGTTTTAAATATAATGAATTAAAAGGTAACTTACCATCAAAACTGATGGCACTATTAAGCAAAATTTAGGGAACACCCCCAAAACAATCTTTCATGCTATTACTTTCAGCAGGAAGTGAATTAAATAGAGGCTTTCAGAGTAGCTCCTGTAAGTGTCCCCCCACGTATCTGTGCATAGAATTAAGTTATCACGCTTTGCGTGGTCTGCATCCAATTTCTTACGGAAAGGGAAATATAAATCTTTACCAAATATTACACTTAAACAGATATGTACTATGAAATGCAAAACTTAAAATCTTTTCCTCATATTTACTACTAAATGAATGAAAGATCTAAAATTAAAGTATAATTTAGTACAACACGAAAAAGGGTTATTACAAATGGTATTTAAACGTTTGTTTTTACCAGAAGTCGTGGCAATAAAAAACCAAATAAAATCACTTATAAATTAAAATTCCTTTCTTAAATCAGAATTAAATAACATCAAGGAAAGCATATGTAAACCACAAACCGTAACGTACGCTAAGTTCGCATCTGCCATCAACGTATCAAGTGATAGGAGCCAACAAAACAGTTTATCTAAACCCAAAAAATCAACAAGCGGCCAAGCAGATATCGCTACCTCTTACGTTTTGCCGATTGAATCAAAACCACAGCAACCAATTACAAACATATGTTTAGATAGCAATCAAAAGGAAAATTTAAACACAAATTTTGAAACGACTACGGATGGATTTACAGAGGTTTTAAAGAAAAAAAAGGTAAAAAAAATTGAAATCGAAGGCCCCAGTGGATGTACAACGCTGAAAGCAGCAAAAAATTTCATGTTTACAACCTTGATCCCGCAGTTAGCACAGATCAAATAATTACGTATTTAATAGAGAAAATTTTTAACGAAGTTAAATGCGAAAAATTAAACTCGCGACGTCCCGATGATTACAGCTCTTTCAAAGTATCTGTGTTGAGTCAACAATTCGAGAACCTCAAAAGCCCAGAACTGTAGCCGAAAGGAACGCGCGTTATTAATTTTTCATTCCTCTTATTCAAAAAACAAGTTACAACTTAAAACCTAAAAGCGCCGATAGTTTACTGATAGTATTGAACATACAAAGTTTAAAAAACAAAATAAGTGACTTAGAAATAACAATCAGCCAATATAATCCAGTGCTATTGTGTCTGACCGAAGCATGGATAACGAAAGAAGAATTTGAAATATGTAGTATTAAAAATTATAATATTATTAGTCATTTTAATAGAGTAAACTCACGTGGCGGTGGATGCGCGATTTGGGCACGGTATGGCGTCGAAATAACTCCAATTGATGTTTCGCGTTTTTGTCTTGAAAAAGATCTGGAAATTTGTGCTGCTAAAGGAAATCTTAAAAGCCTTAAATTTATTATTGTAATTATTTATAGACCTCCTGCAGGAAATTATAAAAAGTTTCTGCATTACCTGAATGCAGTTCTAGACCACGTGCACTCTCCATCAGTGACAGTATTTCTTGTTGGTGACTTCTATGCTAATAGACGGTCTACTGATTGAAAGTACATGAATCTGAAAGACCTACTGGTATCATTTAGTGCCGTTATACTCCATAATTAACTCAAAATGAGGTTAATATAAAGGTATACTTAAAAACACTAAACCTTCCCCACAATGTATATATTTAGTTTAAATGAAATTGTAAACAAGCCAACTAGGGTAGGCAATCTCTCTAATTCTACGTATGTACCAATCTGCCTATACCTTTAAAAGGTGAAGTTGAGGACGTACACTTTTCTGACCACTGACTAATCAAAATATCAACTAATATACCAAAATGTTATTCAATAATAACAAAGGTCGTTCCAAAAAGGTTCTTTTCCGAAACCAATATTAAACGTTTTTTGTCATATCTAAGAGATTCCTCATCTGACGTAGAGGACAAATTTAGCAAGGCTCTCGCCACTCTACAATACTATTACAACGTATGTTTTCCATTAAAAACCTTCCGACATAATAATAGAGCTAAACCATGACTTACGCCTTAGATACGGGCTTCTAGTAAAAAACTTAACGATATGTACGTTTTACACCAAAAAGTTTTCCCACATCATTAAAGAGCAAATACTTGGCTAGGAACAAGATTCATGCTAATCCAGTAAATCAGATCAAAAGTAACTACTATAACTCAATCATACACAATGCGAAAAGCACGAGTAAAGCTACTTGGAAAATAATTAATTCAGTAAGTAATAAAGACATTCACAACCAGAAAAACCTTGAACTTAATGAGAACGGATTACTTATTAACTCTCCCACTGAGGTGGCCAATATATTTAACAAATTGCTTTATAGTCCACCTGTAAAATTGAATGAAAATATCCCATGCATTGAATTATCAACAACTCACATCAGAATTAATCAAAATATTGACTCTTTTTAACAGGTTAAATAGTGACAGTGCTTCTGGTGCGGATGATATCTCTACCAACATACTTAATTAAGCAAAGGTTACTATAATTAGTGTACTTACATATTTATAATAATAATAATAATAATAATAATATGGTTTATTGCTGTAGTACATGTTATAGAAAAAAAACACTTTACAGAAGTCTTAAATTACAAGATTCAAATTCTTGAACAGTATAAAAGGCTTTATTTAATAAAAAGAACTTAATTTTCCGTTTCCGTTTAATTAAGAGTAGTCTACTTTCCGGAGTGTTTCCATCTTGTTTTAAGAAAGCGATTGTAACTCCAATTTTTAAAAAGGGAGATGTCTTATACACGTCGAACTATCGACCCATTTCTCTAACTTCTTGCACAGGAAAAGCTTTGGAATAGACTATGAAAGAAAGAATAACACATTTTATTGTTAAATTTAATTTATTATCAACGAAACAACATGGTTTTCGTCAATACTCATCAACTACTACTGCTTGCACTGAAATATACGAAAATATTCTTTCTAAGCTGGAAAAAAGATTATATACAGCAGGAACTTTTTGTGACCTAAGTAGAGCCTTTGCCTGTGTCGGCCATAAAATATTAATCCAATAATTAGAATGGCCTAGGGTAAGAGGTACACCACTTTAATGGTTCATATCGTACTTATCCAACAGATCTCAAGCTGTACGAATATGCTCAGCTACAAGTCACAATAAACAGTAGTTTTTTTTCAGAGGCTCTTCCAATTTCAATTGGAGTGCCACAAGAAGCAATTCTTTCCCAGATACTGTTTAACCTGTATATAAATGATCGCGTGTCTTATTTATCGAACTGCTCAGTCACTCTATATGCAGATGACATAATTATCTTAGTTCAAAACTCACGAAGTTGTATAGAAACAGAAACAAATTTAGCATCAAACACTATTCAAAAATGGCTGCTAGCCAATAATCTTTCTTTAAATAAAACAAAAACAAAGTGTACAGTGTTCAAGATGTAATCTAGTCAGTATAAGAATCAGGATATCAATATTTCAATCGAGGAACCCAGAATTGAATTAACGGAATCCTTACAAATATTAGGCGTTCTTTTCACGCAAAACCTAAAATCAAAAAAAACACATTTTGTCTTTAAACCCAAAGATTTCAAAAGCAATTTTTAAAATTAGATACATCAGAGGTACCATAACTACGTACACGTTAAAGATGGTCTACTACGCAGAAATTGAGTCACGACTTAGATATGGTATAGTCATATGGGGATGCAGTCCATATTCGTACAACTTACTACTCTTACAAAAACGAGCCATTCGAGTTATCACTAAAGTCTCGAACAAAACATCCTGTAGGCCACTTTTCACTCAATTAAACATAATCACAATCACTTCCTTATATATTCTTGAAGCTGCAAGTTATGTTCATAAACAGAAGTGTAAGCTGATAGCGACTAATAATGTGACACACACACACGCACGCACGCACGCACGCACGCACGCACGCACGCACGCACGCACGCACGCACGCACGCACGCACGCACGCACGCACGCACGCACGCACGCACGCACGCACGCACGCACGCACGCACGCACGCACGCACGCACGCACGCACGCACGCACACACACACACACACACGCCGCACGCCGCACGCCGCACGCCGCACGCCGCACGCCGCACGCCGCACGCCGCACGCCACACGCCGCACGCCGAACGCCGCACGCCGCGCGCCGCGCGCCTCGCGCCGCACGCCGCACGCCGCACGCCGCACGTCGCACGCCGCACGCCGCACGCCGCACGTCGCACGCCGCACACCCGCACGCGCACGCGCACGCACGCGCACGCGCACTCACACTCGCACTCGCACTCACTCGCACTCGCACTCGCACTCGCACTCGCACTCGCACTCGCACACGCACACGCACACGCACACGCACACGCACACGCACACACACAGACACACAGACACACAGACACACAGACACACAGACACACAGACACACAGACACACAGACACACAGACACACAGACACACAGACACACAGACACTCAGACACACAGACACACAGTTTCCAAATTCTAGCTAGAATCGCCGCCAAATTCAGATAAGATAAGCTCCTTTATTTTACGATTTCTTCGTTCCTGTATTATTATTATTGTTTACGTTATGTACATTTTGTTTATTTAGGTTATTGGACTTGTGTTTTTTTATTGTGTGAACCTACGATTACACAGCATCTTAGGATAAGCAATTTTCGTATTTGTTCTTTAATTTGCTCACTACGTTAACGTAATTATGTCAAGTTTAGTTTGAGTGAAACATTCACGGCCGAAAGTTTTCGAGGGATTATTTAATTATAACGTACATTTAGAGACCGATGAATATTGCATTTTTTCTTGCTTGTTTTTTCTTATGAACTGTGCATAATTAAACGAAATTCCAGGCATTGGATTTCAAAGGATTGTGTACACAGTTAAAAGGTTTTTATTATTATTATTATTATATTACCTATCGTATTTAGGCATTTCATCTCCTATCGTGACATTTCATATATTCTGGCGCCCATTTCCGGTTTTATGGCGATTTCAGCCCCTATTTCGACTTATGAATGGTATGCTATCCTATTCTGCGCAAAGATAATTGACATCTGACACACACCCTACCGCTGGCTAGTCGTGTAAGAGTCAAGTTTATCTGTTATCTCGTTTTACTGCCAGTTTATACCGTAACAGCACATCCATACGTTGACGGTTCTTTATTTCTATGCCTATTCACTGTATGAAACTTTACATATCACCAAGTATTTCCGTTGCCGTGTTCACTATTTTACTGTAAAATGCAGGAAATTCACTACCAGGTAGTAGATGCAACCGGCAACATATTATGTTAACAGGTCTCCATAACTGCTCTAAAAGTTATATGTCTAAATATATTTATGATTTTTACCAAGTACCCACCACTCACATATTTCCATTTACCTTTATTTATAAAATACTATACATTATTAATTAGAACATAGCGACACACTTAAATTTATAACACTCGCAATCTTATATTTTTCTCTAGCTTGACATAATGTGATTTCCTTTATGCACGACTATGACTTCACCACCATTTATATGACATCCACCATACCGCCTCATATATTCCCATCTATTTATCATTCGAGGTAATATTCAGAGGAACAATTTGACTTCGGCATCAACACCCCTCTCAGGTTAAACAGTTCTCCGGTTCATTCCGCAACAGAAATCAAGGTTGTTCACTTTCAGTTCCAGTTCACTGCACTTCCATACCACTTCATCATTTCCAGCAGTATCATACTCTGCCTTTAAAGAAATAATCAATATTCTAAACCGGTCGGTTATAAGTGTATAATTTTATACCTGCTTTTCTTATGAAAATAAACTCATTCACATTTACATTCCATTTAATGTACGATAGCTGGTGTACGGTAGCGGCGTATTATTTGTTTCCTCTTACGAGATTAATTTTAGTATACCGGTTTTTATTTAAACAAAAAATAAAAGCTTTTTGTTATGTTGGCCGTTTTTAAAATATAAAACCTTCGTTTTCTATTTTAAAGTAAATTTTTTTCGCGTCTAACAATCACGATTTGACTTATTTAACACAAGAAACTATCAGATAGTTTCTGGTTTACGGGTAACAATCTTAGTACTTGTCAAAGGTGCAACTTACGTTTTTACGGTGGCGGCGGTGGTGGTTTGTTTACTTTACAGGTGGTTATTTAATACTGACGGACACGTGTAGTGTTTACGGTTACGTTTCTATATTACTGGATTAACGGCGTTAACGAGGTGTTCAGCTTAGTCTTCCGACGAGGTTTTAATTACAGGTATCTGGCGGTCGCTGGTACGTTTGTCGAGGTGTGTTATGTTGTAGTGTTCGTGTAAATGTGTATAGGTGGATCTCCTTTGTTAGTAACCTGGGCAAACCACCCGTTAAACTAAACAATAGGATCTCGTTCGGTCAAATGGAATGTCGGGCAACTACCCTTCAAACTCCACAGTGTAGGTGTGTATAGGTGGATCTCCTTTGTTAGTAACCTGGGCAAACCACCCGTTAAGCTAAACAATAGGATCTCGTTCGGTCAAATGGAATGTCGGGCAACTACCCTTCAAACTCCACAGTGTAGGTGTGTATGTCTAGTAACAGAAGAGTACGTCTAGTAACAGAAGAGTACGTCGGGCTTACAACCCTGCATATCCCTATCACCAGGTATCTCAACTTACGTACTTTCACCGTTCGATCGCTGCAACTCTAACCTTTTAACTTCGGTGATGCTATCAAGTCGCGGAGTCGCGATTTCTACTCGGACGGCGGTTACAAGCGGATGGTTTACAACAGGTAGCAGTCGGCGCGAACGCGACGATATAGCACACGGTTTCGATTCGAATTCTTCTGGTAGCGTGCTTCTCGTAGAGAGCTTCTGGTAACGAGTGAGATTGAAAAACGATTTCTTTCTTCTTCTTCTTTAAGACTAAGACTTTTGACTTCTTGACTTCTGACTTTAAGACTTTTTTAACACCAGACTTTTTAACACCCGACCTTTTTCAGCAGCGCGTGCCGCGTTTTTATATAGAATTCGCGAGGGTGGTTACGAAACTTTTTTGGTGAGCTTCCGTAAGCCCGTATTGGTGGAAGATGCTCTGACGTATACAAACGTTTAAACGTTTTTGGGATTTTTCGTCTGGAGGGAGGATGCATAATTAATTATTGTGCAATTTTATGCAACGTTATGAAATCTGTTTAACTTTTACTAGAACTTCTACGAATCTTTATAATGGCTTGCACCTGTGCATTTAGCGCGTCACGTTATCTTACTAAATTCCGTGAATCAGTACTGGTATTTCTTGCTAATAAACTTTGGGAACTAATTAAAAATAATAAAAAACCGGGATATCTGACGGCGTCCCTTTACAGTGTACAACTCAAGAAGTTATTAAGCCGAGTTGTAACGCCAAATTTTGTTTTAATTATCTGCATCGAATTATTTTACAAATTTCTGGCCCCAAAGAAGAAAATAACGCAGTTCGGTAATATATTGATCAGTTTTATGAAACATAAAGGTTTCAAGTATTCAGTAAATTAAATTCTGTGTTCATTTAACAAAACTTCACCACATAACAAATATTAAATGGTATCTTAATTTTGGGAATTATAGCAGTGCTTTAAAACGACGTCTAGGCATTGAGTCAGCGAATATCATGATTACCAACCATATTTTGAGTAAATGCTTTTGTCATAAATAACAATTATTAATTTAAATGCATAGCATTATCGAATTAAAAATTAGATTAAACATTTTTAATATAGCTTGGAAGTAAGTTTATAGGATTTGATTTCTTTTCTTTTTATTGTTCATTGAACAATAACTAAGTGTACAAAGTGAATGTGAAAAGTTTTGTCAATTATATTTCATGTATTTATATGAAGATGTTAGGTAACGTTGGCACTGAATAAAATCCGTGAAGAGCATCTATAAACATGACATAAGGTGTTTAATTCGTGAAACGTCTAGTAATACCTGTATAATTCATCCTTATTCAAGTGCATGTTAATTCCGTTCTATATGTTGTAACCCCCCTGCACTAGTAATAGTCTAATTAAATGTAAATTATAAATAAAAATTAAAACGTAATATATATATATATATATATATATATATATATATATATATATATATATATATATATATACATATGGATATACCATATTTTTAATCAAGTGTCTAAAAATGCCAACCGCGATAAAATCGTTCAGGAACAAGATTTAATTTTTGATAAGTGTTACACATCGAGGTTTAGAAAGGTTTTAAATATTCACCACAATTTCGTTGAACATTGAACTGTTAAAAGCATTGCAGTTTTTTTCGAGTTTTCCACTATCGCACACCTGCTACAATAATGCATTAAGGCCAAATGCATCTTAAATGCGACGGTTGATATACATATGATCGACATTTTACTTAAAGGGAAGTACTCTACAAAATCAATGTTTTACTGCATTTTACATATTTTAGCTTCATGTCGTTCTGGTAGACTTTTGTAAAGACACATTGAATATATTAGGCTTATCAAGAAGTATTGAATATGTTTATACAAACTTAATATAAAGATGGATAACGTTGTTTCCTTCAGGCATCATTATTTTATATTTACGGTGCTGTTTATTGTTGATACTTCCCTAATAATTAAAACATGTCAAGTGAAACACAATGAAAGTACATTGTTTATAGAAACGGCCTATAGCAATGTCAGTGTAATTCAGTGATTAAGTTTGTACTAACTTTTTAAATATTCTTTGCGATATTTGGAGCTTTTTTATTTTTTGGCAATATAACCTTGTCTGTCTCAACATAAACCAAAAATTGGAAACCACAAAAGAATGTACATCTTATTCAACAATTACCGAGAAATCGAGCTGATAGTTAAAATGCAAAGGAAAGATCTAAATATAAATCGCGCCATTCTTTGTAAAAAGGATTTATTTAGAATTCAAAAACATCTCACGAGGAATGATTGATATATTCGCAGAGGTATCAAAATGAAGCAATAGCTTATTGGTGGGATCATAAATAGAAAATGATGTTATGAATTGATCGAGTTCAACACAAAACTTATTTAGATTTATTATTTTATTGACCGGGTTATAAGTATTGTGTAACTTTAGGGATACCCCTTTGTGTGGTGCGTAATCTGTTTTCTACCACTTCTTTTTACTTGCGTGTTATACTTTTCGACAGTAGTGCTTTTAAATGAAACTGTTCCCTAAAAATTATACTCACCCATTTGGTAACGGGCACTTTTGTATAGCTTTCGACAATTTAAGTAAGTAAGTATATCTTGTGACGCATGTAGCCTTTCTTCTAATTTACCGCTACTTTGATTGTGAACGTTATTCGTTTTAAAAAAAAGATGGAAAAAGGCTACGTATTTTATGCCCCCCCCCCCAATGGAGAGAGCGGGCTGCTTGAGCGTTCCAAGCTTCTTAGTAGTGCCAGGGCACTGCCCCTTCCACCTCTTTACGTCACAAGTCCCGACCCCTTGGGTACCTTCCGCCTTGATTTGGTTTTTTGGGACCTCGCCCTTGGGACTCCCTTGGTCGCCATTTTTTTATATGCCTACGTGAGGATCGTATTATTTTCACCTGAGAATAGAAAGATTTAATCTGTTATTAATATTTATTAGGGTTACTTTTATCAAAGGAGATTGTATAATTGTTATTAAAATTATTATTACACTTCTTTTAACTCCATCTACAGATTGTGACCTTTTACCTATACGAAAAATTTATTTATACATTGGGGGTTGCATTATAATAAGGGGTCCTAGTCTTGTAAGACGGGATTCTGTTCGCGGGCTTCACCCTTGTCATGAAAATTATATTCCAATAATGGGGAAGAATTAATAGATGACATATAAAGATGACAAGTGTCTTTTACATAATAAAAAGATGTTATTTAATCTGTTATTAATATTTATTAGGGTAGTATTGATTTGTATCAAGGACATAAAAACCTAGTCCTTAAACGTTTATGGTCTATGCAGTCTTTAATGTTGAAATTTAAGCGCTAGCTCAATTTTTTTCAATATCTAAAGTTATCATATTGTATTTATGACTATTATTTAATTTCTTTCTGAGGTTTAGATATCATTCTGATCTAGATAACTGTTTTACGGTGTGTTTTCGTAATATGATTCTTTTATCAAAGGAGACTGCATAATTAAAATTATTATTACATTTCTTTAAGATTTATTTTATTTTTCAATATCTGAACAAAGACATCGAAACTGTAACCTTCAACATAATACATATAAATGTGTAATTAAATTTTGCTTTACAAAACACGCTTTAAACGATTTTCACCTTGAGAACGCTAAATTATGTGTATAAGCAAAAATAGAATGCATTAAATGGTTACACATATGCATTGTAGTCTGTTTTATGCTACATTGTGTACTCCATTTAATAGTGGTATCAATTAAAGTAAAATATTAAAGGTCAACTGCTAACTTATATGCTCAAGGTTTAAGTGGAAAATAAAATTGCATTAATACGTTGGTTAATACACATATTAATTAAAATGAAATATTGAAGGTCGACTGTTAAAGTTATGTGTACAAGGTCTAAGCAGAAAATAAATGCATTAAATGGTTACACGTGTGCTTCATGGATTGTTCTTACATTTCGTTTTGAGCTCCTTTTAATGGCGTTAAAATTTGTTTTTGATTTTAATAATTGACTGTCTTGTTTTAGTATTAATAATGACTAATTGGGAATCCTCTTTATACCTCACTCATAGGTAAGTGTGTGTTAGTTTAGGGAAGACGTTTTAAAATCAATTGCATTACCTTTAACTATCAGATTATGCTACGTAAATTGATGGATTATTGATATGGAATATCATACTTTCTTTAAAAGCAGTATAATATATTCATAGCCATAAAGATTATAATACTACTCTTTATTTACATAGATCAGGGTCGCAAAAAAGGTGGTACAGTAAATTATGGAAAACACCCTCAAATCTACGTAATCCATAATCTCCTATGTTAAATATTAGTGTGAAGACATTTTCGGCAGTCAAGACTTTTGGGATGGGTGCACATACCCTTATGCTCAAAATTAAGGCCAGCGCAATTTAAGCTATCCCGATCTTCATAGAGAACATCACTACCAGCATCAACTTCGGCGTTTTCATCTGGAGCGGTTATATAGCTTATTAACAACTAAATCGCTAATACCCTGATACCGCTTCATAATAATACTCATTAGATTGTAATTATGCTTTAAAAATATATTCATCGGATAATATGCAATCTTTACTTACCGCTATCGTTATTAGACAGATATGGGATTATTCTTAAAATTAGCTAATTTCCCCACACCACCTTGAAATACTACATAGGTCTTCAACACATCTTCACCCCTGAAGCTGTACCGCATACATATTTCTTGAGATTATCCAATTCCGGACCAGTAGCATGTTTTCTAATACACAAGACAGTATCTTCAATATAGCGGTGTATACACCGAAAATATTTCTTGTATCTTCTTCTTTAAGTTGGATTTTGCCTCTATACAGTATACAAGCTCCATCTCAGATAAATTACCTCTGTCAAAAAGTGGTTATAATCAAATTAAGCATACCGACCTTTTCTTAGAACACTATCTTTTTAACCCTAGACTTTTTACGGATAAGAGTCGGCCATGCCTTAATAAACCCCTCTTCCACGCCGCTGGATTTCTTCCGAAATCTTATCAGCTCCAAGCCAAATGAAATCAGGATTAAATACAAAGTTTTAAGCACCTAGGTATTTTTGTGATAGAGTTATCGTGGATACTAGCACACATCCACACACTCACACAGCATCTCTCTCTCTCTCTCTCTCTCTGTCAATCTCTCTCTGTCTCACACATACACACAAGCGCGCGCACGCACGCGCACATCCGCACACACTCACACGCACGCATGCACGCACGCACACGCACACGCACACGCACAAGCACACGCTCACGCACACGCACGCACACACGCACACGCACACGAACACCCACACGCACACGCACACGTACAGGTACACGGACACGCACACGCACATGCACATGCACACGCACACGCATACGCATACGCACACGCACATGCACACGCACACGAACACGCACACGCACACGCACACTCACACGCACACGCACACGTACAAGCACATGAACACGCACATGCTCACGTACACGTACACGCACACGCACTCGCACACGCACACGCACACCCACACACACACCCATACGCACAAACACACGCACACGCACACGCACACGCACACGCACACGCATACGCGCACGCACGCATGCACAGCACGCACGCATACACACCGCACACCGCACACCACGCACCGCACACCGCACACCGCACACTGCTCCACGCACACGCACACGCACACGCACACGCACACGCACACGCACACGCACACGCACACGCACACGCACACGCACACGCACACGCACACGCACACGCACACGCACACGCACACGCACACGCACACGCACACGCACGCTTACACGCACACGCACACGCACACGCACACGCACACGCACACGCACATGCACTCGCATAGGTAGTCTATTTCCACCACCGCTAGTTTCAGTCTTGACTCCGGATTATGGCTCCACACCCGTAACAATGAACTTACTCTACCATGACCTCCTCTATTTTTTTTTGGTTTTTCGCGATTGTGCTTGGCCACCATAACCAATAACCTTTTTTGCTTGTTTTATTATGTACTTAATTTTATCAGTTCCTACACCGTCCTTTATGACTATCATGCCCAGATATTTACATTCATTTGCTTGGTCTACTTTTGCGTCATCGTTAATGCATATTTCGAATCTTGCGTCTGAATTTATCACTAAATACTCGGTTTTCTCTAAGCTGACTTACAGTCCCTATTTCTCATATTCTGAATAGAGCCTTCTGATCATAAATTCTAGATCATAGGCGTTTTGGGCTAGGACCACCTGATAGTCCACGAAGCTTAAACTCAACAACCGATGTTCATTTATGGGGATGCCTATTCCCTCAACATGTCTTTTCCAGTTCTTCAATAATACTTCTACGTATATATTGAACAGAATCGGGAACAGACTGCATCCCTGTCGGAGCCCTTTTGGAGTATTTACGGCTCTTGAAAGGCTACTTACTATTTTGATTTATGTGACGTTATTTTTGTACATATCTTTACTAGCCGAAGGCCCACCTCTATAGTTTCCAGCGCTTCCCACAGTTTACTATTTGGGACGGAGTCGTACTCTTTTTCCAAACCTATAAACGCCAAGTGCACTTCTTTCCCTACCGCTATCATTTTTTCTAATATCTGCTGTATAACGAAAAGATTGTCAACATAAGATCTTCCCGGCGTGAACCCACTTTGATTATCTGCTATTTTTCCCTGGATTTATTCTCGAAGCTTACCTTGTAACATTTTCCCATAAAATCTGCTAAGGGTACTATTCACACTTAGGCCTCTATAGCACTTAGGATCCTTCCTATTGCCTTTTTCCCTCCTCTTATAGCAGTTATTTATTAGGTAGGTTGGTCGGCTTAATAATTTTTTCTTTCTTTCTCTCAATATTTCCAAAGTTTTATGGGGGTTCCCCCCGGTCCAGGTGATCGTACGTTTTTCGTCCAACCTATATTTTTCTCAATTTCTTCCATTGTTAATTGAGTTGTATCTGTATCGTTCCCTTACTCTATACTCTCCCCTCCTCCTGTTCCATATCTTTGTCTTCTTCATTTCTTTGAAACTGGGACCTATTTTCCATAATAAATCATTGTGATGTTTCTCCCACTTTTTTACCGGTATTATGCTGTGATAGTCCCTATTATTACTTTCGTCGTTCTAATTATTTTCCAAACTTCTGTGGATTGCGAACGTCCGATCAAACTGTCAATTTGTAAACATCTCTGTTCCCACTGTTTATTCCTCTTCTCTTTAATTTTTCTTCTTACTTCTCTGTTCTTTCTTTTGTAGTTTTCTCTACTTTCATTATCCTTCTTAGTTAACCACTGCATGTACAGCTTATTCTCTTCTGCTATTAGTTCTCGAGATTTCTCCTTTATTTATGTATGTTTTGGTTTCTGTTTTTTCTCACATTTGCCTAGAACTTCTTTTGCTTTTTTATGTACACTCGATTTAATATTATCATATTCTTGTTCTATGTTGTCTAATTTCGTTTGCTGTTTTAATTCTCCTTTCAGTTTTCCTTCATACAAATATTCTATAATTTGGTGTTGCAGAAGATGCAATTTGTATTTTGGTTGATTGATAACGGCATCTTGTTGTTTTAATACTGCCATTTCCTTAAAAGTCTTACGTTTCACAAATGGATAAGTTGATTTCAATCAGAAGATGGTGGTCCGAGCCGCAGTTGGCTCCTCTTTTAACTCTATAGTCGTAAGCTTTTGTTTTGGTTCACTGCTTGAGGATGAAATAATCTATTATTGCTTCTTGATTCATTGAAGATCTTTCCCAGGTGCATTTATGGATATTTTTATGTTCAAAGAATGTATTCATTATCCTTAAACTGTTTGGGTTACACAGATTAATCTTTCTCCTGAATCATTTATGATTCGTTCTCCAAATTTCCCCACTACTTCGTCATTTCTTTGTAGTCCTAGTCGAGCATTGAAATCACAGGCGATGATAAATTCTTGGTAGTTTTTAACTTGATCTATTATAATAAGTACTGATTCGGCCTCAGTACTCTCATCCAGACCATACTAGCCTTTACTTCCCCTAATTATTCCATAGTATATATCATTAGAAAGCCTGGAAAGAATACTTCCTCCAAAAGTTACAGCCAACTATTGTTTTCATTTAAAAAATGTATGTTTATGTCCTAACTTAAAAACAATTGATTAAGCTCCCTTATAAGGAACATAATTACCTACAACCTTCTCCCTTCCACTTTTTTTCTTAAAATGAAGATAACGGCATTATAACCATATAAAGAAAATTACAGAGTAATTTTTTTTTTTAAGTATCTAGTTGGACTTGAACTTTTTGAAGGAAAGAAGTGTTGCTCTGAATTAGCCTTATAAAGCTGCAAATACTTTCTCATTTAACAGTCCTTCTATCCGCTCTAGCTTCAGGGATCCCCATAGTTGATATGAAAAACTTACCCTGTGTAGGTTTGCATACTGTCAAAAAAACATGCTTACTTTTACTGTAAACTTAACTTTTTTTTGCAGCGATTGAATTAATTCAAAAACAATGAAAGGGAAATTATAGTTGGTAAAATGAATAAATGTAAATTTTGGATTAGCGCTTATATTAATATAGAGTATGCGGTTATATAACTTTCTCGTTATTATACAAGGCATTTGTGCTATAAGGTAAGAGGGCCTTCAGTTTTCCTAACCGCGGGCGGTAAACTAAGACTCTACGTTATAAGCGTCTTGAATTGTGCTGCGTGCAACAAAAAGAGGTACCAACAATGAAGTCAAGTTTAACGCAGTACGGAAAACACCCACCTAAAAGCGTAATGCAGTGACCTTCTAAATGTTTTACTTGTAATATTTTTACGTACATACAAAAATGAATTGCGCACAGCATTGAAAGGAAAGCGCTACTTATAAAACACATTTATAAAGATGATCATTACAGAATCCGATATTCAAATTTACCCATTTTAGCAACTATATCCTAGCATTAAAGTAATTATCCATCATTTAAGAGGTTGAGCTCCTGTAAATCAATACGTACTTTTACAACCAGTTTCGAAAAATAGAAAAACTAGGCGCTTGGTGTCGTTTGTAACTTTTTTCTGTTTGTAAAAGTACGTGCCCATCGTCTGCGGTAATGTACTGTACGGATATATGAAAGTAAACGAAGGTTTTTCCATATTTTTTCGGAATGCCTGATATATTTTTTATAAATAACATCATATAACACGGAAGGGCTTTTATTATTATGAAACGTAGCATCATTTGAGTAATTATTGTTAAAGCGAGTAATCAACAAATATGATTAATAAGTAATTAGTCACAAATTCAAGCTCTAATAAATCTCTTGGTAAAGCGTAATTCCAATTTAATTGAAAAGAAAAACTGACAAGGACAAGGAAAACAGAATACTAATAGAATTTTTTATTACATGCATATGTAAAAATGGGCAACAAGAGAAAATAATATTTGGGATTTCATACAACATTGTTTGTATAAATACCGCTACACCGAGATATTAGTGATTAGCTGCAATGAGAGCCCAGCACTATTTACAATAACAAAAAATGTAATTACATTTAACCGTATCCAACATTTTGTAGTTTGTAACATACTGCTTGGTTTTGAGTCGACATACATACATTCCGTAATGTCTAGCCTCAATTTGCTCTATTATTTTATTAGAGAACTGCACAACCTCATTTATTTGTAAATGCTGATGGAATAGCTAATACATTTAGAGGTTCATAAAGGGAATAACATTATTTTAGCATTCTGATTGCGAATAGGATTTTATTCATTACCTAGTTCATTGAAATGAAGTGCGTAATTTATAATGCGCTAGAAAGTAATTTTATATTACCAGGAAATGTTTTGCTTATATAACTATCAAGGGGTTAATTGCCAAACGTGGAAAGTACGTTTACTCGAAAATATACTCGAAAAGTTTTCACATTAACGTTATCTCAATTATTCTACCTTGTTCTTTATGCAAAAATATATGATGCAGTGGAAAAGATCGACAGCGAAATACGAGAATTCGTTTTTAATTAAAAAGTTTTGCCTACTAGTACTCATTTGATTTATTAGTAAAATTAGGGCCTAATAAATTAATGAAGAGGTCTTCATAAAAAGTTTTGTGCGTTATATTATCGGTGAAAAGTTACGGAAACTTTATTAAAAAGTGATAAAAGCATTCAGAAGTAAAACCTTAGCTCCTGCAATTAAAGATGTAGCAGACTAATTAGTCCAACAAAGAATTAAAGTAATGGTTATGACACATTGAACTAAGAATTTATAAATTTTACTGAATTTTAACTTTTTTTAGGTTTTTAATTCATTGGTACTCCATGATGACTAAACATATTTAATTGATAAAGCAGATGCTTCGAGGTTTAGCAAAAAAATGCGCCAAAACCTTTTATTTGGACATTTATATACCTCAATAGCTTCCCGCTGTTAACCAATACAATACTGAGTTTACCATGGCGACATTTGTACACTATCAAATTAAGTAAAACATATTCTGGTATTGTAGGACTTTTCGGATTAACTTATATTGAATGCCCTAAACTTAAGCGCTATATGTATTGCGCCCTTCTAGTTTGGTAACCCAACGCGGTTTTATTTTGCCTCGGCTTTGCTCAGTCGTGTTTATAATTTATTATAAACGGGGTGTGGTTCGTATTAATGACTTGATAGGCTTAACACTGTCACCTTAAATAAATCTCTTAAAGCGTTTTAAAACGTATATTAACTAATTTTACAATAAATAAATAATTAATTAACAAATGTATTTATTCTTTCCGGCTCCTTACTCGCTCTCCTGGGGGGTTGATTTCTAGGTACGTAATCGTTTCTGGAAATATAAATATATGGATTATCTTAACTTACTCCTTAATTAGTATGTAATATTTATATTACGGTCCTGTATTTACAGAAGCTGGTACGGTTGCTTTAATACAGTTTTGTTCAACGGCGCCAGTGCAACGAACTCGGACGGAGAAAATCAATATCGTTTTCGGCTTTTGCGCATGGCATGATTATTTATTCTTCAGTAACTCTGGAGCGTTGAAGCTGGTATGTCGCGCTCCCAGGAAGTAATACACGCGCGAGATCCGCGTATGCAAATTAAAGATCTCTGGACTGTCTTTATTTAATTATAACCGGTTTGATTTTGTTATTTATTTACCTAACTGGATTAATTACGGACTTCTATACTAAATCTAATTATATACAATTTATTAGGAGAACGAAATACTGGATATTAAAAAAATATGAATTTACTAAGGTAAATCGTAATATACACCAGGTCGTAGTTATATTATTTAATACCGGCAAACAGGGGATAATTTACGTACTATCTAATGTTTTACTCTCCGACGAATTTTCCTAACTTATGTACAAATGCTTTTACACTAGGTGTATCGCGCTGGTTTATTCTGAATACCAATTTATGCAACAGGTTTCGTGTATACTCTCCTGCGATTAAAGACACCGTGTACGGTTATTGTGTTTGTCTGTATGTATGTGTTTCGAGCGGGGTCTCAGTAATACTCAGAAGACGTATGCTATGGCCTGTCTTAACCGGATGGACTAAGAGAAAGGTCGTAGGTCTTTACATTCCTGTAACAAACCTTCACCCTCAAGTGTTGGCGAGTGACGTGGGGTTACCCCTGCGTGGCACTCTGGGTGTTAGTGTACTTTGTGCTTGCGAGTGACGTCGGGATCTACCCTGCGTGGCACTCTTGGCGTTAGTGTAAAGTTATAACTCCTGGAGATTCAGCCCGGCGTTATTTACGTTCTGTAGTGTTTGGTTGTAAATTGTCAGATTTTATAACTTTACAACTTACGTGTCTATCAATGGCAGTACAGGATTAAACTTTAGGTCGCCCCGTGCGAGGTGGTGCGCGTTATCACACGATCGCTATGGGCTCTTCGGCGGTGATTAACAGGTCGGTGCTTACACGAAGCAATCGGTGTGGACGGCTACTGGATATCGGCTTGACTTGAATCTACTTTGATTCATCATCCTTCTCCACGCGCGTCGCGGGTTTATAAAGGTGCATCTGTAGGCGGCTTCGCGGCTACCGTGCGGGGGATGCCGTGATTTGATTGGTTGAAATCGTTCTGACGTGCAAAAACTTACTAGTTTTTAGAAATACACGTCAGCGGTGATTAATAAATTATTTGTTGTGCAATATCGCGTAAACTTTTGAAATTTTAGATATAGGATGGTCCGCAAATAATTTATTCTAAAAAGCATACGTAAAGGACGCTGGTTCTTTACAAACTTAATCTACAAAAGACTATTTATCGTTACTAAAATAAAATAAGGCTTAATAGTAAGGGTTAACATTCGTGTACAGCACGCTGTTCCCCAACATTCATTATTAAATGCGACTATCAATATTTAAGTTGCTATCGTTACTAAATGGAAAGTAACTAAATTTAATTTATGTAAATTCCTTATTTAAAGCTGTTGTATGGTCAACTGGTCTGATTCGATTCATCTACAACCATTAATTATATTTGAGTGACGGACTAAGCGTTATCTGCAATCAATTTTATTTATAAATAGAATAATATGTTACGATGAAAGAAAATGAAGTTTTCAATTAATGAAACTATTGAAATTTAGTGTGTGTGCGCATGCGTACATGTGGGTGTGTACGTAGGCGTGGGTGCGGGTGTGGGTGGAATGTGGGCATGGGTTGAATGTGGGTGTGGATGTGGGTGTGAGTGAATGCTTGCGTGAGTACGTGCTTGCGTGAATGCGTGCGCGCATGTGTGCGCGTGTGTATGTGCGCGGGCTTTCGTGTGTGTGTGTGCATACGTGTGTCCGCTTGTGTACGTACTCCTAATGTAATGTATTAATTCGACTAGTATGGAAAAAAATTAAATAAGCTAAAACACTTTAAGCAGTTTTAAGTTACAATATTTAATTAAAAGGCGTTAGGACAATATTTTACAGTCTTAATTGGAAATGTTTTAAAAAGGATCATTTAGGGCACTGACTACTTTAGGGGTAACACTTAACAGAAAGACATTCAAGGGACATATTAATCAAAGAGGTTTGATTGAAAGCTTTTAGTTCAATCAATGTCTATGGAAATATTTTAATGGGTTACAATGCTTATCCACGTTTTCGTTGCCCACTAATAGATGCTTGTTCATATTTATGTGTGTGATTTAGAGAGAATTAGATTGAGTAAATTACCAGTAAATTTCTTATTCCTTAGAATGTAGTTAAAGCGCAGTAATATACGATAGCTGTTAAAATCTGTTTTGCGTATTCCAGTAGAGTATTCTTTATAACCTATAACTATTAAATTTAATTAGTTGCTTTTCTTGCACAGATAGTTATTTGTGAAAAAACTTTACCAGTATCGGTTTTGTATAAATTTTAGTTGCAGAGTCTGAATGCTATAACAGCATTTATGAAGTTGTATCGTTGTAATGAGTCAGAAAAATAGTAAGATGAATATGTTTTTATTATTTTAAAAATATGCTGATAATAAATTATACGATTCCTTCAATCTTAGAATTCAGATGCGTTAACAAACGTCACGTATGCGTACGAACCAGCCCCATTCTCTATATGTGCAAAATACATCGCGTCTAATTTTGCCAAAGCCCCACTTCTGCACGAAGTATAAAAGCAATAGTTTTACTATAATTTGACCCCCCAACAATCAATTGATATCTTCCATAAACCTCTCCCACGATACATCGTAACCTTGATCAAAGGGAAGAGGCGAGTATATCGCGAATTCATGAGATCAAAAGATTCCGCTCTCAAGATCGAATATAACCGATTAAACGCCCTAATTCGACGTGAAACCAACACACACCGAAAGAAAATGGGTCCAGACTACCTCCAATCTCAACTATAGAGATGACAAGAAGTTCTGGTACACCTTCAATATACTCACTAAAAGGAAAACCAAACCCAAGTCCCACCTAACCGATCGTCGGGGTAACTTAATTTCCAGCGATCAAGACAAGGCTGAGATTTTCCGCCACCACCTCCAATCCGTCTATACTTCACCTAACGATCCCTCGTTCGATGACGACTTTCAAAATCGTCCAGAGCAAGACCTTGAGGATTTCAAAAACTCCGAATTACCCGGGAAAATCCTGGATGATAATGACCCGTTTCTCTACCCAATTACTCCCACTCAAACCCTCAACTACTTCCAAAAAGGCAAAATATCCGGCCCGGACAAGACGCACTCAACAGGCTTATACTGAGACACCTACAACCCCAGCGATCAGACCCCTAACGTCCATATATAACAAATGTCAATCCCTTTCGCACTTTCCCATAGTGTGGAAATCCGCCTCGACCGTCATGATCCCTAGAAACTTGTCAGACCTGACAGAACCATCATCCTGCAGACCCATATCTCTCCTCAGCTGCCTAGGGAAATGATTAGAGGAGATCCAAGCCCGAAGGCTGGAAAATTACATAGAATCCAATTACCTTTTACCCGTCAGCCAGTTCGGCTTTCGACCTTTATAGGACCTGTCAGTACCCATTGCTAAAACTCCTAACCGAAACGTCATGAGCATTTAACCACCGCTACTGTAACCTCGCCTTGTTCTTAGACATAAAGCAGGCCTTTGACGGAGTATGTCATGCGGGTCTAGTTCACAAAATCCAAGCATTAGGTATCCCCCCGAGCTCACGAAGCTGCTACTGTCGTATCTAACAGATAGGACGGCAAGGGTCATCCCTTTCACATAGTTTCACCCCGCAAGCAGGAATACCCCAGGGTTCTGCGTCTGAACCAATACTATAGCTTATTTTCTCCAATGATATCCCCAGTGTAACAACGCCTGGAGTATCCCTGGCACAGTTTGCCGACGACACTGCCTTCTGGGCAGCTAATCGGTCAACCAAGAACGCCTCCAACAGTATGTCCAGTACCCTACGGAACTTCTCGAACTGGACCAACCCATGCAGAGTCTCCATAAACCCCAACAAAACCCAAGCCATTCTATTCCGGCACCCTTATTATACCCGACACAAATTACTCTCAAAAAACGACGTAACCATTTCCCTGCAAGAGGAACGATTACCGCCACGTGACAACATAACGCACTTAGGAATTACATTTACCAATTCGTACTGTTTAACACATTTGTTCGCTCTTCCACTTACGATAACCTCAACTCCTTTTGCGCCGTGTACTTCAGTTTCTATTCCTGACCATAAAGCCACGCTACCATCCTCCATCTCCGCAGTATCCCTTCCTTTGTATTTTGTGTCCGACAACCACAGAATAGCAAGGTGCATTTCCTACATTACATTCTCAATTTCAAATTCCTTACTATGCATACCTCTAACATTCCACGTACCGACTCTCCATTCATTACTTGCACAGTCGTCGATAACGGGACCTGTTCGTTTCGACCTTGACCGTAGTCAAGTCGATCCTAGGCAATTGCATTGTTCTCTTGATTAATACCATACTGAGCAGACCGCTTACTGGCCAAATGGTGCCCCGAACGATGTAGTATTTCCTACTAACGGTAACGTCCTACTACTGGACAGTTATTTGTCTACTGCCCCGACACGTAGGGAAGTAAGAAGTAGAAATGTACACAGAGTCAAGAAAGATATAAACAATAGAGTGCATACTTACTATATGAATATTTAAATGCTCATGTGTACATATATATATTTTTGTCACTTACATACCCTTCAATCACATTTCAACCAGATTGCTCCCTACGCAATTCCTGGCTCTCGCGCCACTCACCGGACTTGCTATTATTGATTTGCGACCAAATGCTTCAATTATTTTTAATTTAGTTTTGGTTAGTTCTTTGTTATCTAATTTAGTATTTATTTATTAAATCCGTTTTATTATTGTCGCGAACCGTGACAACTGAACGTTTCCGTCCTCTAAATTTCACTTTTATTCAATTGAAGGGTAACAATAAATAACGATAATGGTCATGTTAGCTCTCCCAACTCTACTTTTAGGATTAATTTATCACAATTAAGATCAAACATAGTAATAAATGTAAAAGTTAGCGTAAATTTTTAATTTGCAGTCAAGGAAAGATATAGTATGAGACAATATGCAAACACAATGTTACAATTAAGCTTAAAATCACATATGCTACCAAACATAGAAGTTGGAACACCTTCAAATTTGAAAACAAAGAAAAAATGTTGAAAACTTACATACGGATTTGCCATGCATAGTCACATCTTTTTCATTTTTGGGTTCCATATCTAAGAGGTCAAAATAAGGAGAATAAGCTATCCAATTCTTTGTCAATTTAGTGAAGGAGCTGTGTTCTCCTACGGTACTTAGTTCTTGAAATATTTGAATCATTCAATTTCTTTTTGTCCTTTCCGCCATAACTCCGTGCTTGAAACATAAGGTTTTTAACTCAATGTCTCTTCAACTAGAGCCTTTTTTGTAATTTTCATAGATTTTTGCAATTTGTAATATATTATAGAAGAAAATGGCATCATATTTGTGATATTGTGAGTTCTTTGATATCAAAATGTTGTGTAAATGTAAACTTAACTGCTACAATCTGCTATAAGTAGGCGAAGTGCGTAACATCATCCTGGGTTATATTCAGAAAAGGTAATGAGGTGGTTGACCATAAAACATTATTATGTAAGGACAAGCCACTACTGAAACCACTGTGTCCGTATTTCAGACTAAATAGGGACCTATATAAAAATAAGTAAACGTCTCTAGCAAGATAAAATGACTCATTGGATTACTTAAACGATAATGCAGCGAGTTTGTAAAGCACAAAATAGGTAAGAACTAGTAAAACGAAAGGAGACGAAATTAGCAATGGTCTAATAGAAAAAGGAATACGGAACCAGCGTTTGATACATTCGTAAATAAACTGGTGCAATAGTTCAATCATCCTTGGAATATTTGTAATTAAATGTCCAAAATTAATTTCTGCAAATATCATCCAAACTTTGTAAAATACCGTTGCTAAGCTTCATCTCTGTTCAATCTCCCTTTTCGTTTGCTCTTCTTCTAATATTACACTTAAAAGCACAAAACCACTCGTCGTTTATTTTACTTCTGGTCAAACCACTGTTTAAGTAGGCATGCGAGTGCGTGTTGCGTGCAAATATCCACGCTGTAGGGTTTTGCCGATAGCTCAGTCAAGGTAGAGATGGTGCAAATCCCAAACAATGACGAAGCGTGCCAGCTAAAAATATTAAAAAGCAGCCCCAAATCTTTAATTAGCCTTAGTCACTTTCCTAGCTAAGCAACAAATGTCATTAAAGATATGAACGGTATTTTAAGGAAACACTACGAGTTAGAACAAAAAAAAAGTAATATGTTATTTTTATTGTTCGTAAATAAATTAAACTATAATGAATAAAACAAGATAAAGCAACCCCAAACCTTAATGGGTAAATTTATGTTCATTTAAATTAAAATGTAGCAACAAAGAGATCACTAGTTTAGATGCTCAGTTTAAATAATAGAATAAGTTAAATTGAATTTATCGATTAAATGTGTAATTGTAGTTAATTCAAAGCTGCACTGTTTTAATTGAGCAGTGTCAGAGCTCGATTAAGGAAAAAAAGTGTGTACTTAGTTTATTATGGTAAGTAAATTTCTATGTTAATGTATAGGCCACCCCCAAGGCACATGTGCATAATGATACAGTATACAAACGATAAAATTTTAAGCAAGGCTGTAAATAGTGCATTGTTATAAGATAACAAATATACAATTGATTTTATAACTAAAAGATTAATGGTTTAATATAGTTTCACAAATTTAAGGACTCAAGGTTGAATGCATTCACCCGTACAGGTTGTCCTGTGTATAAAATCTAAACAGATGAAATGAAAGCTTGCACTGTAAAAATTGACCTGTCCGAAAGTATATACCAAACGGACTGACTTTACAATTGAATACCTAAAAAGCTATGTATAACTACTTCATTTTTTTCCAAATAAGGAAAGGTATGTCCGTACATTAGTACAGGTTTAGTTTGTTGGCATATGAATATCCAGATAGTCTTGTTTGTAGACCTTATGGTTTGTCCAAAATGATCACCTTGTGTCAGTATTCTACCAATTTCGTTCAGAATAAGTATTGCGTTCGGAAGCTTCTAGAATTGTGCTTATAATTATGTGATCCCAAGGTAGATACCTCTGTAATTACTTACATAAAACAAAAGCGAAAGTATTCAGATAATTCTTACCTTATCGAGATAAAGTAATATTGGACTAATACCAAGTTCATGTAATAAAACACTTCAAAGGAAACGGTTTGATAACAAACGCTTCTGTTTCGAAACTTAAATTTAGGTTTACCCTCTAAAATAGACGTATAAGAAATATAAAAAGATTGTGTTCGCAGACCAAATAGATAATAGAGACTTTCTATTCGGAAGGTATGTTTTTTTCTAAAGTTACTATCTACAACCAGATAATTATTGTGTTGATGGCTAAAAAGGTAAAAATGTTTTATAACGGAAAAGAAAGTACTTGTGGCTTACCTGACATTTTATTCTTAACGAAACCACATAGCACGTATGAAACAAGTAATTTCAAATTGTTATCTCATCTAATGAGGAATACATGTAAACTGACCCCAGTCGATGAATTAAATAAAATTCAGAAACTGTCAATATTCCTCAGGAATTAATATGTCACCATATTGAATCAAATTAAAAAAGAACGTTGAAAATTAAACTTTATACCTAGGTAATACCAGTGGCTCTTTAATCATACAATTGAATGTGAAGCACGAGCGACCATCAGGCACGGTATTCTATCGATCAATATTCCTCCAAATACTTTACCAGGCACGCTTAGCAAACTTATTCCTCTGTAGTTCTTACAATCACTCTTGTTCCCCTTACTCTTATACAGTGGTACAATGATGGCGATCTTCCAATCCCTCGGTCTTCCACCCTTAAGGTATTCATTGAATAGTTCAATCTTCGTATAATCTTTGCACATGCATACTTTAGCATTTCACTAGTGATTTCATCTACGCCTGCTCCTTTACCGAATTTCAACTTTTCTACCGTTTTCTCTAAACCACTTATCCCAATATCCTTCTCAGTTTCATTCAGCATTCCTTCGACATTCTCCTTATTTAACCCTTCAGTCTTGCTTTCATCACTACTGAACAGCTTTATGAAATATTATTTCCAGCATTTCCACACTTCACAAACGTCCCATACTCTTTTGTCACTCTTTTATCACTCCTGCAGCGTTCTGTTTTGTATTTTTGAGCTATTTCCAGAAGTGTTTTTTGGTCCCCTCAAAATCATTCTGCATTTTCTCTCCTTCCATAGCTATCACTTCCTCTTTATTTATTCTCACTGCCTCATTCGCTTCTTTGTTTCTTAATCTGTACACCTCATACAATGGCTTTTTCTTAGTCTCATTCTTTGCAGCAATCACTGCCATGTACGCATCTTTTTTCTTACATACTAACTTTTTTATCGATTCATTTCTGTCTATCTACAGTCGCTATTCCACATATCCGCACAGCACATTTGACAACACAGTTTTTTAAGCTTATCCATGCACATTCAACGTTAGCGTTTTGTATTTGTTAATTCCATACTGTTTCATTCACAATCAACTCTTTAGTTACAGCATCTGCGTATTTTACCTTCGCACGATTATCCACTAGTTTATCTACCCTAATTTTGGTTGCTTTCCTTCTCCAGGCCCACTTTTGTCCTAAACACACTCTTGGTACACTAACATTCCACGTATCGACTCGCCAGTCATTAGTTGCACGGTCGTCAGCAACGGGGCCTGTCTGTTTAGACCTTGACCGCTTCTTGTAGACGGATTGATCCGAGGCAATTGTGTTGTTCTCTTGAGTAATACCATACCGGTTACTGCCAAATCGTGTCCCAGACTATGTAGCATTTCCTACTAACAGTATCGTCCTACTACTGGGCAGTTATTTGTGTATTGCTCCGACACGTAAGGAAGTAAGAAGCAGAAATATTGATAGAATCAAGAAAGGGTAACATGAATAGTTAGTTAATGTTATCATAATCTTTGTACATACAGTGTGTTATTTCCACTCTCTGAAATGAAACAAAATATTCTCAAATACTACAAGATTGTACATGGTGCTTCGAGCAACAAATAGTAACGAGCGATCAAGCAACCCAGTGCTTGAATATTTAATCCTCTCTCGCACAAGAAAACACAAACAACATCTAACAAAATCCAGTGTCCACATCGAAGCACCTAGAAGGAGGTAGCGAAAAAGCAGAACAAGATGGAAAAGTAAATGCATTTGCTCAGAATCAAAATGAAGAAATCCAACAAATGAAGAAAATATTGGAGAATATAAAGAAATATGACGCCTCAAAAGAAAACAGAAAGGTATGTTATGGACCGCTGAAAGAAATTGGAAGCTCTCAATGACGAGACAATGGAGAATTATGATGAAATGGTCAAGTTCGGCCAACAAATTAAATAAAATCGATAGGGACACAAAAGAATACTACAATGGGCTCGAAATCAAGCTCAAATCAAATAAAATTAAAGCAATTGATGACGAACAATTCTTGCGAATCAAAAGACAAGAAGTCCAACTTATCCAATACATAGCGCTGTTGTTCCAACTAGAAAAACAAATGCTGGAGCAAATCACACATCAGGCGGTGCAACATTTGCAGGATAAAGTAGAAAAGATGTGGGATGAAATATCCAAATGCAAAATAGATATTCAAATAATTGAGGTAACATACTCTCATGAATATTTTACCGTGAAAAAATACAACAGGTCGGAAAACCAATACGTGACCATCCTGGAGCAAATTCAGGGCATAAATGAACAACAACCAGTACAAATAGCACCAACATGATGTATGATAATTCTACAAATGAAATATTCAGAGTGAAATTCGTTTCCCGCAAAATTTATTTTTTATACATAGGTGTAAAGATAAGTTTCCGCCGTTTCCTTTATCAAAAATTGGGCACATATTGCAAAAGAACGGATAGCATACGGACACCGTGTCGGCATAATGCTTCACGTTTTAAGGCTATCCACGATAGGCCATGCGCCGTCGATCGAAACAAATGGAAACCAGGAGAAGTAACGTCTGGTGAATACGGCAGGTGGAGTAGAACTTTCTGATTGGGTATTTCCAGATAGGTTTAGACCTGCGTCGCAAGATGTGGACGAGCATTATAATGTAGAAGCATAATTTTTGTCGTGTCTCGACTAGTATTCGGTGCGCTCTTCCTACGATCCTTGACTCAATCTGATCAATTGCGTTCGGTCGACAGCCCCAGTAATGGCTTCGTTCGGTTTGAGCAACTCATAATACATGACAACATGCTAGTCCCACTAAATACAAAAGAGTTCTTCTTCTTGAATATTTGGCTAAGCTGTAGCCAGGTGGTCCCGATTTCTTCCTTTTTGGATTATCACCTTAGATCCATTTTTCATCACCACACTGCAGAAAAGCTCTTTCGGTTATGCCTGATTAGCAGTATTTCATATATCAAAAATCGGCAAAACACTCAGCAGAACATCAGCCCGTAAAGGTAAAGTGCAGATTACCTACATGGCTCAGTGATATGGGCGGGGTTCTTACCCATCAATCCAAAAGGGCACTGGACACAACTACATAAAGTCCTGTTAAATCAATTTATAGCGTAAAAAACGTCATGAACTGGATCTTAAAATAACGTCTTACAGGGAACCGTAATGTTCACTCGAAGAAGAAACACTCACCTTTACCTGAAATTCTACTTCAAAAGTATCTACACTTAAATAAAGTTTTAAACTTTGTTTAAAATCCCCAAAAATTACGAAAACTAAACTCAAAATTCATTGTACCTTTTGAGTATACTTTCACGTAATATTACTTGCTTATTTAACAAAAAATTCTAACTGTTCAACAAGGTCCTTAATTATTATTCAATTTAAAATGAATATTTGTCACAACAAAAATAAGCAAAACGTGCCTTTAATTTGGTGAATGTAAAATAAATGCCAAAAAATAAACACTACAAAGTACAATACAAAAACATTCCCCTGACAGCGGGGCGTAATTAAAAAAATAACAGCTAAAAAAATAAAAAATGCGTCGCTTATACAGCAGCTGTCGCTAATTTCAAGGAGAAGCAATGTCCTAATGCCATTACCTCTTCGTGCGTAAGCATCACCAATACATATATACATAAATAACAATATTAAAAGGTATTATTTACTGCAGGTGCGAATTCCGATTTATCGTGAGTCAATTAAATGCAACAAGTGTCTTTATTACTGCCCTAAGAAAAGAAACAAAACCTTTTGAAAATCAAAGACACAAAAACTTAAATAACCTCGAAATTGACTCTGCAACATTGAATAAAATTTTGAAATTACACCAAACATTATTATAAACAAGCACATTAATACAAAGCGAAGAAAAAAATGTTTCCAGGGTCCTTCAGCAATTTCCATTATTCTGGTCCACATTCCATCAATCAGTTGACAACTTTTTATTATAAATGTCGCACAAACACAAATTTAGCAAAATCCTGAGTGAGTACACGCTTTTAAATAATCTTATATAAATTCTTAAACACATAATAAACTTCCTTTTTGACTTCTACCAAACAAAAAAACAGCACTTGACAATTTTCTATTACACTAAATAGGTCACGGTAATAATCTTAATAAATCCACCCTATACAGATCATGTACATTAATAAATTCGAGAAAGTTTTTAACACCAATTCATAAAGTACGCTGCACCCCTCGGCGAAGACATCGGTTATAGATTAAGAAGACGCTTTAATTTTTTTCTGATCTGTACGAGAATAAATTGGATATCTTCGGCTTCACTTACTGAACCCCTAATTCCTCGATGAAACGATAAACAAACTTGTTAGGGGTGTAACTATAATTTATAGCCGCATAACAGCAAATTGATGCTTAGCATAGCATCGATATTGTATAACCTCTGTAATGGGTTTTCCGGTGGTGGCAACCCTCAACGGGCACCAATACAAAACTTGAACTCGTTCGGCAAAAAAAAACCTTTTATTTAAGATACTCATAAGGTACGGTAATTTTTATTTGAAAACAGATTCGGGCGCCACCCAAAGATTAGATAATTCCCAGGCTGTCTTTGGGTCCAATCCTGAACATATTCGGTTTCCAAACAGTTGCTACATGTCTTTCAGTGGAAGGTAATATTCAGGGTCTTATTCTACGGTAAAAGATGTAACTAAAACAAAATTACTACGGATGGAAGGCGGATACGATAGTTGACAAGGGTCACAGGCCCCTTGATAAACAAAATTCCTTCACCAACGATGGACGAAAATGAATGATCCCTAATAAATATGGGCTCTGTTAATTTATTTTATTCTTAATGATTACGGCGGAAACGGTGGTCAGCAGCAAAGCAACTGTTTGCTACTTGTGTCCAAATAAATTAACTAGTTTTCAAACCTAGTTACAGAGCGAGTATTTATTAAGTTTAATTATAGTAATTAATTTTTTACTACGCTTTACCTCATATTTATCAAGAAGATTAAATTTTTGACTGTCCACACAATGCAGTGAGAACGAAAGGTGATCCATTTGGCTCTGTCACTTTCCTATGTAGAGCATGAAATATTAAAAGAGGGGCAGCTGAAAATTCCATGTTTCTATGCTGAGACGACAGCGGAACGACTTGTTTTAATTAATTTTTAATCAAAAATAATCCAATATTTGTTTTGGTAAGCAAAGCTTTATTTGTGAAACAACGGAACGATTGGTACAAAATTCTGTCGGTTTCTACCAACAAAAAATACTTATCCTATAAGATATTTTATTTAATAATTATGGACACTGTTGTCTAATTATAACTCGAAATTTACAGTCCGTTGCTTCTTCCACGTGTTACACGGTTGGAATATATTATTAAAATGGTTTCTCTCACAATGGGAACGAGATTGCAATATTCCATTGTAGTTGGAATTCATATAATAGAAATGATAGCAGGTTTAACTTTAATTATTTATATCAAAAATGCTATTTAACAATACAATTTCCTAAGAAATAAATTAATCAATTTTATGACTGTGTTAAATATAACTTGTTTTGTTAATTTAAAACTCTCTTAATTATATTGATTGGACTTTAAATTCTATTCTTGAATGCTTTGGTTTACTTATCTCCACCTGATATTAATATAACAGGTTTCAATTAATTAATCTGTTAGATCTTTTTGATTTTTGTCTATAATAAATGATTTTATTCTGAATAACTAAACTTTAACATTATATTTATTTATAGTACTTAATTTAATACTTATCGATGTGTACATGGTGCATAATTAATTGATTGACGGACTTAATTATGGTTTGTTATTAGCGGAATAAAAAAGGAAAAAAAAGCTAATCTTCACACTCCGACCAAATTACGTACCACTTCATTTAACCGTGATCACTCCACGACGCCGATGGTCTACAATCACAATTCGTAACTACATCTATATTGTTTTCTACTTCAACTTTCAAGATCTAAACCTCAAATCCAACTGAACGAAAAAGGGAACACTCTTCTGTCCCCTTCTTTAAAAGTACGTAGATTCGGTAAATAGCAGCTCATCACTTCATATGGGAACTCAACAATACAAAAAAGAAGAGACTGTCGTCAATTGAGGAATGCACGAAACATAATACTACCAACGACTATAAACTCATTCTCAACAATATTTACATAAGCTATACAAACCAAGCTGCCACTATTCCATATGACGACTTTATGCAAACAAGTTAATTGATATATACCAAGAACCCCAGGCGATAATTTATGATATCAGAACGCCGCAGGATGCGAAAATAAAAACCATTAAGCTTAGCAAATTAAACAATTTATAGATTTGTACTAAAGCAATGTAAAAAAATATTTTCTGCTAGCAGCCTTAAAGTAATAAAATTCATCAATGTACTGAATTAATTTTTATATTACAAGAAAACCAAAAAAGATTTTCACACAATGCGACAATCTTGATCCAGTAGTAATTCTAGTTCCTCGTCTTCGTACACTTTCGGCCTTCCTCTACGTTTTCTGTCTTCGATGTCAAATTCACCGTTCTTAAACCTTTGATACCACTCACGGCAACTTCTGTCGCTTAAAGCAGCTTCACCATACCCTACTACAAGCACCCAATGCCTTCTTCAAGTTCCCGCAAATGACGCTTATTCCGCTCAAGGCTCGACATCTTCGTATACAAAAGAGTATATTACACTGATAAAAGATCACTAATGTTTTAAGGTTATATTTTTGACAGATGCCCAACCTTACGCAAATAACGTTTTACACCTGAAAATTTTAACCATAACTCGTGGCGCCATCTTTTGTCAAACGGCGGATACTGATTTGTACACCTAATACTTATAAGCTTCTGCTAAAATATATATGAAATGGCGGTAAAATCAAAATAGTATGACTTGTTGGATTTATTGGACAGTGTAACAAAGAAAATGTATTTGGCGTTCTTTTATGCATTGAAAATGTAATATTTATAAATGTTTGTATTAACACCAAGTTGTAATCGGAAAACGGGATTTATTATATTAGGAATCTAGTAGATCCAGAAATAATCTATATGTTATTGATTTTATGCTAACGAGGCTTTTATTTCGTGACAAGATATATTTGTGAAAATTGCAAATAAAATATAAAGTGCGTGGTGAAGTATTTTGTAATCCCTTGGTTTTTATAGTATAACAGGTGCGACTAAAAATGAATTAATGCAATGGTGATGAATGATGTAATGAACGTGTAATGGTTAGTGGTAGGGATTGCCACAACCAGTATCTAGGAGTAAGTAAGGGTTAGAAAATCGGACATGAACAAGGGGGTGTAGGGTGTAATTGAAGTGATGACCTCGTATTGATAGTGGTGATGGTCGAATACATTATGGAAAGATAAACGATTTAAGGTAAGGTCAGATAGGCAGGTATCATCAGTAGGTGCGTCGGAAATTATTGGAGAGATTCAGCATAATCCCTCGGCAAGGAAACGGAAGTTCAGCTTAGCTTCCAGCGCTCTTTCCCGTCAGAGCAATACCGTCATTAGGGTAGACTCATCCTTAAATATTATCTGGGTAAGCAATCCAGTGTTCCATTTATATTCAACTTTTTTATGTCGTTTGTAGTGAACCCTCTCCCACAAATTATTTTTCAGGTTTTAAAGCCAATTTATGTGTTCTATGTCAGTAGTGCTTTATCAGATTCTTTTTTATTTTTTTGTGCATAAAAAGTCACACAACGATCACAAGAATTCAGTGTAATAATTCGCTTTTTACCTCTGGCTACATTCATGAATTTTGGCTTGAAATCAGATTTATTTTAGACAAGCTGTTACAAAATTTTACTATTATTTGTTTACCTAATTGGACATTAAACAATGCAGATCTAATTCTCAATTACCGTTTATCGCATTTTTAGTGATTATTTTTTTTGTATCACCTTCAAACAGGATCAATCACATTTGTAAGCGTTTAGTGTATTAATAACAAAAATTTTAAAGAACAGTAGCTAATGGAATATAATACTAATTTAACTACAGATCGTTGCGCCTGTTTTTATTTTTAAATGGGAACATTGAATTCAGGTTTTATGAGGATATCGAACAAAAACCGAAATCACACTGATCTATTATTTATTAGAAGTAAATTTACTTCAGCTTTCAAATATATCTCATTCTTAATTATACCTTTAAAAATCAGTCTAAAATTCATAGCTTTAACTATTATTTTCTAAATTGGGAGTTATTTGTTTGTCAATTTTGAATTACTATTGGAAATCATAAATATTAGCTCATACTTTACGTGGGCGAAACAATTAGCTTAGATAGGATTGAAAATATATTGGATTTGTATTTTCAGAAAGCACTTAACGCACATAATTACATTCAAAGCTCATACTGAAAGCTCAGAGCTACAAGTACCGAGTAAGCGAATATCCTGCGGTCGAAGATCTCGCAAGATTAATATGTTTTGCTGCGATACATATATGAGCTACGGTGATTTTTCGCACAGACCAGCGCATCACACTTGAGCCGGGGATCCTCCTGCACATAAAGGGTGGCTCACGTCTTTCACGCGTAGTCTGTGATTACCTGCTAATGTTTGTGCTATATGTTACTGTAAGTTGTTCTCTGTTTTATCGTTGTGCAAGTAATTTTTATCTTACCTAGTACCCAGCAACTGGATCGAAAGAGACGATGAACCGGAGGTTTGACTTTTCAGCAATAGAATGCTTGAAAGTGAATATTTTAGGTACTTGAGCTAATGTTTGATAGTGCCTTATTTGAGAAAATTTGCAGGTAGGTTAATCTGCGTGAAATGTCAGTTAAAGTAATGTAATACCAAAGCATTCCACACTCCCGAAGAATTTTTGTTGAATATACAATAGATTGAAACAAATCCTGCGGTGTTGACCAAGAAAGGTGATATAAAAATCTCTCTTTTGCACAAAATTGAACAATTCCTAGACTAGGTTTTCCAAATCATCCTGAAGGCTTTACATCCTGCAAGGAATAGTTTCCTAGACAAGGCTTTGCTACCTTGGCGTGGACGATTAGTATTCCGCCGTAAGAGTGCGAAATATGGAATAAAGCTGTGTGAGATTTGCACCCAGACGTCTAGTTTATTCTGGATAGGGCACAGTTGACAGTCCTATTGTCCATGTACAAGCGTAGTTACAAAACTAGAGGAACAATATTTGGAAAAGGTCGCCGTTTTTTCTTGGATAACTATTACAATAGTGTAAGTTTAGCAGAATTCCACTATTAAAACAAGACTCATGTAGTGGGAACCTTGAGAAAAAACCGGAAAGAACGAAACTACAAATTACGCAAAGGAGAAATTATTATTATTATTATTATTATTATTATTATTATTATTATTATTATTAATTAAAAGAAAATTTGGTGGCTTTAATGTGTAAGGATAAGCTCGATGAGCTTATGATATGACATCAGAAAAGACTACTAATAAACGAGGAAAAGAACAGAAGAAAACACGTGGAGTAGCCGACTATAATCAGAATGTGCGTTGTAGTGTGTTGAACCCAAAGGGCTTTACTTTATTTGTATTTTGATATAATTTGACTTTAATTTACGCAAAATTTCGAGTTTTCTTTGTCTCAGATATGAGACAAAGGCTTTTTTTTAAATATTTGTCATAATGTATACATAGTCTATACATGGAAATTTAAATACTCTCTTGGTAGCGAACGTGTCAGTATAAGTCGATAATTATCAACGTAGGTTTAGATCGTGGTGGCGCTATAAAGACATTTACTTTCAGTTTTGTTTTAGTGTAAATGTAAGGTGTTGTGAGTCAATTTTCGCCCTTTTACGTCTTCTTACGACCCCGCCCATGTCTATTTTAGTTAGGCGGTATCTTGCTTATTTCCTAAGCACTGCGCGACGCTAGCGTGTTTGACTGTGTAATAGTGTAAGAAGTCCACGAGAACATGGCCGAATAACTTCGATCTGACATATTTCGAGTTTTTGAAGATAGACAAACTGTCGATGCCAAATTCTTTTAGGTTTAACTGGAACAGGAAGAAATTTTACTCTTATTGGTTTTCTTAAAACTGTCACTTGTTTACCATATTAGAAGGCAACAAAACTATCTACCAGCCAATCTGTAGTAACTTCAACATTCTCACTTACTAGAGACGTTGTGATTTGATGTACCAATATAGCACTCAAGTGCATAATAACTTAAGCGCATTTAAATTAATTAAAGCCTTTTTGGTCATATTTTCACAATAAAATCAGAAATCTCCACTAATTTAAAGTAACTTGCAGAACATTACTTAATACTCTACGAATGAAGTTATTGTAGACTTTAACGTAAGAAACAAAGCAATTCAAGCTTCGTTTGGTTAGATAAAGTAGAACACGTTTGCTTCGCTGGTCATTTACATAAATCATTCCATAATCTTGGATTATGTTGTTAAGCAAAGATATCAATGAAGAGTACAGTAGAACCATTTCGTAGCATTACAGTTTTGTTAAAATCAAGGCAGAAATTATTCTCTACGACAAAACAAATCAATCGAGTTCAATTCAGCTACTCTATATAATATTTATAAAAGTTTTACTCAATGTGGACAATTTTCACGCTTTTGGAGATACAAAGTTAATGTTTAAGTTGCGGATAAACAATTAAGCAACGTAAAAGTCAAATCTGAAAATAAATTAGATTTATCTATTGTATATTTTTGTATTACCGAGGGAGCCCACCATCTTAGTCTGAATACATTTAGAATGTAATACTGTGTACAACGGTTACGTAAACTCTCATGAGCTTTGAAATTCAATTCACAATGTCAAGATGTCCCACTGAGGTGAAACAGGTTCACCTTCTTCCTAAATTGATATTGAACGACGCAAATATTAACTAGCAGTAGCTCCGGGTTATGATTTATTCTAAATCAGTTTAGGAAGAGCATTTCTGGTTTCTACTGCAATTGACGTTGCTTAATAATGAAGCACCTCTGTAGAAGTACTTGTTACATGTAATCTAATGTAGAATGGCTACTATATATCTATAATGTGGTTGGTTAATGACCGTAAACATTGAGTGCGCTCTAATTGGCGTTAGTCACATTTTATTAAGTTTCAATACTTTTCAATATTTTCCAAATATTTTAACAACGTTGAAATGCATTCAAAACTGTAATAGAAGAAAGATTTATTTCACATGTGCAAGCTAATGATTTTATTGTTACAATAAATGTAATATCATGCATTTAGTGGTATGTGTGCAGAGTAGCAATTACTATTATTACATTTATGTTGTCTGGGTGTTCATTATTCAATCAATTTCCATACGAACACCTAGAACGTGAAAGACCTAACAAATATAATTAAGAAATAGAATATAACAGATTAAATTTTATTCGCGACGTACCTACAAATAAACTATTGCTTTCTTGCAATAATCCATGTTGAGTTTTTAACGGATATACATGTATTCAGAATTTTGTAGGTCCTCTAGCATAGTATGCGCGTGTAAGCGAGAGTGTGCGTGAGCGTGTCCGTATGTATAGGTGTGTGCGTGTGCATGTGCGTGTGTATGTGTGTGTGTGCGTGTGTGTGCATGTGTGAGTGCGCGTATGCGTGTGAGTGTGCGTGTGCGTGCGCGTGTGCGTGCGCGTGTGCGTGCGCGTGTGCGTGCGCGTGTGCGTGTGGTTGTGCGTGTGGTTGTGGGTGTGCGTGTGCGTGTGCGTGTGCGTGTGCGTGTGAGTGTGCGTGTGCGTGTGCGTGAGCGCGCGCAAACGTGCGCGTGTGTGTGCGTGTACGTGAGCGAGTGCGGGTGTGTGTGCATGTATTCGAGCGTGTGCGTGTGCGTGTGTGTGTGCGTGTGCGTGTGCGTGTGCGTGTGCGTGTGCGTGTGCGTGTGCGTGTGCGTGTATGTGTACGTGTACGTGTACGTGAACGTGTACGTGTACGTGTACTTGTACGTGTACGTGTACTGAACGTGTACGTGTACGTGTACGTGTACGTGTACGTGTACGTGTACGTGTACGTGTACGTGTACGTGTACGTGTACGTGTACGTGTACGTGTACGTGTACGTGTACGTGTACGTGTACGTGTACGTGTACGTGTACGTGACGTGTACGTGTACGTGTACGTGTACGCGTACGTGTACGTGTACGTTACGTGTACGTGTACGTCTGTACGTGTACGTGTACGTGTACGTGTACGTGTACGTCGTACGTGTACGTGTACGTGTACGTGTACGTCGTACGTGTACGTGTACGGTGTACGTGTACGTGTACGTGTACGTGTACGTGTACGTGTACGTGCGTGTACGTGTACGTGTACGTGTACGTGTACGTGACGTGTACGGTACGTGTACGTGTACGTGTACTTCGTACGTGTACGTGGTACGTGTACGTGTACGTGTACGTGTACGTGTACGTGTACGTACGTGGTGTACGTGTACGTACGTGTACGTGTACGTGTACGTGTACGTGTACGTATGTACTTGTACGTGTACGTGTACGTGTACGTGTACGTGTACGTGTACGTGTACGTGTACGTGTACGTGTATGTGTACGTGTACGTGTCGCTGAGCCTGCACGTGTACGTGTACGTGTGATTGTGCGTGTGTATGCATGAGCATTTGGGTGAGGACGACACAAGCATACGCACGTACACACGCACACACACGAACACGCACACGCACACGCACACGCACCCGCACGTGCACACGCTCACGCACATGCACACGCACATGCATACGCACACGCACACGCACACGCACACGCACAAGCACGCACACGCACACGCACACGCAAACGCACATGCACACGCACACGCTCACGCACACGCACACGTACACGCACAGCACACACACATGCACACGCACTCGAATTCACACGTGCACACGCACGCACGCACACGCACGCACATGGACACACGCATGTACACTCCTACGCACAAGCTCACGCACACATGGTTTATTTCCGAGCTACGAAAGAACGGTGCCATATTCAAGAACTTAAGCATGGACCTAAATAAAAAAACCGGATTATAGTGGCACATTGCATGAGAATGCATATATACACTTAAGCACATTCCGTGAATAAAGTTTATGTGTAGATCGTACATGCCTAGGCCTCTTTTGCACGATGACTATCTATCAGTTGCTTCCTCATCTGATACAATATTTTAATATTAAAGTTGATAATAACCCCTTACATGTATAGATAAGACCCGATGTTTTGAACCATCTGAAATGTAAATCTTAGAGGGCAAGGACTCATGGTTTCAATAATCTCTAATTACAGATATAAGCTGTTTACATATAACGTAAAGTAAGTTACCTTGGCCTGTGGAAGCCATTCTGCGTCAGAATGGTTATCACCATATATTTCACGGACCACGTTAGGTTCAGAATTGTTTTCATCCAAAAGCGTTTGCAAATATGCTTGTTGCTCCCTACAGCGCATACTAATAATAGATGTAGAAATATTTAAAAAGAATCTATTTAGAAAAAGAACCTAAGCGACAATGCATTTGCAACTGAATAACTGTACTATTAGCACGAACAGATTTATTCCTGATGGTGCATGATCGCGTATGCGCAAACCAGAATTAATCTCTACCAGTTACAGTTTGATAGGAAATAACTACAGGCATCAACAATTCACACTAAACTAAATGCAAAAGAATACAAGAGAATTATATAGAGGTACGCCTATACCTACTCTTGTATTATTGGGTGCATTTTTTTCCGTGTACACTAGGGTTAAATAAATGCAAAGGAATTTGGACGGGAAGATGGCAAAGAAGAACAAATATTTTGAGGGGAACCGGTCATTTTCCCCACCGTAAGTGCGAGAATCGCACAAAGACAGCAACAGAAAAAGCACACTCAGTCGTATGTGGCACCGAAATTATGGCATACGCCACAAATCCTGTGCATCACTTCTCTGCAACAACTTTCTCTACACTCAAAAATAGTGGACTACATATGGGAGCGAAAACACTGGATACCACAACACTTATGCCTTCCGACACGTCAAGGAGGTGTAGGTTTAGTACATATTCAGAGCAAAATTAAAAGGTTCAGAATACATTTAGTCCAAAAAATCATCCACATCCAAGCATATCAGAAGTGGAAGATAGTGATGGAGCATAGTTTGAAAGATGAGTTCCTAGGATTAACTTGTCAATAGTTTTTTCTAAAGAAAAGGGTGCCTAATGTCCACCAACTGTCACCGTTATTACTAGAAGTAATAAAAACTACGCACAACGCTGAGTTATTCCTAGACAATTTTGATCCCTCAAAAATTCCTGCAATTACGTCTACTTAACAACAGTTCCTCCGTTATTCGCACGCAGATGGTCAGAGCAGGGTTTCGCTACACTTAATGACTTTCGGCTAAATGGAAAACAGCTAGACGAAACTTATGTGTTTTCAAGTTTAAAGAAGTATTCAGTACAAACAAATACTGAACTCAGATGTCACTACAAGATCATACAAATCTTTTTTGATGACAGGTTGTCAGAAGTGGTAGCAACCGATGACAATTTAAAAAACACAATAACGTTTAAATATAGGAACAACAAAGTTTAGTTAACCAACTGCTCAAAGCAAAACCTACAAGGAAAATTAACTGCATCATATTTTAACACACTTAAAAATGACATGGAGAAAAACATTTGAGTAAGCAAAGTTCCCCACTGGACATACCTTTTCAAACACCTTACTTCCGGATACGTAATACAAAACTAAGAAGTGCCACTACTGTTTGTTTACTAAATGTAACGTTTGGCACATGTTGTTGACCTGTCCGGAAACAAAACAGATTTGGCTTCTGGTTGAATCAATTGTCAACAGATTGGTGGACAACATTGTCATCTACATTCCTTATTTTCGGAATAAAATGTAATATCAGAGCTTACATTTTAGCTAACTATCCAAAAAACTTAGTAAAATCTACAATCTACAACATTACCGTCAAGGCATGAGAACTAATGACAACCGCCCTCAGCTTCAGAAAAGCATGTGCAGCACGTCTAAAACATTGAATTTTACAGGATCTAGCCTGGCACAAGGGAAAATGATCAGTTGGTATCTTCGAATCCCACTAGTGCAGCTAGTGGTCGGTGGTCTTGGCTTTACCGCCGGGGCTACGAGGAAGGTAACCTCTATAAAAAATCTCCCAATCCCAAGGTCTTTTGGCAGTTTTAAGTGCGTGAGGGGAAGCCTGGTCTTGAGCGTTGAAACCCCAGTTGGAGGTTTGGCGCCCCTCTATAGAATCTCTATAGAATCTTGCCTTCTTGTGCTATTCCGGCTCTGCTGCGAGTGATTTTTTCTAGCGAGGTTCTTCCTGGGAACAATATTAATAAGAATCCTAAAACGAAAACACGGAGCTCCAGCTCCTTAAATATGGAATTGCAGGAGGGACATCCTTCAAAGTCCTGCAATAATAAGGATTTAGAAATGGAGGTTTTGCCCCTGTTACTTGTTCTAAAAAGGAAAGATGGGGTTAGTTTAGAAAGAATAAACCCTTTATATATATATATATATATATATATATATATATATATATATATATATATATATATATAGGCATTATATGGTTTATATGGAGATCTAAGTATGATTAAAAAGGTACAAGAAGAGATCCCAATCGAAACTGTTTCTAATCCAAAGGTGTCATTTTTTGCCAACATCTACACAACTGTACTATAAAGGATATGTGTGATGAACTTAGTAGTCAGAAAGTAATCGAAGTTAGACGAATAAAGACAAGGAGAAATGAAGAAGTGGTCGACATTCCAAGTCATGTCCTTACGGCTATATGTACCTCCTCCCATGAGGTATAATAAGTTCAGACATACATCATTACGATGTACAGTACCAGAACCACTATGTTCGTGTGGAAAAAAACTACACGTAGGCATGCGCAGTGAACAACCCACCACATGTACAAACTGTGTTGGCAGTCACTCATCCAGGGCCTCAGTCTGCAATTCTTTAAACAAGAAAATGCAGTTCAAGAAGTACGTGTCAAAGAATAAATCAGTTATAACGAAGTAAGGAAAGATCATTATTTCTACACCATCCCCTCAAATTAGATACAGCAGCTACTCCTGTACCTTATCTGCCTAAGATCGATGTTCCAGCACTTGCTAGGGAACTTTTACCACATTTGGTTGATGCAATCTTTCCCCTATTACAAAATCCACCTGCGGCCTCCTCGCCAGTAAAATTTTTGATGGGAACATCTCCTTATTCGACATTCTCAAACTCAGCGTCGACCTATGTTGAAAAACGAAAACGTTCTCCTATGGATCGTGGAGTTGTATCCGAAGGTGAATCGATTTCTTCAGAATCAAGAAGAAAAAGAAAAAAAAAGGATGGCCAAAAGGTACACCGAGGAAACCTCCATCGATTTCCTCAGATTTACAAGACGATGAATAGTTCTACTAGATATGTTTTATTTGTTTGTTTATTTATTTTATACCTTTATATAAACTTGTGATACTACTTTTTATGTATTTACTCGTTAATTTACTTAATATTTTTTAAATATTTTAAAACAACAATGGATTCCATAATTTAGTGGAACTGTAATGGGTGCATACATCACTATTGTGAGTTTAAACTGATCATTAACGTGTTTAACCCATTATGTCTATGCGTTCAACTAACGCATTTCAAGCCAAATCAACCATATTATTTGTGTATAATTTTAAGGTAAAGGTAAAGGTAAAGGATGTACCTCCGAACGTCAGGGCTATGGGTGGAGTAGCATTTATTATTAGGGAGAATCTTCAACATACATGGTCTCATTGATGACGCCTCTACAAGATATCGCTATAAAGATAACCGCTCCGATAAGAATGGTTAACTGTAATATATATCTCCCAATTGGAAACATGACATTCAAAACATCATAGATCATCTACCGACTCCTTAGATATTGATGGGTGACTTGAATAATCATAGTCGCTTGTGGAGTTCTATACGTATCGATGCAACCGGCCAAGCCATAGAGAAGGTAATAGATGTAAACCAACTATTTTTTATTAAATACCGATCAAAACACTCACCTTTGCGCAAGATCTGGAGTCTTCTCAGCAGTAGACCTTACAATGGTGTCCGCACATATGGGCATATCACTCACATGGAGAGTATTGGACGATCTCCACCACAGTGATCACTTCACCATTGTAATTGGTATTAAACGTACTAACGCGCCAGTGGTAATCCGATTCGCTGGAAAACATCAGCAGCTCGATCGGATCTTTTTAGATCACACCTAGTTACTCTTCCAAACCCACACCAAGCTTCATCTGACTTACAACAAATTTCAAGAATGATACTTAATGGTGCTTACGTCGCTACTTCTAAAACAAATGTCAGTGAAGCGGTGAAGGCATTTAATCGCTTTTGAAAATATCCCACGAACAAAAATCTTATAGCCTTCAAAACGGCCAGGGCGGTCTCCCGGCGAACAATCTTACGAAGTAAAAGACTCGTGGAACAATTACGTATCGTCTATTACATGCCAAACTTCCTCTACAGAAGTGTGGAAAAAAGCCATATCAGGCAAAAATACAACATCTACAATACTATGATGCACCTTTCCTGCATACAAAATGTGAAAGAGAAATTAAGCTAAATTTTAACGAAACCGGAACTGCTGATTATAATGTCCCCTTCACATTTTAAGAGGCTTTAAAATTCAACAAATCCTCCTGTCCAGGTACAGATCTAATAACATACCATATGCTAAAAAATCTTAGAAACTCCTATAATCAAATGCTTCTTGATGCATTTAACTTAATTTGGGCAGAAGGCAGATACCCCGTATGGTGAAAGGAAGCCATAATAGTCCCTATCCTAAAAAATGAAAAAAATCCATACCTTGCTAAGAATTACAGGCCAATTAGTCTGACTTCATGTATGACAAAAGTACTTGAGAGAATGGTGAGTAACAGGCTAAAGTGAATTATCGAGTAAGGGACACTTATATCAAATTATCAAATGGGATTTAGAAAATGTATATCCGCAATAGATAACCTTGTACACCTACAGGATACAGTTCTCAAACCCTTTTCTCGCAGATATCATGCAAAAGCTGCCTTTATCGACGTAGAGACGGCATTCTATATGACATGGAGATTTGGAGTCATACAAAGGTTGCATGAATAGGGCCATAGAGTATTGGAAAATGGAATTCCTCAGGGTTCAACATTAAGTGTGGTACTTTTCGCAATATCCATAAACCGCCTAATAAATTCTATTCCCGCTAACATCAGTACCTACCTCCATGTTGACTACTTAACAATTATGTACTCTGTCCCTACTATAGGAGAAATCAACTGAAAATTACAGCAAGCCCTTGATCATAGAATATGAAAAAAAAGACATTTTGTATGCACTTCTGCAAATTAAAAAAACCATATTATGGCCCTCTTCTTGCCCTAAAAAGTAAATATTAAAAATAGGAATTCTGGAGTATTTTTGGGTTTAACACTAGATTCAAGACTAACTTGGAACGAACATGTAGAAAATGTAACTGTACGGTGTAAGGTAGTCCTTAATATTATAAAAGCTATGGTAAGCTGTAAATGGGGAACAGAACCAGAAGTTCTTTTAAGAGTAATGCTAGTGCAATCAAAAATTGACTACGACTGTGAAACATATTCATGCGGTATAAGATATTCACTTGGTGGTAATAGTTTGCTATGTGAATCGGGAATATTACCTTTATTCTTACACAGTGAACATAGACTGTGAACATGCGCATGCAAAATAAAAGCTTCGCCAAATCATCCAAACCATAAAATCCTATTCTGTAACGATGAGCCCTTGTCTTTGCAAACATTTCACAAATCCCTGCAGCACAACATAAATAGTGCATTAGAACTTACTAATGAACAGCTTCCACAAATTCTACCCTTGAGGCCGCTAGAAATTCCGTCGTGGTTGGTACCCTGCATAAATGTAATTAATGAGCTTTCTAAACATCATAAGGAAAACACGCCTGAATACATTTATTTGGCGGAATTTAAAGAACTATTTTCAAAATACCATAACTATCTAGTGTTGTACACGGACGGATCAAAGACAAACACTGCTGTAGGGTGCGCTTTCTCAGTCGAAGGCAATGAACACCGCGGGTCCACGTCACTGCACACCACTATCTACGCAGCTTAGCTATACAGCACCTGACAAGCACTTCGGTACTACAAATCATTTGTGGACATGAATAAGTTTCTTATTGTCAGTGATTCCCGTAGTACCTTTACAAGCTTACAATACCCATACACTCACGATGCTTTGTCACAGAATATCATTTCCACCATCAAACATTTGAAAGACCTAGGATATAAAATAGAATTCGCGTGGGTTCTTAGTCATACTAATATCATACGAAATGAAAGAGCTGATCCAGCTGCACGTCAAGCAGCACAAGAGCCTAATGACGATAACATTGTTATCGGAAACAACACCAATTTTGCTAGTTTCCTAAAAACTAAATTAAAACACGCCCGGCAACTAAACTGGACCAACGCACATAACCAATTAATTAAAAATGAACCCCTTCCAATATGTGTTCAATGTCAAACAAATTTAACTATCGAGCACGTTATCTGCTGCTGTACAGCATATAGCTATACAAGAAACCTATTTTCCATATCCAATGCACTGGAGAACCTGCAGAAAAACGAAAGTCACAATCCAGTTCCTGAAAGCAAATATATATATATATATATATATATATATATATATATATATATATATATATATATATATATATATATATATATATATATATATATATATATATATATATATATATATATATATATATATATATATATATATATATATATATATACAACAAATTATAAGGGCCATACATAAAAAAAAGAATGATAAAGAACAGTGCTAAAGGCTACAGCAGTAGATGTGCTTACACCAATATTAAACAGTAATAATGATAATAATAATAACAATAATAATAATAATAATAATAATAATAATAGAATAATAATAACTTAAAGAAAACCTATAAACTAAACACATCTGACTGCAAATTAATGACAAAGTCATAACCTTATAATTGTGAATTATTAAAACCGCCAACGTACACACAGTAAAAGGTTTCCTCGAGTGGGACACGAACCCACGACCACTACTTATCTAGAGGATGGCTCATAACCAACTGAGCCACCAAGGGAGCTAGTTCCATTCGATTCAATCTTGAACTGTATGTACTGTACTAGTTTTGATGTAATATAATTAAGTCACATACAGTGTGCTGCAGCTGTCTGTATTTGGTAGATAATGGCTCGGATAATAAAAATGAATAAAAATTGTTTATATAAAAGTTGTTCATGGTCAAGTTTCCTATCACGTAAAAATATTCTTCAGTATACAGGGTGTGTGAGCGCAGCCAAACGTTTTCATTTTAAATGGAACACCCTGTATATTATTTCATATTCGGATTCTTCGTTTCATTGTAGGTCAACTTTATGCATCACATGTAAGGTCTAAAGTGGACTGTTTCCGAATAATTCTACTTTTTTTGTAAAAATTGACGTCTGTTGCGGTCTTTAAAAAACCGAATATCTCAGGAAATGTGTAACTCAGAGAGGTGCGCTTTGAACTATCAGATTAAGAATGAATTGGCAAACGTTTTCCATCTATGGAAAATGGTACCGAATATCGGGGGTACCAAATAGAGGGCGCCGAATTTCAAAATTTTCTAACTTGCTTGGCCGCCAAGATCGTCAGATTTAAATCCCTTAGATTTTTTCTATGGGTTTATATGAAAAATCTGGTGTATCAGGAACCAGCAACTACTTGCGATAACATGAAACTGTGCATTACATAGGCTTTCAGACAGATTACGCCATAAATGTTAGCACGTGTATAAATTCGAACAGATGCTTTGAACCTTCCATCAGTATAATATTGTATATATTTTTTAAAACCTTAACTTTAGTTTTGAAAATTTTTCAGAGAATAAATATTTTAGATTTGTTTTTCATTTGTTTAAACGCCTATCGCGTCGTACACAGCAAGAATTGTTAAAACAGTACTCAAACTTAAAATAACAATAAAATGGTTAAAGTTAGTTACAGGAAATGTAATGGATGTTTGATAGACAATTTAAAAAGGAATTAAAAAATGTATAGAAAATGTTAGGGTTCTGTTTAAAAAAACGGAGTTAAGTATGTTTGAAAATTTTAAAATTCGGCGCCCTCTATTTGGTACCCCCTGTCTTCGGTACCATCTTCCATGGATGGAAAACTTTTACCAATTCATGCTTAATCTGAAAGTACAAACCACATCTCTCTGAGTTACACATTTCCTGAGATATTCGATTTTTTAAAGACTACAACAGACGCCAATTTTCAGAAAAAGGTCGAATTACTCGGAAACAGTTAATTTTAGACCTTACATGTGATATATAAAGTTGATCTAAAATGAAACGAAGAATAAGAATATGTAATAATATACAGGGTGTTTCATTTAAAATAAAAAAGTGTGGTTGCTCCTGAGCTGAACGAAACATCCTGTATATTCAAAAATATTTTTACGGGATAGAAAACTTGACTATGAACAACTTTTGTATAAACAATTTTTATTTATTTTAAATATCCGAGCCATTATCCAGCAAATACAGACAGTTGCCACACCTTGTATATATGTATGTAACCAGTCTCTTTTGTGGCAAGGTGTCTGTAATCTTGAACTTTCCAAGTACGATACAGACCCACAAGACTAGAATATACAAAAGTTGCTTTTTAGGCAGTGTAATTAATGCAAATTAAAGAAAACCTGTAAACTAAACGCATCTGAATGCAAATTAATGACAAAGTCATAACCTTATAATAGTGTACGTTGGTGGTAAGTTGCACCACTGTCTAGCTTAGCAAAGTACAATACTTGCGAAACTTACTGTAGGTTGAGAACTCTTTAAACAGGTTGTCAGCGATGCAGAGATAAGTCCATAGATATAATCAGTAAAGCATTTGTTTGTTTTTTCTTGTTGGACGCCACTCAATTTTATAAGTTTACTAATTGAAATACAACAAAAATTTAAAAATCTGTACATTATTACCATAGGTAATCTGAATAACACTAAACAGCTGCATTTATATGTGTATTTAACAAACAAACTGTCTGATTAATTTCAGCATAAAATAACTAAAGCGTTATTTCTCGTAAAACTTTACGATTTTAAATAATTACAAATCAACTTACAAGCATAGAATCTATCTTTACTTGAAATTGAAAATGGAATATGATCAATACTGTATTTAATAATAAAACGTATACTTGACCTATGTCTATAACATTACAGTCAAATACTTTTATTTTAGAAACCGAAGTCAGATGTTTCTTTTCATTATAACCGTATCAAAACAGCACTACTGATTTGTTATTTCCTTAAACGTATTTTACATTAAAAGTATACGTACTTACATTTTCTTTGAAAAAGAATATAAGGTATTGACTTTATTTTAAAACCAACTGCAATGTGAGAACTTCATTTTCCATCAATATCATAACCGTACGGTAAGGTAAGATAATTCTCATTTGTCTTCAACGTACAAATAAATGAAATGTAGGCCATTCTTCCCTATAAAGTATAATATATACAAAATCTAATGAAAAGTTATTACATACCGTATACTTCAAAATTTATAACGTACAGCATCGAAAGGTAGATAAAATGGAAATGAGCTGCCGCGTTGCTCAAAGAACAACGTGATGTGGTCCACATAGCCATTATACACGGTAACGATATATACAGGGGTTTTCGTAATTATGTACATTAAAGAGAAAATATCGACATATACCAAAGTTTAATTATTGAAAGGAAAAAGATGCCTACATAATGTAAATATATTTACCAATAATAACACAAATTCAAAACTTACATCAAGGTAACGATAGTCAAGAATTGGCACGTTACAACACAGCAAGTGATAGGCATTAACAAATTGGGCGGTATTCCTAAACAAGTTGCTTCTTTTTAAAACTTCCGAATTTCAACTCCTATACGATGCATTGTTTCAAAGGAACCTCTACCTCAATGTTAATTGATGTTGGTGGTGACGCTACACTACACTACACCAAAGGGACAGGGAGGGCAGAAATCAAGTGAAGTAGCAGAAAGATACATTGATAATTCGTTAAATAAGAGATTAAACGTGTCCGATAAAATAACGACGTGTTCTTGAACCTGGAAAGTCCAGATCAAGAATCATCAACACGTTCAACCTTGAACTCTGAAATTGGCAAAGAAAATGTTTTAAACGATAATTTAAAGGTTTTTACAACTCTAAATTCTTTGATTCACAACGCACCAAATTTAAAATTAAAATATTGTAATGCTATAAATTTTGTAAATAGTACAGAGTAAAATTGTTAAACAATTGTTTCTTTCTTAATTGACATCTGAGATTGAACTTGATTTGTAGAGAGGTATAGAAAACGTCCCAAGCTTGTTACAATATGTTTCAAATAAAGTTTGAAACACTATAAAACGGATATAATAGTTATTTATAAAGCAGGTGCAAAAAGCAAGTGTTTATTACCCGCGAAGTGTGTTTCTCCAACGTTCTCTTCATGCCGAGTTGGACAACCATTGAGTGCAATGAACACATAACCAAATCTTTAACATCTGTACAAGTGTAGTTTAGTTCTGCTGTAACATCTACATATTGAGTTGTTTCTTTTAAATCACCTTGCATGGGTAGCATGCAAGAAAATTTTTGCTGCACTAGAGCAATAAACAGTTCTTTTACACTTACAATCGCTCCGAATTTTTTATTTTCCTGTACTTATTCCTTCAAGTATAAACATTCATAAAGGGAATCTCATTACAAACATTAATCCCGAACCTTGTGAACAGTATTTAGGTGAAATATTCTTTGATTACACAATCTTACAAATATTTTAGGCCACAGCTACATACGAAAATACATTTACTTACTAAAGAGTATGTAATGGTACATAAAAAAGCTTTCAATTTTGTTACTGGTTAAGAGCTTTATATTAAAACTTTAAAGCATTAAAAAGTTTACTTTAACATGTAGAAACGACTTTTACTTTTTAAATAACTTTTGTTTGTTACGATTTCCTTAAAAGATAAATTGAAGTATAGTATATAATCGTAATCTACCTAAAAAAAAACCGGCCGGGTAATGAAACTCTTGGCTGAAGAAAAAAGATAACAATGCTTGTGAAGAAGATATAATCAACTGTTATACTTATAAACGTGCAGCATTTCTGTGGAAAACAAAAACGATGTCTGAATTACTTTTCTTTAGTAAAAAAATCCATTACTTAGAACAATATTGTTACAAAATAAAAAGAAAACAGATTGAATTACTACATTGTTAAGTGCCTTGTGTTAACTGTTAACGATTTCATATCTTCCATTATTCATATCACAAATGTACATGTGATTTCTAGATTTTTTTCAAAAGGTTTTACTTCAACATTTTTTCGATTAATTGCTAAAAACCTTCTTCTTTTTTTACAATCGTTTGTACATAAACTTGTAATCCAAATTAGAATTGTGCTCCATAGGGCTTATGCAAATTTATTCGTGTTTTTTTTATATTACGTTCTTATACTAAACGATGATGGCAATTTAAAAATAATTACTTTTAATTGTGCTGGAATTAATTCGTGTAAACAGATGTAAGTCAAAACTGGGATTTCTGTTTTATTATCTTGAATTCGACAACTTAATTGCATTTGATTAATTTGACAACATTCGTACCTTTTCTCCAAAACGAGTACAGAATAAGGTAAGATAATCAATATGTATCTTCCTTGTCGCAGTGTCTCACGCTACGGCTACGGTGCATTAATTTTAAAATATTTAAATGTAAGCGTCTGAGGAAAGGTTAGGTATGCGGACCCGTCTAAAATAAAACGTTAAAAAAGAAACAGAGGGAATAATTTTTATTCATAGCGAATCTAGGTATTAGCATTTTAAATTAATTTAAATGGAGCCTGCTTAATGTTCTTCAACTTTTCAGTTATTCCACAAATTTAAAGACAAACTGAAAAAAAAAGTTTATGTTTTGTACCAAGTGAAGTTATGTTTAATATTAACGATTTATGTACATTTCACCTCATTAACTTCTTTACGTTCATACAGCAATGTATGTAACGCGTTTTATCCCCTTTTCCAACTTTTCTCCTACTTTTCGGTGAATTTATAAACAAGAGGATGATTAATTAGTGGCGTTTTTGCAAGGCAAATTTTGGTGTTCATGTCTTTAAGAATTAATATTAAATAATTTACATTTTACAAGTTTAAAAATCAAAAGGGTTTAACAAGTTGAATTAAATTATTTTAGGAACGGAGAGAATAGAATTGTGCACCAAATTTAGTAAAACGAAACGTGTAATTTTTATTCATTGATTAGCGGTTCCAGAATGTATATTTCAGTGCATGTCGCGTGGTTAAAGTAAATTAGCACTAGCATCTTTACATTTTTTTTTAGTTCAGTTTAATTATAAGAATGCATGCTTTAGCTTGTTTTTGGAACGTTTCCAAATATTCTAAGAATACAAAAAGAAATAAAAATGATTGAGTGAAATATGCATTGTGTAGCCCTGATGTGACTATAAATGTTAAGATACAATGCAAATGCACATTTAACACATTTGCGTGTGCAGCTTTCAATGAAAGTTGACTTCGTCATTTTTCGCACATATAGTTTAGACTGTTACCTTTGCTAGACATTCTAAAGAATATTTAAGGTAGAATACTTATAATGAATATAAAAATTTTGAATGTGCCGTGAGTACCATATTATAATGCGCAACAGTTTTAGACAAACAGTAACAGTTGGAGTCGTTCAGTTACTTCAACTTAATGGTTTATTGGTTAGGAAAAGTAGAGCGATTGTAAGATAAAATTTACCTAGAAACATAGTTTCACTTTATGACGTCATCTTTTTGAGTCAGATATTATCATTTGTTCATTGCGGTCTGTGAAGATTACTCCGTAATTAAGTCCGACAATTAATTAAGTATTCACCGTTAAATATTGGTAAAGAATGGAATTAAGTAGTACAAATAATTACTGTGATTCGTAATGAATGTGAAATATATATTGTGTTACAGTCTGGATATTCATAATAAAACTGTTTATGACAAACACTAATTAAAAAGATATAGAAGATTACACCGTTAACATAAATGCAGGGCGGATGTAAAGTGTAGGTTAGACCGGGGCACCTTATAACATTTTTTGGAAAATAACCTAGGATTGGCACAAATATTACCTGAATCGTACTGTTTTTAACCAACATTATTCTACGACTGTGTATATTTATATTAAAGATAAAATAATACATTCTGATTAGCAATTTTTTTTTGTGTTACAAAAAAATTGTTACAATTTACACCGGTATCGGGGTAAGTTGTAACAGTATTGGGACGACTCAGTTTTCTCAACACACTCTTCATGTGACCAAAATTTACATGCTTGACACATTATCCAAATTTCACCTGGTTTACTTCTATTGTAGGAGTCACAACATACTAGGCACAAGTATTCATCCTCATCGAATGATTCTCTTATACTTGTGTATGTTCCACGTTTCTTTCTCTTATTCTTATTCTCCTTGTTTGCCAAACTTTTAGGTGCTGATCTACTAGCTGCTGTGCCATCTTTTCTCTTGACACCCTTCAAGCTTCCTTGCGCAACCTTCTCTTTTCTCTTCTTTATGATCAGCTACTCCTCTTCCAGAATGCTTTTTTCAGCAGTTTTATATTTTTTCGTCCTTTGGGAGAATCTTTCGTTTGTATGGATTTGGGAAGAGGTCTAACTAGACTTGGAGAAAAACACAGAAAATCAACTTTTGATGTTGACGGTATGCAGGGTGGTGAACTAGAACATATTTTGTCAACTTCTGTAGAAGTAGATGGTTTTTCGCAAGGCAATGAACTTGCTCCTGCCGTTTTATTTTCTTCTGGCGTATTGGTGGGCAAACCTTCAACCGGATGAATCAAATGTTGTTCCACAGAAGGCAAATCGTCAACCACAGAAGGCAAATCGTCAACCACAGGAGAAAAATCGTGAACCACAGGAGGAAAATCTTGAACCACAGGAGGCATATGTTGAGCACTAGCAACAGTAGGTAAATTATTTTGACTTACTGGCGTAATATCCTGGAGAGGTCGATCAGTAACGGTGCTGGTAGAAATTCATCCTCAGGAAATATATTTCTATTATAGGGAACTACTCCAGTTACTTGAAGCCCTTTTGTAATATTGGTAGGAGTTAGGACTGACGTTAATGAGACACGTGCCAGAGATGGAACATCATGTACGGTCATTGCTTGTTTAGGATGGTTTCTTAACCATGCGTCCTGGCTAGCACTTAAATATTTTTTCATGGGCCCATATAAGCTTCTATCCAATGGTTGAAGTTTGTGCGAGCAGTGGGTAGGGAATCACAACATGATAATATGGCTTTCCTTGGCTGAGTTTATTTTTTTTATTTGTAAAGTACGGGATGTTCTTCTGATGGTCGAACAATCCTAACAAAGGAACCATTTGCAGCACCAATACTTCCCGGAGGGTCATCGCGAATGAAATGTTGTTGGTACTTCCGAGTGCATTTACAGCGATGCACAAAGTTACAAGAGTTCCTCGTTCACTGGAAATGATTCCGCCAACTTGCTTGGTTCCTTTCTCTGGTATAACTTTACTAAGCTTCTGTACAGTGGTAATGCCGGTTTCGTCCAAATTCCAAATATTGGCACCTCTGAACCTATATTTGTCCATTACAGCAGCTAATTTATCGAAACAGGCTTTATTAAAATTCACTTGTTGCCTCAGGTGTACGAATTGAAAGTTTTTTATTTGTCGTTAGAAAATTGGTCAGCCAATCTTCACCATCACATTTATTCTCCTTCCAAGAATTGGGCATGTATATCTTAAATTTCCGAGCACATTCAATTCCTCTTTGGGTGTCAAGCCAAAATAACTTTTTGCTGCATGTTTGAGATATTCAACTAATTGTTGAGTTTGATCTTTGTTGAATACGGATTTCTTGAAATACCCCACATATCTAAGGTCTACCTCGCCTTTAACCTTTTAACACACCGCGAAAGAGTTACGTAACAAATTCCAACGTCTTTAGCTGCTAAGCTGATGTTCTGAGTTTCGCTAATTACTTGGTTTACAGCTCGATCAAGTTATGTCTTTATCATATATACCTCTTTCGGTTCTTTTCTTATAATTTCTCATTCTGCAAAGAAAGCAAAAAAAAGTACCTAAGCACTTTTAAACCTATAATTCAACTGCAAGTAAATGTAGTTTTTTATTTAATAACAATTCTAGTAATTTTGTAAACTTTTTTATTTTGGTTCCCCAACTATTTGAAAATATCAACGGGGTAAGCTGTAACATGTTACATCTTACCCCGTTAGATGTTGTGACTACTTGCCTCGATCAAGAATGTTTTATGTTATTAGTAGTAAATCCTTAACAACGTTAAGAAACATTACCACATTAATAAAGGTATTAACTCATTATTGTAGTAATCGATTGCCATCAATAACCAGAAGGTACTTTATTGTTTGTGATAGTTATCCAGAAATAGAGTCTGAATTAAAAATTTACTTACGTTAGCGTAATACACAACTGGCCACTTTATAGACGAACAGTGAAACTCAACTCATCCTCTTCGGTCTAGGAACAGACTAAAGGTAGTTCGGAACATAGACAGAGGAGCATGCGACATGTTGCCAGCTCTGATCATTTTACTAATAATTACGGCTTTTACAATGTACCTCGTGTTAAAACCTACCCCGGCCTCGCCTACAACAAACTACCTGAGGGATTAATCCGATATGTAATCCGTACACCAAACAGAAATAGTTACAATAAATGTGCAGGTAAAGTATATACCAAAGGTAAAACTCATTAGCATAATTATAATAACATATTTGGTACCAACTATCTACATATACTAAACAACATTAAAAGGTATATCTGCGTAAAAAGATACACATTTTACATAATGCAATCTTGTTATTTTTCCTAAATTTAATTGAATTTGTAAGTTTGTTATTGTTTGAACTTTTCATATAGTTCCTGAAATTCTGTCATATAATTATAATATAAAATACATTTTCAAACAATAATGTAAAAATTTCGTCTCTCGAAAATGATTAGGAAATGCACAGGGGCGTAGTAAACTTTATTTTATCATTCCATCCTGTACAGGCTGTCCCAAATTCGAGGGCAAGCATGGGGATCTCGCTTATTATAAGAGATAGGATATAGGTTTAAATTCGGCACATTTGCTAAACTCGATGTCGAATGGATTTGGTTTTATGCTCAAAAACTAAAATTTCGATTTTCGTTTTTCGCGTTTGGCCACCTTATTATTAGGAATTTTCAAAATTCGATTAAACATTATTAAGGCATCTTTTTACGCACAATACTAATACGGTATTAAAAATATTATGTGACGTTTCGTTTATTCTGAACCATCATCAGGTTTATTTTTTCTTATGGGAGTTAGGATATATTTTATGTCGTTGGATGGAGAATGTTATGCTGATTTTAGCAATATATAACACTTTATGGTTTGATCGACTGCGAACTAAAATGATGAGAAAAATACGAAGAACAAGATTCCGCCTTCTTGGATCCAGCAAGGAATAATTATAGTAGTTCTACTTATTTAATTTGTTAAACTCGTTAGAACATCCAAAAAAATATAAAAACATTTCCATGTAATACGGTCATAATAGCGACAACGCAAATTTATCGATAGGTAACAACAAAATAATTACACAGACAAACAAACAAAAATTATTATAATAAATATGTTATGTTCTTTACGAGCGTGACAAAAACTTCGTTACTAATAAGTTTTGTTTATTCTTACTACTAATACAGTAATTTTTAAATACCCATTGACTAACTAACTTCTTCTGACTAATACCGACTAAGACTAAAAACTAAGACTAAGTTACAACAACTAAATACCTCTTTTATAATTTATTGATTAAATTGAGTAATCTTATAGTTCAAAAGTTAAAGATTCCTAATTTAGAAATTTAGAAATTAACAAATATTTAAGTGAATCAAAGAGAAATTGTTATTTACTAAATATCAATAAGTGGAAGATTATAATCGATAAGGTAAAATACATAACATCGTTATATCAATTAATGGAAAGTTATAATAGATAAGGTAAGGTACATAACACCTTCCCCCTTAGCTTGAACATATTAGCAAAAATGTGTTCAAGAAGCAGCACTTTTTACCTTTAATCTCGTACTTCTTCGCAATGTTGAGGTAGTGGCTACTTCGTTATCAAAGTTACAATTATCTTCAGCGGAAAGTGAGGTAGTGTTTTGATTTGGAAGTTCTTGCAAATGAATTGAGGGATCGGAAATTTGATTACTGCGTCTCTTATTACTACGACAGCATTTTGCTATTGCGTTGATTACTGGGTTTACAGTTATGCTTATCGTATTCCGTCTATCATCGGAATAGTTTGTATCTTCATAATATTGTTTCTTACGAAAACGTTTGATTATCTTAATTAATATATATATATATATATATATATATATATATATATATATATATATATATATATATATATATATATACATATATACATAACAACCTTTGTAGGAGCCAATCTTGCTGATTTTGTAAATAATTTACAATTACTATCTAACGTTATTCTTCCTGTACCATTAAGTATTATGTCTCTTTCAATTACACTATTATTGCAAAACAATGTTCCAGTTTCAGGTTTCGACAACACAAATAACCATGTGTTTGTTTTTCCTAATCTATTAAAAATTTCATATTCATTACTAGAAGTTCTGATATTGCAAGAATTTGAAATTTCACTATGAATTGGGTCTATTAATTTGGTTTCGCAAATTGGTTTTAAATTAGTTAAATATAATACATTCATGTTTCGCCAAATAAATTGATTTAATTCAATGTTTTTACAATTTGAAATGTCGTTAGAGCTTATATATTAATCTTGAGTTTCCGTAAAAAATAGGTATTTATTAGATGGTTGAATAAAAATGAATCGATGATTATATCGAATTGGGTATGGTATTAGATGATAAAGCTTAAAATTATATCCATTAACCAAAGGAATGTTGAGTTGATATAATAACTTATTATGTAAATATACAAGTTTTAATTGTACTAGAGCTAAAATATTCTGCATGTTTTTTAATTCTAATTTATAAGGATATGTTAATCCCTGATTCAGATGTGGAAGTGATTGTTTTAAAGTTTTAAGTAATAGAGAATGAGAAAGTATTGATGGATGTACAATATTATTTTGAGCAAACAGAATACCATCCAAAAGAGTACTCAATTCATTATTGCATGATTGGATTAGTTCTGATAAAAAGTTTAAGTGAGACAAAACATCTTCGTGTTGTTCTTGGCGAATTTGTCGGTTTTGAATATCTGTTATAAATTTATGAAGTTAGTCAAGATTTTCGTAAAAAATTTGTTCGTTTTTATTTAAAGTTCTAATGGTTTGATTAAAAGATAAAATTGTAGATTGCACTATATGAGTCTGTTCCTTGAGCATAGTTAAAGTACTTCTGTCGTCCTTTTCAACTTGATCGATAATTTTTGTGAAATATTCCATGTAGTCAGCGGCAGCAGTACCAAAGAGGTATTTCAAACCAGTACCAATAAAATTTAATGCTCCTCTTTTAACTCTAATAGAATTGTGGTTTGTTAATTCCATGAATGATTTATACTTCTCCTTTAAAATGGGCAAAGATATTTTTAAAAGTTCTGGCATTTTGATGCAAGAAACTGATAGTTTGGTTGAATGACAAAGCGTAAGAGTTTGTTTATACACTGAATCAATAAGTTGTAGATGACCATGCAAAGGTTCTGTGTTGATATAAATTATAATGTTCCAAAAATTATTGTAAAACTTAGCTTCTCCCAAGTGTTCGTAAAATATTACTGAATGCCTTTCCTGATGAATTTCATAAAGATGAGGACTTAATATTGTATCTCCAACATGGAGGATTATTATTCTGAAACAAAAGGTTTCAATACGTTAATATGAACAACTACATTTTTCCTGTTTAGAAAGTGGCATTTACATTAGAATTGATTTTTGTGATAGTATAAGGCCCTAAGTAATTAGGTGTTAATTTCTTTGATTTATGACTAACCGTTTCATTTCGCAATAAAACTAAGTCACCTTCATTATACGTATTCCGAACTTGTTTGTCATGGTGGATTTTGCTTTTAATTTTATTTTGAACTAAATTTTCCCTTGCAATTTTATGAGTTTGCTGTAATTTCATTTTTAATTCATCCAAATAATTTTCATAAGTGTATTTGAACCCTGGTTCTTTAGTCATAGAACTAGGTAATGTAGGTTTACGACCAAATATTAATTCATAAGAAGAGAATTTTGTGGATGTATGTGGGGTAATACGAAAACATTGCTAACGATACCCATTGGTCCCAGTCATTTTGTGATGGAGAAATGTAATGTTTTAAGTAGTCAGCTAAAGTAGCATGGCTCATTTCCAAGGCTCCATTGCTTTGAGGGTGATAAGCAGTTGTCTGTATTTTTTCAATTTTAAATAATTTACATGTTTCCTTAATTATATTTGACGTAAAATGAGCACCTTGATCGGTTAAGATTTGATTCGGAATATCAAAAACACTAATGAATTTGTAAACAAATTCTCGAGAAATAGTCTCTGCTTCATGATTACGAATAAGATAACCTTGTGAAAATTTTGTTAAATCATTTTGAAGGGTTAATATAAATTTATTTCCGTTTTCGGTTAGAGGTAACGGACCCACAATGTCTAATGCTATTTTCTCGAATGGTTTCGATGAAGTTGAAGTGATTTCTAACGGTTGAGTATATCTTTGGCGACTGTTTTTATTTAATTGACATTCTTTACATCTGGTGATGTATTTTCTTACATCATTTTTTATATTGGGCCAATTATAATAATTTTTTATTCTATTTAACGTTCGGTGAAAACGTGAATATCCGCCTATAGGGTTATCATGATACTCCTTGAGAATATCAGGAATTTTATCAAATTCTAGTGTAATGAGTTGATTAAGACAAATAGTGATTTGAATAGGAGTGTTTGAGAATATATACATTATTATTAATTTAACTTTATTCCATTGCAATTGATCCTAATTTAGGAATAGACAAAGAAGTAATATTTTGTTCTATTAGGTTTTGTTTTAACAATTTTAAACAATTAAATAAATCTTTATAACTAGGTTTCTCCCAAAAACTTTCTTTGGTGATTAAATGAAAGATTTTAAAACCTTTAAATTTTGATTCTAATACATCAAACACCTTAGTGTCACTATTTTGTAAATTTGGAAAATTATCTATCAAACTACGGTTTCCAATGCAAGTCCGGCTGACAATTCCTTATCGTTACTTATGCAATGAGCTATGTTGTCATTTACTCTTAGAAGGTTATGATTCGTCTCTACTATATTTTCAACTGGCTTGATATTGTTTAAATAATGTTGTTTAATAAAATCGTCGTAACTATCGGGCGATGGAGAATCAATATTAAATTGTAGTACATCCGCATTACTATTTAGTTTTCCTGATTTGTAAATGATTTGATAATCGTACTCTTCTAGTTTAAGTCTCCATCGAGCACGAAGAGGATCCTTGGAATTCATAAGCCAAACTAAAGGACGATGGTCTGTAATCAGTTGAAACTGGCGACCGTATAGGTAAGGACGGAAATGGTTAGTTGCCCAGATAATAGCTAATAGTTCGCGATCGATAGTTGAATAGTTTTGTTCAGCTTTGTTTAACGTTCACGATGCAAATGCTATCGGCAAATCACTACCTATTAGACCTTGGGATAATACAGCACCAATTGCAAAATTACAAGCGTCCGTCGTTAAATTGAAAGATATTTTGAAATCGGTATACTTCAAAATAGGTTTAGATGTCAATTTTTGTTTTAAGATGTCGTTGTTGTTCAGCTGTCCAATTAAAAATAACATCCTTTTTTAATAACCTTGTTAACGGTTGTGATAGGCTAGAAAAATTAGGTATAAAACGTCGATAATAACCAATTAATCCCAGAAATGATTTTATATCACGTGGATTTTTAGGAATCGGGTAATTAACTACAGCGCTGATTTTCTCAGGGTTCGGTCTTACACCACCATCGGAAATAACATGACCAAGATACGTGACCTCTTTTCGCATTTATCAGGTTGTAATTTTAAATTGTGCTGGTTTAGACGTTTGAAAATTTCTTTAAGTTTTCTTTTATGATCTCCAATATTTGAAGCGTATATAACGATGTCGTCTAGATAGACAAAACATTTTATTCCTTGTAATCCAGTTAAAACATTATTCATTAAACGTTGGTAGGTGCATTTTTCAACCCAAACGGCATTCGTTCGAACTGATAGTGACCCGATGGGGTTGAAAACGCTGTCTTGTCGCTATCTTTGGGACAGATCGGAATTTGATGGAAACCAGACGCTAGGTCTTGTGTTGTAAAATATATAGAATGTCCGAGTTGGTCTAGGATTTCTGTAATACTTGGCAAAGGATAAGCGTCACCTAGCTTCCTGTAATCAATGACAATGCGCCATCTTTTCTTGCCTGATGCATCGGTTTTCTTTGGCACTACCCAAACGGGAGAAGACCACGGACTGGAAGAAGGTTTTATAATTTTTGTCTTAACATCTTGTTAATTTGTGAGTTCACTTCCTCTTTATGAACTTCTGGATATCTATAAGTTTTGAAAATATTGGAACTTGTGAAGTAACTGGAATCTCATGGTGATAGTAGGAGTAGAAGATAACGTATCACCTTCCAAGTGAAATAAATTGTTAAATTCTTCACATATTTTTGGAAGAGAGTTTCGTTCCTCGGAGATAATTTGTTCATGAACCCTTTGATTTCTAGAGTGATCATATCCTTTAGATTTATTAGAACTTATTATTTCAATTTCAGAAATAGGTAATAATGTAAGAGAAATTTCACTAACTTTAACTGGTTTGTCAGTTGAGTTTAAGATGGACGTAATAGCCTTTGAGTTTTGATTGACTTTAACAATTGATTTGCAGAAGAATACACCGTCGAGGATGGATACTTCTGGGATAATACCTTCCATAATTTCAGGATTTAACTTATTGAATTCGATAAACGCTTCAGTGCGGGAGGTATGATAGTATTTAAATCATTACCCTTTATTTTGAAATTAAGAGGAAGAATAATATTAGAAAATTTTAACGTATTTGCTTCAAAATCGACTTTAACACTAACATTTTGTAGAAAATCGTTCCCCAATAATCCGTCTAATGGTACATTAGTAGTTGGAGGATTACGTGAAAGGTATGATTGATTATTCCATTATTAAACTTTAAAGGGATATTTACAGTGGCTAACGTCGAGGTCGTTTTATCTGTAATATCAAGTCCTTTCAGTTTGATGATTTGATCTTTGTAAATCAAGTCATTACATTGAATTGATTCGAGTTTGATTTATGAGATATCTGCGCCTGTATCAAGCAAAGTTTGAAATTGTTGTTGTCGTTAGAAGAACTAGTGCTAGAAGTAGAAATGTGCGCTGTTGTAGAATGTACTAATGAAAATATTCTGCCTTTATAAGATTCACTTCCTGTGGATTGGCAGACGTTTCCACAGTACTTTGGGAGTTTAAATGACTTTGTGAAGTACTTGGGACGTCTAAATTCGTAGAAGTGGATACTAATTGAACATTTGATGAAGTATTCACGTTTCGGTTTTCTTGTTCCTTTTTCCATTTTAAACGTCTGCAGTCTTTTATTTCATAATTGGACTTTTTACAATAATTACAAAACATTCTAGAGCGATTTGAAACATTAGTTTGAGAATGAGGAGGATTATTAGAATTTATATTGTGAATTTTTGCTTCACTTTTAAGAAACTGATTTTCATTGAATTTTGGGTTAATAGAGTGATTTAATTTTTTGTAGCAATTAGCCGTCGTATGGTTATTTTTCTTACAGAAATTGTAACTATTAGGTTTCTTTAGCAATTGTTCGTGAGAGTGATTAATTTCATTTTCATTTTCTATTTCTAAACAGAAGTATGAAGCTTCTTGATAATTACTTGGTTCCTTTAAAGATAATAAATTTTGGTAAACGGGTAAAACTCCTCCTAGGAATGCACGTAGACATATGTTATCCTTCATTTTTAATAGCCCAGGTAATGTTTTACTATCATTATTTTCTAAATTTATTGCCTTTATAAATTTCAAATCTAATATATCTAACCTTAATGTGAAATCCCTAATGGGCTCATTCGGTAACTGCCTACACGTTTGTGACTAGGATTAATTCATCAATGCTTTGTCTAGGTGAAAATGTTTCAATTAAGAATTCCTTTAACTGTGCCCAAGAAGTTATGATTTTGGTAGATACTATCATTTTAGCGCGACCAGTTAGTTGTCTTTTCGCGTAAGCTAATAAAATAATTTTTTGATTTTCACTTGCTAATTCAAAAGCGGCATAGATATTAATAATGAATTCATCTAATTTATAGTTTGATCCATCGTATTTATCAATCCACTGAAAAAATGTAGAAATTTTGTGTTCTTCAAAGAGATCTTCGTGAGAATTTGAACTAGAAGTAGGACATTTTTGTGTTATTAATTAAAACTTTAAAATCTTGTTCTAAGTTTGGGTATAAATTATTGGTTGATTGACATTCATGCAAAATATAAAAGCAATAGGTACTCACAATAAACAGACTAGTTTCATAGTAACGCTTCTTGTAGTTGATGTTAAACTGCTGGGTTAAAACCTTCACTTAACAACCGGCTATAGAACTTTTCTGGATTCTTTCTTCGGATTAAACTACGTAGTGGACCACCAGGATGAATTCAAACGGATTGCTTCTTCTTGATGTTTGCTGAATCCCACTTCTGACACCAACTTCGTTACTAATAAGTTTTGTTTATTCTTACTACTAATACATAATTTTTAAATACCCATTAACTAACTAACTTCTTCTGACTAATACCGACTAAGACTAAAACTAAGACTAAGTTACAACAACTAAATATCTCTTTTTATAATTTATTGATTAAATTGAGTAATCTCATAGTTTAAAAGTTAAAGATTCCTAATTTAGAGATTTAGAAATTAACAAATATTTAAGTGAATCAAAGGGGGCATTGTTATTTACTAAATATCAACAAGTGGAAAATTATAATAGATAAGGTAAGATACATAACATCATTATATCAATTAATGGAAAGTTATAATAGATAAGGTAAGGTACATAACAAATGTTCGAACAAGTTTCCTCCTTCTTGTATACAGTAACGAATTCTTCTTCTACAATTGTTTACGTTTCTTTGAATGGTTCGCCTGGGAATTTGACAAAGTTCATTAACAACCCTATTCTGGAGTTCTTCTATATTTGGCGGTGGCGTCTTATAAATCATATTTTTTAAATAGCCCCAGAGGAAGTAATCTAAAGGGGTTAAATCTGGACTTCTTGCTGGCCACCTAAGTGGTCCCCTATTTCCCAACCATTTTCAGGAAATTCGCCGTTAAGATATTCACTTATTAGCACAGCATTATGAGGAGGAGCTCCGTCCATTTACAACCAGAGAGTCCATCTTTCGTTTAGCGGAACATCATCCAAAAGGTCTGATATTTCGTGTGTTACAAATGCGAGGTAGCGTTGAGACGTTAGGATACCTTCGTAAATAATTGGCCCAAGGAGCCTATCCTTCCAGATTCCAACCCACACATTAAAGGACCGGTGGCCTTGTCCTCGCATTTACCTGTTAATTCGTGGATTTTCAACGGACCAGTAGTGCTTGTTATTACGATTAAACATTCCATTAGTGGAAAAATTGCACTCATCCGTCCAAATTATTTGATTGTGAAAGTTGCGATTTTCCAGCATTTTGGTATTAAATTGGTTACAAAAATCCAACCGTCTCAAATCGTCCCCAGGCCGAAGGGATTGACTAACGTGTAACTTAAATGGTTTATGACGGTGTTGCTTTAACACTCGCCAAACTGTAGTCTTTGCCACTTTAATAGTTTGCTCTATTTCTCTGGTAGATGTTGAAGGATTTTCTTGAACCTAAGATGGACAACATAAAGTCATAACTCTCCAAAAAACGTGTCTGCTGAAATTAGCAGTGAAGTGAGTGGAAATTCTTATAATTAGTATAATACTAACAAATAGTAGTTGAAATATTTCTTCTTTGGCATCATTTAAAAAATATCTCTGGTTTGGTTGCTGCCTCTCCAGATGTTCCTCTAAATATCTTTGTTCTGCTCTTACACTATTTCTATTGTAGCTATAAAATATCCTTATCATGTCTCGTTTTTCTGAATTTGAAAACATTCTAAAGAAACTTGCAAATTTTAAAGCACTAACACGAAGGATCTTTTTTTACAATTAGAAAATGACATGACAAAAGCCAACTCCTGAGTTTTGTTTGATTCATGGGTATCGTGATAATGTAATATTTAGTTTTCAATTTAAGAGTACTTTAGTTCGCAGTCGATCAAACCATAAAGTGTTATATATTGCTAAAATCAGCATAACATTCTCCATCCAACGCCATAAAAATATGTCTTAACCCCGATAAGAAAAAATAAACCTGATGATGGTTCAGAATAAACAAAACGTCGCATAATATTTTTAATACCGTATTAGTATTGTGCGTAAAAAGTTGCCTTAATAATGTTTAATCGAATTTTGAAAATTCCTAATAATAAGGTGGCCAAACGCGAAAAACGAAAATCGAAATTTTTAGTTTCTTGAGCATAAAACCAAATTCATTCGAGCTAGCTCAAATTTCTTTTCAGATTATTACTCGGCATCGAGTTTAGCAAAAGTGCCGAATTTAAACCTATATCCTATCTCTTATAATAAGCGAGATCCTCATGCTTGCCCTCGAATTTGGGACAGCCTGTACATGCAATTCCCACACAGCAGCACATAGTTGCTGGAATTCTGTCATATTATTACGATGTAATAAACATTTTTAACAATAATGTAAAAAACTAATCTCTCGCAAATGATTCGCAAATTTTGTACTAAAATCAAACCTTCCTTTACCTGCCGTTTTCTTAGAACTGTAGTTAGTTGCTGGAATTCTGTTTTATTATCGTAATATAAAGCACATTTTCAAACAATGATGTGGAGAATTCATCTCTCGCAAATGATTGGGAAATGCAGAGGGGCGTACCACACTTTATCCTGTCGTTCCATACTTTACATGTAATTCTCACACAGCAGCACATGGTTGCTGGAATTCTGTTATATTATTATAATATAATAAATATTTTTTAACAATAATGTAAAAAATGATTGGGAAACTTCCAGGGGCCTACCAAATTTTGTACTAAAATCAAACCTTCCTTTACATGCAATGTTCTTAGAACTGCAGTTGGTTGCTGGAATACTGTTTTATCATTATAATATAAAACACATTTTCAAACAATAACGTGGAAACTTCATCTCTTGCAACTGATTGGGAATGCACAGGGGCGTAGCAAACTTTACCCTGTCGTTCCACACTTTATATGCAATTCTCACACAGCTGCAGATGCTTGCTGGAATTCTGTTATATAATTATAATATAATAAACATTTTTTAACAATAATGTGAAAATTTCATCTCTCGCAAATGATTGGAAAACAACCAGAGGCGTACCGAATTTTGCATTAAAACCAAACCTTCCTTTACATGCAATATTCATGTAACTCCTGTTGCTTACTGGAATTTTGTTTTATCGTTATAATATAGAACACATTTTCAAACAATAACGTGAAAATTTCGTCTCTCGCAAACTATTGGGAAAAGTCCAGAGGTGTTATCAAACGTTGCAATAAAATGATTCCATCCCGTAGATGCAGTTCTCACACAAATGCGCACTGTTGCTGGCATATTTTTTTTTAAATTGTAGCACAGAACACACTTACCAATAAAAATTTTAAAATGTGTCTTTTGGAAATGAATAGATGGTTTACAGGGGCATACCAAATGTTTCCCAGTCATTTGCGCATTATAGTATTTTACATTATAATTATAAAACATAATTCCAGCAATCAACTGCATTTCTAAGAAAATTACATGTAAATGAAGGTTTGATTTTAGTACAAAATTTGGTAGGCCCCTGGATGTTTCCCAATCATTTGCGAGAGACGAAATTCTCACATTATTGTTAAAAAAATGTTTATCATATTTTAATGATATACCAGAATTCCAGCAACCACTTTAAGCTGTGCGAGAATTGCATGTAAAGGATGGAATGGATAAAGTTTGCAACGCCCCTGTGCAGTTCTCAGTCATTTTCGAGAGTCAAATTTTCGACATTATTGTTTGAAAATGTGTTTTATAGCATATTTATAAACAAGAATTCCAGCAACCAACTGCACTTTTATGAAAATTGTATGTAAATAAAGGTTTGATTTCAGTACAAAATTGGGTACGCCCATGGATGCTTCCCAAGCATTTTCGAGAGATCAAATTCTCACATTATTGTTAAAAAATGTTTATCACATTATAATTATATAACTGAATTCCCGAAACCACATCCACCTGTGTGAGAATTGCATGTAAAGGATGGAATGACCGGATAAAGTTTGCTACGCTCCTGTGTATTTCCAAATCATTTGCGAGAGACGAATTTTTGACGTTAGTGTTTGAAAATGTTTTATGTTATAATTATAAAACAGAATTCCAGCAAACAACTGCAGTTCTAAGAAAATTGCATGTAAAGGAAGGTTTGATTTTAGTACAAAACTTGATACGCCCCTGGATGTTTCCCAATCATTTGTGAGAGATGAAATTTTCACATTATAGTTCAAAAAATGTTTATTATATTATAATTATAAAGCAGAATTCCAGCAACTGTAATGGATGGAATGGATAAAGTTTCCTACGCCTATTAGCATTTTCCAATTATTTGCAAGAGATGAAGTTTCTACATTATTGTTTAAAAATGTGTTTTATATTATAATTATATGACAGAATTTCCTCAACCATATGCAGAAGTGTGATGGATGAGGATAGTATGACATTATTGTAAAGTTTTGTACGCTTATGCACATTTCCTAATAGTTTACGAGAGATGAAGTGTTCACAGTATATTTGGAAACCGTACTCCATAGTACAATTAGAAACCAGAAATCCATCAACGACCGTAATACCTTAGGATGTATGGTATGGTTTCGGTGTAGCGTTTGGTACGCCACTGTATGCTTCTCAATCATTTACAGGAAAAAGTGGTGATGTGACTTCACTATAAGAATACTCCATTTAAAGTTTGACGTCACTACAGTGGTATAACTTTAGAGCTGTGAGGTCTCCCTCGGACATCTTCGGCAAAATGGGTTGCTTATTGTGGTTGCTGTGTTCACACCGGTTTAATTCGGGTACTACAAGTAACCGCTCAAAAGAATCGTTATGAAAATGTTTTGATAACATGAAGAAGCATGCCAGGAAAACGGTAGCGATTAAAATAATGGAGGTTATTAAAACTGGCGGTGGACAAATCGACGTGATAAATGACACAAATAAAAACCTATTATTATCTATTATGAATGGAAAAACCATTAAAGCCTCATAAATGAATTCGGCACAGATACTGGTGACATTGTGTTGGAAGTGTTTGATGAAGAAGGCGAATCTTTCGCAGTTCACGAAATTGACGGTGCATCTAACGAACCACAGGTATATAATTCGTAGCACTTGATATACATTATATTTTAATTAACTGTATTTTAGACTTCGCAAGTAGACTGAGGAGATTACAAAGCAAGCAACTTAAAAAGAAAAATAACACCTAAACTAGCAAATTCTAATAGAAATTTGTACGCCATACGTCGGCCACTTTCATCCACAATTACTTCATCTCAGTTATCGGAACAATATTCCAACTTGGCTGAAACTAAATTCGAAATGGCCAAGATAAGTTTAGAAGCTGTGAAGCATGTACAACAGAATCTCGAAAAAGAAAGAATACTAAAATTAGATAAGTTGTTTTTAGAAAAACAGATAAAAGTTTTTCAAATTGAATTACTAAAAAAACAGTTGTAAAATTATTAATATACTATATTCGTTCTTAAAAAATAAAATCATGTGCACTAGAGTTTGATTTATAAATTTCTAAAATACTCAATATAACGTTATCTAAAATTGTCGTTATTATGAATAATGTTCATGTTGAAATTTCCCTGGTTTACGTTATTATTTAATTCTTCTTCATTACCCTCGCATGTAATTCTTCACTCATTGCTCGAGCAATGTTATGCAATACTGCTGTAGCCGCTATTACCGTTAAAGTATTATCTAATATTAATCTACACCCATATGCTAGCACTGTGAATCTACGTTTCACAATACCAAACAACTTTTCTACTCTGCCTCTTCTTCTTATATGGTTGTCATTATAAAGTTGTTCAGCAGAATTATTTGTTTGTAACAATGGAGTAAGTAAATATCTCCGCAAAGGGTAGGCATCACCTTGAAGTGCACGAATGAAATGTTTCCCAAGCATTGATAAGCTTACCTAACACTACAGCACCACTATAAATATTTTGTTGCTCCAGTTTCGCACGAACTCTTGACGAATTCAAAATTGTAGCATCATGTGATGATCCTGGCCATCGAACAACAATATCAATAAATTTCATTGATGCACCGGAAATTCCTTGCACATTTAAAGGGAAATAACTTTTTCTGTTTCGAAATACTTCTGAATCTTCTCCACTTGTTAATATTCGTATCGCGTACAGAAGGGTACCTCAGTACTAACTGTCGATCACAAAAGAAGTGCCAACATTGTTTTCACGCCGGGTGAGCCGTGCAACAGGGAAGAGTTGTTGCGCGCCTACCAGCGATGGATGGAGGAACGCCCAGATCCGCCATCGGTGAGAATTCCGCAGGAAGTGATACCGTCGCTGCTTGACCTGCCGTTTCACCGAGCGAGCAGCGACGGACCATCGGCCTCCACTGTACAGAAAAGGGTGCGGTCCAAGAAGACAAAATAAGCACCGCCAGAAGACGTCACCCCGCTAGATGAAATCCCAACTAGAGGTTCCGTTGACGTCCACCGTTACCACTGCCGCACCCACCACCGACACCGCTGAAAGAAGAAACTAAGAAGATGCCCGCACAGGTTCAGCAAGCTCCGATGACTTTGGCAAGCAGAGAAGGCCGAAGAAAATACCGACCATTCACTCGCCAGCGCCGCCTCCGATGGACAACGCATTCCAAGCACTGGAGGACTTCACGGACAGCCCAGCAGCAATGGACCAAACTTGACCGAAGCAGACGTCAGATCAGAGCTGACACTACGTACGATTAATGTTATATCTTGTTTCAGGATGATCCGGGAGGTGCAGTACGTCCCCGCCTCACAGTGACCGTAGAAGATCGCGGCGGAAAACTGACATCGGGCAGTGTCACCGGTATCAGGGTTTCCTCCACACACAGCGTTGATGCATGACGGCGACATGCTGTGTTAACCGCGCCCGAGATTGCCACTCCAGTCAGCACGAAACCCCAAGTCGACCGGGTTAAGTGCGGTAACTGTGAAGGGGGCCATCCTGCTAGCTACATGGGATTCGCGAAATTGCCTCGACCTCCACAGCAGAAGAAGAAGGAGGATCCATAGCGACAGCAAGAAGACACCACCGACTGTGGCGCCTTCATCAACCAGGACCGGCGTCAGTTACACCAGAGCTGCGGCAGGCAGAGTTGAGAAGGCGCAGGTACCGAAAGCGGCCCCCACTGCTTTTGATACCGCGCCTTCCCAACAACCTTCATGGTTTCACCTCATATTGGGCTTCCTCGGGGTCTTAATATAGAATAGTCCCTACTTGTCATCTACAAGGTGGCGGCTGCGCTTGCTCAGGCTAGGACTGCGACTGATCTGTGAAGAATGATCTTCACGCACGGTCAATTCAGTCATTTCAGTCACTTACACGTAGTGCCACAAGGATGGAATACTCCGTCAAGTGGTTATAGGTAACAACTACTACTATCACCTTTATTTCCAACATAACCTAAAAAATACAATTGCTAAATTATTCATTACGTGAATTCTGTAGGTACCTTACCAATTTACGTACATAATTACGGATGCGTACACATATACGATAACGTGATTAATCTTTGTGGTATACCAAGTGTCGATTATGTCGAATATTGTAATTCTATCAGTTCTGTCTCTACAACGAATAGCAACTATAATGTAGCCGGTCCATAATTTTCGTAATAATTTAAAACTCAACATCATCGATCTACCATATTAAACATGCAAAAGTATTAAACTGTTGAAAATGCTGACGATTATCGCTATAATTGGCAAGCCCCATCAACGTTAGCGTTTCATTTGGCCTATAGTAACTAACCATTTCTTAACCTAGTTACGAACTCCTGTGGTAAGCGTGAATGTGGCACAGTTATTTCGCAGTTTAGTTTCGAATCATTAACACAATCTGTATAAATACGTGAATAAAGGAAATGAATATGTGAAATAAGTTCATTAGATTATGATCAAAGGACTGCAAAAGTGGTTGTTTTCAATCTCAGTTAAGAATCTGCTATTGTGCTTTACTTCAACATTTATACTTAAAGGTCGAATTAGACGATGCAATTTTTCGTGCAACCATTGCAGCTATTCTTGCTGCAAGAAATTGCACGAAGAATTTCATCGTGTATCATTCAACTTGCATATGCAAGTTATTGCTGCAATAATTGCACATGAAATTTTCTGGTTTAGAACTTGTGCCATTTCTACCACATTCACGCTTACCACTGGAGCTCGTAACTGGGCTTGCCAATTATAGCGATAATCGTCAACATTTTCAACAGTTTAATACTTTTGCATTTTTAATATGGTAGATCGATGATGTTGAGCTTTAAATTATTACGAAAATTATAGACCGGCTACATTACAGTTGGTATTCGTTGTAGAGACAGAACTGATAGAATTAGAATATTCGACATAATCGACACTTGTCATACCACAAAGCTTAATCACGTTATCGTATATGTGTACGCATCCGTAATTATGTACGTAAATTGGTAAAGTACCTACAGAATTCACGTAATGAATAATTTGGCAATTGTATTTCTTAGGTTAAGTTGGAAGTAAAGGTGATAGTAGTAGTTGTTACCTATAACCACTTGACGGAGTATTCCATCCTTGTAACACTACATGTAAATGACTGAAATGACTGAATTGACTGTGCGTGAGGATTATTCTTCACAGATCAGTCGCAGTCCTAGCCTGAGCCAGCGCAGCTGCCACCTTGTAGATGACAAATAGGGACTATTCTAGATTAAGACCCCGACGAAGCCCAATATGAGGTGGAACCATGAAGCTTGTTGGGCAGGTGCGGTATCAAAAGCAGCGGGGGCCGCTTTCGGTACCTGCGCCTTCTCAACTCTGTCTGCCGTAGCTGTGGTGTAACTGACGCCGGTCTGGGTTGATGAAGGCGCCACAGTCGGTAGTGTCTTCTTGCTGTCGCTATGGATCCTCCTTCTCCTTCCGCTGTGGAGGTCGAGGGAATTTCGCGAATCCCATATAGCTAGCAGGATGGTCCCATCACAGTTAACGTACTTAACCCGGTCGACTTGGGGTTTCGTGCTGACTGGAGTGGTAATCTCGGGCGCGCTTATCACAGCATGACGCCGTCATGCAGTCACGCTGTGTATGGAGGAAACCCTGACACCGGTGACACTGCCGGATGTCAGTTTTCCGCCGCGATCTTCTACGGTCACTGGGAGGCGGGGGACGTACTGCACTTCCCGGATCATCCTTACGTAGTGTCAGCTCTGATCTGACGTCTGCCTCGGTCACATTTGGTCCATTGTTGCTGGGCTGTCCGTGAAGTCCTCCAGTGCTTGGAATGCGTTGTCCACCGGAAACGGCGCTGTCGAGTGAATGGTCGGTATATTCTTCAGCCTTCTCTGCTTGCCAAAGTCATCGGAGCTTGCAGAACCTGTGCGGGATCTTCTTAGTTTCTTCTTTCAGCGGTATCGGTGGTGGCTGCGGCAGTGGTAACGGTGGACGTCAACGGAACCTCTAGTTGGGCGTCATCTAGCGGGGTGACGTCTTCTGGCGGTGCTTATTTCGTCTTCTTGGACCGCACCCTCATCTGTGCAGTGGCGGCCGATGGTCCGTCGCTGCTCGCTCGGTGAAACGGCAGGTTAAGCAGCGGCGGTATCACTCCCTGCGGAATTGACAGCGATGGCGGATCATCTAGGTGTTCCTCCATCCATAGCTGGTAGGCGCGCAACAACTCCTCCCTGTTGCACGGCTCACCCGGCGTAAAAACTATGTTGGCACTTCTTTTGTGATTGACAGTTAGTACTGAGGTACCCTTCTGTACGAGATGCGAACGTATACTGGGTTGCTAATGTCCCAGAACACGGTTATACTTGTATACTATCTCTGTGTGGGAGGGTACGGCCTTCTTTCTGACTTTAGGATCTATGTTTATCGTCAGTGGAGACAATGACATGCAAAGTTTCTTAACGGTTTTTTTTACTCAAGGCCGAGCGATTTTTACCGTGGAGGTATGGAGAAACTTGTTGAACGCTGGGACAAAGTCGTTAATAATAACGGAGAATATATAATTGATATATATATAGAACCCTTTTTATAGATTCCTAATGGAGTAGATGATTGGCTAAATGTGTTAGGATAATTTAGATATATTTGGAATGAACTCGTAGATACACACCACAATTTCTTTATATTGATGTACGTAGTAATGCTAAAGCATCTGATTGGGGTGTGTTTAGAAGTAGGCAATGATGTCAGACGTTACAAATAAATACTTTAAGTTTTTCTGAAGAGGCTACTTTACCAGGTGGTATAAAAGGTGTGCCTTATGTCATAGTAGCTGATACAGCATTCCCCTTGTTACCTAATGTAGTGATACCATATCCATTTAGGAATGTATCAGAAGAAATGGGAATTATTAATTAAAGGTTTATCTGAGCAGGACGGGTAGTTGAAAATGCAATTGGCATTTCAGCAAATCGTTTTCGCATTTTGCTCACAACGATTAGTTTAAACGTGGATACAGTTCAAGGAATTGTACTTGTATGCTGCACACTTCATAATTTCTTAACCACTTAAGCATTGAATGCAAAAACAATTATCAGTGATCGAAGGATTATGACGAGAATGCAACTTTTAAATATGGACTTAGTCAACAAGGGGCAGGGGGAAATAGAAAAACGAATTATCCGGAAGATATCAGTAAGCGACCTCGATCATTGAAGGTATTCAGTTTCTGATCCATGTAACATCTGCAGCGTCAGGTCTAATATTAAAGTTGTTCACCAACATTTTGAACAATTACAATGTGACATTTTGTTTCTATCTGAAACACAAGTTTCTGAAAGCTTGCAAGAGGATTCCTTGGAGGATAAAAAATTCAACCTGACTTTGTTGAAACATTCTGATCAGAATTTGTGGAATTATACTGCTGCATTTATAGGTCTCCTGATGACAGTAACTTTCAAGACTTCCTCGATTACCTTAGTTTGAATCTTTCGTCTCAGTTTCCATCTTGCGATATCTCAAATAAGGGAGATTTCAATGTTGATAACTTTAATTGACTCCAATAGTTATCTACTGCTGGTCGTAGTGCAGAAACGTTCGCTACTTCATGCGACCTCACGCAAATGATTTCTGAACTCACAATAATTCCTGATTCCACAAAAACAAAAGATATAGGTCATTCCCATTCTATACCCTGGTTCAATAAGACTTGTTCGGATGCAATATATTTCATTTTTATTTTATGCTGAACTAGCGAAAAGTGGGACTATTGTTTATACTGGTTGACTCAAAGTATCTCGATCGTATTGCCGTTCTCGTTAAAATTCTCGATTGAATTTATCGTGCTCTTTTTATTCCTATCTATCTTATCCCTTTGTCCCATCTCCCATTATAAGTTTCCTACGTTCCAGGCTTCCTTCAATCGTGCCGCCCCCCCTTTAGTTTTCCTCTAGTATTTCTTCTACGCTACTGTCCTCCTCTCTTATCTCTCTACACTTTTTTATCATATGACATATATTCTTCATCCCTTCCTCACATAATCTACACATCCTTTATTCCTCCTTCCTCCAATACTTCATTCTCAACTCTTTATTACCGCATCTTGCAACGGGCGTAAACATATGGGACCTATTCCTTTTACTTGTTTACACTCGCTACAAAAGAATAAATTGTAGGTTCTTTTACAGTTATTCATGATTTCAAAATCCTTTGATAAAAATTAATATTGTTTTTGTGAGAACTTAAAATGGATCCTTTTTAATTTAATTTAGAGAGTTTCAATTTGTAAAGATATCATTCATTTAATTGAAAGTTACTTTACTTGCTACCAGGATTTAGTTTGAGTAAATTAACTCGATGTTTTCTTCACCAAATTCCTCTCTTATTTGTTTGCGCCGGCTAACTTGTTTATTAAACGAAATGGTTATTGTTATCCTTATGAATTTTGTATGATCAGTAACTTAGCTTTAGATCCTGGAATCCTGTCATACGATCCAATTCAAGATGTAGTGTTTGGAAATTATTTCACATATCTTCCCATCATCATCTCATAATCTACATCAAGTGTCTTGCTTGTATGTAATAAGTAAAACACACTTAACGGGCCAAAATATAGGTATGCAAAACATATAGCTATATACAAAATATCTCCAACATCTAAGACAGCATATACCCCAATATGTACAGGGTAAGGAAACGTACCGCAGCGTACTTATATCCACATTTGTACACCGTACTAAACGGTCCTCTACAAGTAAATATATTAATCCCAAAACGAAATCATGAATGTAAGTCTTACCTTCAAAGAGGTAGTTAATCAAAGAGTATTAACACTAACGTTAAAAAATGAATTCAGTCAAGTATGGATTCCAGAACAGCTGATAACTGTTTCAAAAGTCAATTAGTAATGACTTCCCCTAAAATAATATAAAACAGAGCTAACAAGAGTTAAGATATGGCGTTATATCCTTACCATGCGGATTAAAATATAGAACCCATGTGTCCTTATAGACTATTTGTGAGGTTACGTATGTTTAAGGTCTATGTCTAGGTATTTTTATATCTTTTGAAATATGCAGCTATTTCAAAAATATTTGATAAGATCAAAACTGGCCCTAATAAATATTAATAACAATAAATCAGATTACAAAAAATCCTTTTTTTACGGAAAAACTTGTCATCATCATCTTCCCATGCCTTGCCTTATCTTAGCTATTGATTCTTCTTTCCCTCCATTAGAATACAAATCCAAATTTCCAACCAAGTGGCCACGATAGTAGGGCGCAGACCCTACCACAAGTTCCTATACATGTCTTACATGTTAGCATTAGGGGCTCCTTATTGGACACGACAAGAGGGCATACACCTCAACACAAGTTCCTGTACATGTCTGACAAGTTCGCAATAGGACATCCTTATTGGAGTACTATTTACAGCCAAGAGGGCCACATAAGAGGGCGCAGGCGCTAAAAAAGTTCTTACACGTCTTATAAGTTAGCATTAGAACCCCTTATTCCATTTCAAATTTCCCGCGGACGTCCTGACCTTGTCTAGCCCAAACCCGACTCCAAGGCCACGCACGAGGTTAATTCCAAGGTAAAATCCGAGGTCAGGCTCAAGGTCATAAATACGCGCCCCACGTGGACGTCTACAAAAAGTGTAGGGCTTGTGACGTCTCAAAAAAAATGGTTGCCAAGGTGGCCTCATTCTACTCAAATACGTAACTTCCACACAAAACACATTAGGTACTTCCTAATTGTACACGACACTTTTATAAGCAACAGATGCTAGAATTTTAAAAGAGTCCAATGTGTCCTCACTCTGATTAGAAGTACAAAGTTTCATTTTGCTTTTATTTGGTGCTCGTTCAGTTGGCGCATTTCCCACTGATGTGGCTGGAGGGAGACCCATACCTTGTAACACTTAACAATTCTAAAATTGTTCCAGCGTTCCTTCAAATACGACTGTTTTGTCCATAAGTCTATCCTTTAAAGGGAAACAATTAATATTACCTTAGATGCTTTGAATTTTATATACCTCTACCATTTTAATGTTGCTTTCCCAAATTCATTGGAAACACGAAGTATCGCTTAAAAAACCGACTAGATCAAAGCATAATAGGATCTACTCGACTTGGATGCTTTAATTCTTTCAATTTTACCCGAGTAGGGGAAAGGGGCCATAGAAGAGACACAGTTTGAAAGGTACAATCGTTGTTTTATAGAGACTACCGGTAACATTGCTGCAGCGAGCATGGTTTATCATGGTAACTCGACCAACTATTCATATGAAGCAAACCACATCACGTAGTCAGTCGTAATAATGTTATGGAACGTGTTTGTTTATTTTGACACGTAAAAGTTATGGAGGTGCTTATAGATTCTTAAAAAATATCAATTTACATTTTCTACGTAGTACCTTTCTCTACAAATATTGTCATCCATTTTGCTACAACAAGGCGGGATCGATGGTAAGAAAATTTTAAAGTCATATTTTTAAAATGAACATAGAGTGAACTCATGGAAGAGACGTCCCTTTCATGGTTGTCCTTTGACATTCCTTTGTTGGTGCATGCTTGATAATTATTGTTTCTGTGTGGATTAAATAGATTTATTTAGGTGCTGTTGCTTTTTGTTCAGAACAAGGTATAAAACTTAAACAAAGAGTCCGTATCAATGCCAAGAAAATTTAACAATCAGATAATAAAGTTTTACAGCACAGTATGTGAATAAGGTCAATAGCAAAGACTTACAACATAAGTAAATCACATCTGCCTAGTCTTGTTAAAGAACGCAGAAAAATTACTACAAGCTGAGTTTTTATACCGTCCTCAAATTCGAAACTGCAAAATTGTTACTCTAGAGCAAGAGCGATCGTTATCCAAATATTTAAAACTTACAGCAAAAATTTCCGTTGGGTTGACAACGGTACAAGTTCGAAAATTGACTTACCGGTATGCAGTACTCACAAAGAGGGCAGTGTAAATTAGATTATTAAAAAATAAATTGAATTTTAGCGGATCGAAAACCTGAGAGTACCTCATTACCTAGGACCACTAATTTTAATGAAGTTAATTAATGTCAGTAATGTTTTGAAAAACCTGTTTCTAGCTGGAGTGTATAAATCTCATGGAGAAGCAACAGCCAGTCTGTGGGGTGGAAATGTAGGTCGTCTAATATTCAGACCAACGATGTCCCCAAACCGATTTCATGTAATTGCGCGAATAATTCGCTTTGACGTTAAAAAACTCGACCAACTGGTACCTTTTAGAGGCCGTTGTCCTCTTCGACAGTACATCGCGAATAAACCTGCTAAATACGGAGTCAAGATTCTGTAACTGCTTATGCACATAACATGCAAGTTTACCTCGGGAAAAGGAAGGTGAACCTCCAGAGAGAGGTCAAGGTAAAAGAGTTGTGCTAGATCTTACTTATCGTCTAAAAGTACACTTCAGACGCCGAGGTGGTCTCATTAGGAATAGGACAGGGTACTGTCTAAGGACCTTATGTATTTCTTTTTTATATAAACGATATGGATAAGTACATTATAAATGATAGTACATCTTGCAGCTTATGCGCTGATGATACATCTTTAATTATCAGTGATAAAGCACCTTCAATTATCCAAGATAAATGCAATTCCACTTTAAAATATCTCGCCGAATGGTTATCAGTTAACTCATTACACGTAAATTGCACAAAAACCCAATACATGAGATTTCAACAAGACCTAAATGTCAATATTCACACCAATAATGCTACAATATCTCGAACAGAAACATCAACATTTTTAGGGATTACGATAGATGAACATTTGAGCTTTAAGAGCCACTGTAGCGAGCTAGTATCAAAACTTTGTACAATGTGCTTTCTAATACGTCAACTTAAAGGGATACTAAGTACTAAACAGTTAATTAATATTTATTTCACACATAAAGAGTCGCGATTGACGTATGGACTATGCGTGCCTCAATCGACAAAGTATTCAAAATCCAAAAAAGAATAATATGTGTTATCGCAAGCGTCAAGCAAAGTTTCAGTTGTCGCATGTTATTTAATAAATTAAAAATATTAATAATATATGCATATATCAATTAATATTTGTAAAAATAAACATAAGTATGCGTCAAATTTAAATATTCATAACTACCCCACTAGGAAAAAGAAGACTTAATTGCCAACTTATATTAAACAAATAATAACAACAAAACTCTTTACAGAAACATTAAAGCAATATCTTCTTTCCAGCAACTTTTATAATCTGCATGAATTTTTTTTTTTTTGTCCCACCATCATTTTAAGGAAAATTTCCATTTATTTTTACCTTCACTGTAATGTAAATGTTTTATGGTCCGCTATGAGTGCATTAGACATTTTACATTTATATTTTACTCTTTATGTTTACTGTTTGTGACCTATATGGCATGTTTATACCCTATTTATTGTGACTTGTCCTATACATTACTAATGTCAAAAGGAAATAGAGAACATTATCATTATTGAAAATAGAAACAACCATACTTGACACTATTCGCAAGAATAAGCTTAAATTGCCACCCGCATTGGTTTGAAACAGGAAAGAAGTTCTTTCTTCAGAATTTTACTTTACCAAGGACACGTCTATGGTTTCCTATATTCCGAAACGGAATAAAAATGTTACGCTCATGAGTACCATGTACCACAATAACGGAGTGTGTAACCAAGATCATATTATGATTTTAAATTACAAAACTAAAGGTGCTGTAGACACGTTAGACGAGTTAATAATAACATACACATGCAGAGGGCAAACTAAATGGTGGCCAATAACTATCTTTTACAATATCATAGATGTTTCAGCTTACAACGCTTATGGTGTGTGGTGCGAAGTAACTCCAACCTAGAATGCTCGAAAACTTATAAAACAGCGACTATTTATTGAAGAACTGGGTAATTTCTTATTCACTCCTTTATGGCAAAAAAGAAAACGTCTCCCTTATTCCTGCAGCTGAAATTGTTATAAAGCCACGTTCTTCAACCAGTAATGCCGATGTAAGGGAAAAATCAACCACAACCAAGCGTAAAAGAGGTAATTTTTGTCCCTCTTCAAATGATTATAAAACTAATATGGTATGTTGTAATTGCTCAAAATACCTATGTAAAGCTCATGTATAATAGTACTGTCAATCAAGACAGTAACAAATACATGTATATACCTAACTACTACGTTTTTCAGACGTTCGTTACATAACATTTACAATACTATGTAATAAAAATAAAATCAGGTAATAAAATGTAATAAATAATAAATACTACATCTTATTTCTTATTATTATTTACTGTTATATCAATTTAACGACAATAAAACGACAACTATACGCTCCCGGGTCATAATGACCCGAACACAATAACTGAAAATAAAATGTTAACACAATAGGAGGGTTAAGCGCAATAATTTCTGCAATATTTGCAGTAACAATTGTGCAAAAAAAACATCGTTTAATACGCCAATACGGCTTTAATAACCGTTTTTGATCAAACCAGCAACACATAATAAGTAATGGCTCGCAATTTTAATTTAACAGATTTTCTCGTAAGCTTGTATTCAATTTAAGTTAAGAAACGGATTTTTTAAACTTAAGGAAAACTTGAATCTTCTAGTAAATCCAATTTAAAGCTTTATACACAAAGTTTATCAAAATAGATTAAACAATTTTCCAAGTACAGAATACTCAAACAAGCGCATCATTTAATCGATAAGTTTGTTTAAAATTTGATAAATATATTTTCCTTTTTATTCGAATGTGGTTTTAAGTAAATATTTGGTTCGCAATAAAAATCACGTTCTCAGCAAATGTAGAAACAGTTTAAAAGCTGAATATAAAAAAAAAAGTGAAATACAAATGCAGTAACATAATCGTAAATATTGCAAGAAGAGGCAATTTTAAAAATGTTTCAATTGGATCTCATATCGCATTTTTTTTTATTGTAAAATATAATAAAGATATAGGGAGTTTCTGCTGGGATGTTGAAATGAATTGTCATCTCTTGCATATAAATGATATTTCTCAACGTACAGACGTATGAATAGGATTTGTATTATTACATTAAGGTAAGATTATTATTTTGCTTTGTGTAACTCAAAACAGTATAACTTGATTTTGCAATTTATTTTGTTATTTTTATTGTGAAGGTTGGTTTATTCATTATTTATGCTTCAACTATTGCTGTACTTTAGTTATTGTTCGGTTCGAGTTCTTAATTCCATAACCTTCTGGACACTATTGTTAAAAAACCAAGAAATGTCTGCTAAGCAATATAAAAAGTCATATGTTGAAAAGAGAATAATGAAGTAACCATTTTTATAGGGACACCGTTTATTCATATCACCCTAACTCTGTTTCCGTACCAAATTAATATTATAATACAACATGCATGTTTAATATTACAACGTCCCCTTAAAGCCAGAATGTCGTATGTAACATTTTTTAAGAAAGTGACATTTTAGTGCCTTTAGTTTGAAACAACATATATTTTTAATTCGATAAAGGTTGATTGTAAAAAACTCTAATACGTTTAAATTTCGAAACGATTAAAAGCCTTATGTGTATTTGGAAACACCAAGGAATAAGCAGAAGGTCTCCTGTGCCGAATAAATCGATAGGTGTTTTTGTTCTTCTCCTTTGATGGAATAAATTCCATTTTTGAAATAGCGAAAGGTCGGATGTGCGTCAATAAACACACATGACTCTTTTGCTAATTAAAAGAAAAATATATTTGTCTTCAGCGATTTTTAACACAAGGCCGGATGTGCGTCAACAAACACATGCGACTTTTGGTTAATTAAAAATAAAAACACAGTACTTTTTATTGTAACCCTAAGGTCGTATACGCGTAAATAGGCACGTGCGACCCTTTGTTGATAGAAAAAAAAAGATATTTACTTTTATTCCTGTATTAATATAAGGTCAGATTTGGGGAAATAATCACATCCGCCTTTTTGCCAAGCGTAGCGTAAGTCGATTGTACAGTTTTTCAACCGTTTTCTGCTAACTAGTATGCCACTTGAAGTTGATTTTTCTAAATCTTTTTGTATTATCTAAGTATAGAGCGTTATATAGTGGTAGTTGGTCGGAAATAAGAGAGGTAAATATTTCTAACATGTGAATATTATGATTATCTATGCTTTAAAATAATATTAGTTACTTTTTCGAGAAACTTTTACATCTCACCTTAAAGTATTTTGCGCGCCACAATCCGTTTCTGGGCATTTAGAAGTAAGTAGATGTGCATGGTTATCGCGAATACATTCTTATAAAACTTGTTCAAAGATGGGAAATTATTTAGTAATTTAATTCAAGAACTTAACAGTTATGCTTGTTCGCTTTCTGAACAAAAGAAATTAAAGGATTTTAACGACAAACTAATTCTATCGGTATATTTTTTTATACAAAATATATGTATGTTATGTGATAAGTTTAGGAATTTTTAAGATTTGAGTTGGTACATTTTAAAGTAGTAAGCTTGGTGAACGTTTGTGTTTTTCCTCAGGGTTACAACTTATTTATGTCATCCGTATACAGATGGCAACACAATTATTATTTTTACAGTAAGGTAAGATACATTCAAGTCCTTGCTCTTCTGTACTTTGTATTTTATTCATCATGTCTGATTTTCTACCAAACTGTTTTTTTTTGTTAACTCATACTCCTAAGGAAGACGATTGCCGAAACGTTGGTACTAAAATTGTGGAACTACGATTGTTGTCCACAAGCTGGTTACCTTGCCTGATAGCAATACACCGACACCCCCACCACTTTTTTTACGCCACAAGCCCCGCCCCCTGGGACACCCTCCCCTCCAATTTTTGTACTCACCCACGTGGGAGGCGTATATTTTGAGGGTGGGTCGAATTCTTTTCGGGGGCCATTTTCAACCATTGGGCGGATTCGAGCCCCTAATTTGGTTGTTTTAAGAGCCTTTTTGGCTGTATACCCTTGAGCTCATGGGACTTAGCACCTATCGTGGCCCTCATGCCATAATTGTATGTGGGTTCTAACCTAAATACAAGTGTAGGCCTTCGCCCCGTCAATAAAATTTGTAACGTAATAAGGCGGTCCTAATGCTAACTTTAAGACAGGACCTGTGTTAGGTCAGCGACCTGGCCCCGTTGAGTTAAAATTGATATTTAGCGCCATCTAGTTGTGTATTTTAAACTAGCGAGTGTTTTATGTAATAAAGGTAGCGGTAGGACTAATTAGAGTTTGTTTGTGGAGCCATCTAGTGGTGTATAGACATTATCTGCAATAGAGGTTGATCATGCACACTCTTCCTCTTCCTCTCCCTCTCCTCTCCCTCTCCCTCTCCCTCTCCCTCTCCCTCTCCCTCTCCCTCTCCTCTCCCTCTCCTCTCTCCCTCTCCTCTCTCCTCTCCTCTCCCTCTCCTCTCCTCTCCTCCCTCTCCTCTCCCTCTCCTCTCTCCTCTCCCTCTCCTCTCCCTCCTCTCCCTCTCCTCTCCTCCTCCTCTCCCTCTCCTCTCCTCCCTCTCCTCTCCTCTCCCTCTCCCTCTCCTCTCCTCTCCCTCCTCTCCCTCTCCCTCTCCCTCTCCCTCTCCTCTCCCTCTCCCTCTCCTCTCCCTCTCCTCTCTCTCCTCTCCTCTCCCTCTCCTCTCCCTCTCCTCTCCCTCTCTCCTCTCCCTCTCCCTCTCCCTCTCCCTCTCCTCTCCCTCTCCCTCCTCCCTCTCCCTCCTCTCCTCTCCCTCCCTCTCCCTCTCCCTCCTCTCCTCTCCCTCTCCCTCTCCCTCTCCCTCTCCCTCTCCCTCCCTCTCCCTCCCTCTCCTCTCCTCTCCCTCTCCTCTCCCTCCTCTCCCTCTCCTCCTCTCCCTCTCCCTCTCCCTCTCCTCTCCCTCTCCCTCTCCCTCTCCCTCCCTCTCCCTCCCTCTCCCTCTCCCTCTCCTCTCCCTCCCTCTCCCTCTCCTCTCTCCTCTCCCTCTCCTCTCCCTCTCCCTCTCCTCTCCCTCTCCTCTCCCTCTCCTCTCCTCTCCTCTCCTCCCTCTCCCTCCTCCCTCTCCCTCCTCTCCTCTCCTCTCCCTCTCCCTCTCCCTCTCCTCCTCTCCCTCTCCCTCTCTCCCTCCTCTCCTCTCCTCCCTCTCCTCTCCCTCCTCCTCTCCTCTCCCTCTCCTCTCCCTCCTCTCCTCTCCCTCTCCCTCTCCCTCTCCCTCTCCTCTCCTCCTCTCCTCTCCCTCTCCCTCTCCTCTCCTCTCCCTCTCCCTCTCCTCTCCCTCTCCTCTCCCTCTCCCTCTCCTCTCCTCTCCTCTCCCTCTCCCTCTCCTCCCTCTCCCTCTCCCTCTCCCTCTCCTCTCCCTCTCCCTCTCCTCTCCTCTCCTCTCCCTCTCCCTCTCCCTCTCCCTCTCCCTCTCCCTCTCCCTCTCCTCTCCCTCTCCTCTCCTCTCCCTCTCCTCTCCCTCCTCCTCTCCCTCTCCTCTCCTCTCCCTCTCCCTCTCCCCTCTCCTCTCCTCTCCCTCTCCCTCTCCCTCTCCTCTCCTCTCCTCTCCTCTCCCTCTCCTCTCCTCTCCTCCTCTCCCTCTCCCTCTCCTCTCCCTCTCCCCTCCTCTCCTCTCCCTCCTCCCTCTCCCTCTCCCTCTCCTCTCAACTCTCTCTACTCTCCTCTCCCTTTCAGCTACTCCTCATCCTCTATGTCGCGATCTCTACTCCCTCTACAACATACTCTCTAAAATCCTTCTTCCTCATAACACTATCTCTCCATGGCTCCATCTCTGCTCTCTCTCTCTACAACGTCATTTACCTCTTCCATTTCGGAGGTTACTCAGTTAATTAATGTACAAAACTGTTTTTACAACATATCATTTAAAATATTTCATTTAATAAACATACGATTATGAGACTCATTTTTATTTAATCAGTCATACAACCTCATTATGATGGATTAAGTTTGTACAGTTAATTAATGTGTTTACAGAATATTTTAAAAATTTGCTGTTCTAATAAACATTATGGTCCAGTATTACGTGAAAGAATAATCATTTACTTCGTCCGCTTCATCTTGAGCGATTATAGTTTATTAACTAGTAAAACTTGTAATACCCTTATTGTTTCACAATAATGTTCACCGGTTAGTAATTGTACTTTAAATACACGCAAGGGCTAATGTGTAATATTTTATTTTACCATTCGCATTACACAGATATGGGATTCATCTTAAGAATTAGCTTGTTTCTCCACGCTACTTCGAATTACTGCATAGGCTTTCAATTCTTCTTCGCCCCTGAAGCTGTATCTCATACATCTTCCTTTATCCAACTCCGGATCAGTAGCATGATTTCTAATACACACAAGACAGTATCTTAATATAGTGATGTATAAGCCGAAAAAATGGCTTGTTTCTTCTTCTTCTTTAAGCTAGATTTTGCCTCTATACAGCATATAAGCCCTGTCCTAGCTAAATTAGCTCTGTCAAAAAAAAGGGTTATAATCAAATTTAGTATACCGGCATCCTTTAATCTATGAATTTTTACCGATAAGGGCCCACCATGCTATCACATAGGACGGATTTACATACAGGTTCTGTCTCGGATGAACTGTCGAAAAAGGGCTTTTAGATTTATAAACATGCCCCTAGGGTTGATGTTATAGTGTAGTTACGGAAACATTTTGAGTTATGACCGGCAGAACAAGGGACAAAGCCCGAGAGCAAGTTGCGCTGCCCTACACCTGTCTTACAAGTTAGCATTAGGCTCCTCATTATTATAATACAAATTCAAATTTTCCGACAAGGGTACCACGACAATACACGAAGGCCTACGAACAAGTTGCGATCACGACAAGGGGCAAATATCCGAGAACATGTTGCGACACCCTACACTTGTCTTAAAATCTCGGTTACGCTCGGGGAGGGTTGGAGTGGGATCGCCGAATCCGCCTTCGCCAAAAGTCTCGCGTCGCGAAATTTTACCTATATCAGATATGATATCGCAAAGATCTTCCGGTCATAACTCAAAATTTTTCCGTAACTACACTCTAATATCTTCCCTACGGGCATGTTTATAAATCTTAATCTTAATCGGTGTAAAATGTTCTTTTCAGAAGACGATTTTTAATGTATTGTTTGAACATTCCACCGGCATTATCAGTAGATCAATACAATATCTTATTCGATTATTTTGAGAACATATGTCTTAGGAACTTATTTATTATAACCGGTGATTTTAATATTCCAGAGCTTCAGACATGGTACGACATAAACCACAATTCTCGCTTATGTAATATTCTAAATCGATTTCTCTGCCACTGTAATCTAAAACAAACAAACTTTATTAAAAACAGTAAAGGTAGGATTTTATATCTAATTATTACAGCTAATGATATAAGTTGTGATGTTACACAAGATATTAACGCTTTTGTTCATGAAGGCATGCACCATCCTGAGCTATCAGCTAAAATACCGAACGATTGTCCATCGTTTAGTCATCAGGATAACTTCTTACGATACAATTTCCGATTATGTAGTCTTGAGGAACTTTATAATGGCATCAGTAACGTAGATTGGATCCAACTAGAAAACTTTCAATATGTAAATGAAGCTTGTGTAAATTTTTACAATGAATTTGTATTCTGTTATTGATAAATATGTTCCATAAACATAAACGTCGGTATCCACATTGGTATTCCAAAAAAGTAATAGCTAAAATCAATCTCAAATATATCTACCTTAAACAATCTGCTGATGCATAACGCCAAATTTATTAATACGAGACGTGATGTTAAGTACCTACTTCGCAAAGACTTTCATAATTACATTAACCTAGTGCAACATAAAATGAAAGTAAACACAAAAGAGCTATGAATTATGTGAATGGAAAGAAACGCTGTACAAGAATTCCTGGTAAAATGTTGCACAATGGTTTGGTTCTTTGTAAACCTGAAGAAATTGTAAATGCGTTTGCTACTCACTTTAATAGTGTGTTCTTATCAGAAGATTCTAACGGTGCCAGTGTAAGTGAATGTGAGACCTGTGATAACATCAATGTATTAAAAACATTTAAAGTTAGTGCTTTGGATGTACAGTCAGCTGCTCAAGAAATGAAAGCAAACGTTACCATGGGCTGTGATAACAGACCTGCATTTTTTGTAAAAGATTGTATATCTTGGTTTGAAATGCCATTAGTCTAACTTTATAATTTAGCTATTAAGAACTGTGAGTTTACTGAAGTGTGGAAAACCTCTAAAATATGGCCGGTATTTAAATCTGGTATCACTAGTGACATATGTAACTATCGTCCGATCGTAAAAGTTCCTAATTTTGCTAAATTGTTTGAACATATCTTAGCATCATACATACATCATCTGGTAAAATCTCAACTCACTGTGACACAGCAGGGGTTCATTAAAGGTCGTTCAACATCAAAAATCTCTGTAACTTCACTGATTTTGTATCTAAGATTTTAGATGAGAGGCATCAGATAGATGTTTGCTATACAAACTTCAGTAAAGAATTTGATAAGGTGCATCATGATATTATTGTCAAAAAACTTAATAATTTTGGTTTTAAGAGAAATATTATTAAATTGATTACTTCATTATTAATAAATAGAAGGCAGTATGTTGAATTTAATGGTGTTCGGTCGCAATTCTACAATGCCACAGGTGGTGTAACACAAGGGTCCAATCTTGGACCCTTGATGTTTTTAATATTTATTAATGATATAGTGAATGTAATATACCTAAAATTATATTTGTACGCAGACGATCTTAAGTTAGTACATATTATTAAGGATGAAAATGATCGAGTAGCGCTTCAGAATAATATTAATGATCTATCACGAGGGTGCATGTTAAATAAATTAAACTTAAATTTAGATAAATGTCAAATCATGTCGTTTATAAGAGGTAAGAAGCAAATTGTTTACAATTATGAAATTAATAACACAACACTTGTTAGATCTAATCACATTAAAGATTTAGGTATTATTCTTGATTCACGACTAACATTTGCTAACCATAGAAATTATGTAATAACAAAATCGATGAAAATGTTAGGGTTTATTTTTCGTAATACAAGAGAGTTCACAAATGTGGAAGTCATAAAGTCACTGTATTATGCCTTTGTAAGAAGTGGTTTGAAGCATTAGAAAAAGTTGAACACAAATTTTTTAAACATTTATTTTTTATTAAGCATAAGAGATATCCTGAAAGGTATTATCCTTATGCACAGCTGCTCAGGGAATTTAATGTAGATTCGCTGAAAAGGAGAAGAGATGTCCACGTGCTAAATTATTTACATAAACTCTTACATGGTACTATAGATAATTCTGAGTTGTTAAGTAAGTTATGTATAAATGTGCCACGTATAACATCAAGAAAGTCACAAGTATTTAATTGTTACACACCTAATTCAAATTTTCACAAGGGCTCGCCGATATTGGTTATGTTTGGTTTATGTAACAAGCTAAATGTTTATATCTTTAATAATAATTATCAAAGGTTTTAAATATATCTTAAAAAAAAAAATTATTGTAGATTAGTCTAAATTTCAATTTCTCTTCCCACACTTATAGTTTTACACAGTACGGTAATTTTTTATGTGTTACAGTTGTAATGGTTTATAGCAGATTCCACTATGGATAAATGTATGTCTGTTGGATAATAAATATTATTATTATTATTATTTTTTTTTTTTGTTGTATTGGCACGTCGACTGCTATGGTCATTAGTGCCTTTTATATTTTGTTGAACAGGTTAATTGCTTTTAAGTACTGCAATACCCTTCTTATGCTCTCAGTGTCTGAGAAATTCATCTCCAGTGCATTTGGAATGGAATATAGTGTACGTTGGACATCGTAAAGTGGGCATGCGCAGATCATGTGGTCAATGGTTAAAGGAGTTGAACAGTTTTCACATCTTGGTGGAGGTGTATTCAATAATAGATGTTTATGCGTTAAATTGGTGTGCCCGATCCTAATTCTATGGACGATACTGCTTTCCTTCCTAGAAAAACTTGTGGGTAACTTCCATTTAACAACACTGGGCTTTATATTCCTAAGTTTACCGGTGGATCTGGTCCAGTTGTCCTGCCATTTTGATATTAGTTTTCGTTTTATATGTTTGGCAATATTTGTATGAATTGCGACTTCTGCCTGATTTTCTGTTTTGCTTGGAGCTTCTTCTGCTGCCTGCCGGGCCGCTAGATCTGCTCTTTCGTTTCCGTTAATATTTATGTGGCTAGGAACCCATAAAAATAAAATATTACGCCCGAGTTTATTAAGGTGTGTGATAGTGGACAAGATCATCTGGATTAGAGGGTGTTTTGTGTGTTTGTTCTGAATTCCCATAAGAGCACTATGCGAGTCACTTATTATCACAAATTTTGTCCAACCAGTTGTATATTCACAATAACGAAGGGCTTGCCAGATGGCATAGAGCTCCGAATTATAGATAGAAATGTATGTAGGCATTGGCCAGCTGTGTTCAATATTGTTAACAGAGAAGGAGCACCCTACCCCCTCATTATATTTAGAACCGTCAGTGAATAGCGATAGATGGTCACTAAGATTGCCAAGTAATTCATTGTATTTTGTGTGAAAAATAGCTATGGGAGTATTTGCCTTTTTATGCTTTGATAGCTGAGTGCAAACGTTAATTTGTGGTACCGACCATGGCGATACTTCTAGTGGTCCCAGAGGAAGCATATGTGGTAGCGTTTCTTGAAGTCTGTCTAAAGAATCTCTAATTTTATACCACAGAGGTTTGTGTAGTCTTCGACTAGTTTGACTCATACCATCATTCTCAAATAAGATTTTATAGTTGGGGTGATTTGCTTGCGCTTTTATCTTGCAGGCATATGCAAGAAGCCTGTAAGTAAGATGTAAATGCAGAGGGATTAAGCTAGTTTCAGTGGATAAACTATCACTTGCACTGGTGTAGAATGCGCCTAAACAATACCTCATACCTGCATTCTGTATTACCTCTAGTGACTTTAACGTGCTTTTCGATGCTGAGGAGTACGCTTCATATCCATAGTCAATTTTGGATTGCACCAGAGATTTATAAATTTTGAGAATGACTTCTGAGTCCGCTCCCCACCGAGTATTGGCTAACACTCTAATAATATTTAATGATGCTCTACATTGTACAATTAAGTTGTCAACATGCTCTTTCCAGGTAAGCGTGTTGTTCAATGTTAACCCTAAAAATACACCACTGTCCTTGCATTGAATATATCTATTATTTAATTATTATTATTATTATTATTATTATTATTATTATTATTGCAATAAGTGTAAAGAAGTAATTTTATGTGAAGAGGTTAAATGTTTGGCATGCGATAAAGACTATCACTATCGCTGCTCAGTATCGGAGAGAACATATCGTGCGAAATCAAGAACCGCAAAACAATCTTGGAAGTGTTATCTTTGTCGGGATAAGAAGTGAACTAACTGAGAAGCAGCTATTGGTACATGAGAAACAGATGGAATTTGTGAGATTAATAAATCCGATTCGGAAGATAATTTAAGTTTAAAAAGAATCTTAGCTGAAATAAAAATCTCTATTAATTTGATGTCGCAGGAAATTCATAAACTTACTTCAACTGTAGATCAAATTTCTCAAGAAAATAAGGAACTAAAGCAGATTATTCAACAGAAGGACATCGAAATTGATGCCTTATCTACCCGCATTAATAAATTAGAACAGCATGAGAAACGCAAGTATGTTGAAATTCACGGGATAGAGCGTGATGCGGAAAAATCCACGGATGACAAGCTGAAATCTGTACTGGAAAAATTGGGTGTGTGAACTTGGAATATAAGTTTGTAAACGAGGTTACTTTAAAAACACAAATCTCCTGGTACTGAAGGTAAAAAATGAGAAGGATAAGTTTGATGTGTTAAATAAAGGGCGTGCTTGGTCCAGAAGTTTATCAGAAGGTCAAAAGGGTGGGAGATTGTACTTTAATGAATCTCTCACAGTGCATAACAGAATTTTATTTCGCGAGGCGCGAAAGAAAGCATATGAACTTAAGTATAAATTCGCTTGGGTAAAAAACGGACGAATTCTGATTAAAAAAGACATAAATGATAAACCAATCAGTGTTAGTTGTTTAAGCGACTTACAGAATCTGAAAATATAAACATTAAATTTTTTTTTTTTGGTTAATTTTCTAGTTATTACTGTGTTATAAATTACTTTAATTTAAACAGAATTGAAAGTTTTGGTTTATAAACATTTTTCGTAAAGAATGTGATTATTTTTATTTTTGTTTATTTATTTTGTTTATTATCTAAACGATACGAAACATTTAACAATTCAGAAATTGTATTTAAAGAAATATACGTTCATATACTTTACTTTACAAGTAAACATGGGTTTTGGATTTGAATATTGAGAAAAACCACTTAATAAAATTCAAAAGTTGCGCGAATCTGCAAGAATGGAAACTTTTTTACTAAAACACATGTACTTACGTCAAATTCTTTAAATATTTTTCATCTAAACGCCAGATCCATTAGCTTACATAATTATATTTAAATTAAGTCTTATTATTTGATAACGAACAATATTCATCTTATTTTCACGAACTTTCGTTTCTAAATTAATTTAACTTAAAAATGAGTAATATAATAGTGGATAATCCAATTATTTATAAAAATTGTACAGATCTAGAAGACTGGGTCCAATTTACAACTACAGGTGATCCTAGAAAGAAAAGTTTAGGCATTTTCCATTTGAACATACGATCACTTAAGAAATACTATGAAGATTTGGAAATAATTCTAAAAACTACGGAATTTGATATTCTTTTAGTATCCGAAATTAATTTGAATGAGAAATTTGGTAATAGTTTTCCTATAGCAAACTACGAATGCAAAATGAAAACGAGTCAAAAACAAAAAGGTGGTGGATTAGCAGTATATATCAAGAAGAGTATTTCATTTGATCTTATTGAAATTAAAACTTTAGATTTCGAATGCGTGAGATTTGCAATTAATTATCCAAATAATAGTAATTCGATAGAAGTTGTGTTTATTTATAGACCACCAGATAAAAGTGTGAAAAACTTTATTACCGAGTTGGACAATCTTATATCTAATATAAAGTGCAAAAATTTAACCATCATAGGGGACATAAATATTAATCTATTGGATAATCAGAATATAAATGTTATAGAGTATGAAACTATGTTGTGTGGTAAAGGGTTAATAGGGGCAATTAGCGAAGTTACTCGTGAAGAAATCAGAGATGGTGAGTTAAAAAGTTCTTTAATTGACCATATCTTTGTACGTTCAAACTACCAGAAAGTTAAGTCTGCTGTTATAAGGTACAAAATATCAGACCATTATCCTATATGTCTGTCAATAGAAGCTGAAACTATCAATATGTTAAATTGCACAACTAACATAATAAAGAAGAAGTATAATGAGTTATATATTAAAAATAAAATCCAAAAGACTAACTGGGACGAAATAGTCGACAAGAATGTTAATAATTTCGCTGATAAGATTATTAAAACATTTACAATAATTTATAATAACAGTACCTCAAGTTCACATAGCCGTAACAAAAGAAGCATTGGTAAAGAATGGTTAACAGCGAGAATATTAAACCGCATAAAGGAAAAAGATTTACTTTTAGAAAATGGAAGTCAAACCCCAAAATATTGAATACAAAGAGAAATATAGAAAATATCGTAACACTTTAAATAATGAGATTAAAATGCCAAACAGGTTTACTTTCAAAAAGATTTTCAGACAAAGGTAATAATATCAAAAAGTGTGGGATGAAATCAACTACATAATCAATAAAAAAGATCCAAAAACGTAGATTCCAAGATTTTGACTACAATGGGCCAAACATACGATAAAAACTGATCGTTGCAAAATTTGCTAACACCTTCATTAATCAAATAAAAATTTGATAGATACTTGTCAACACAAGGTGGTAATTAAACAACATGAAATAAACCATAGTTGCAGTTTTCATGTTCCACCAGCAAACGAAATCATGGTAGAAAAATAATAAATAGCTTTAGTATCACCAAATCTCCTGATATTGACAATATTAGGGTGATAGATATAAAAATAACGTAAACATTTTTAAACGGATAATTTGCAATTTAATAAATTGCTCACTAAAACAGGGAATTTTCCGGAAGTACTTAAGAGGTGTATAATTCGACCAATTTACAAAAAGGGAACCCTATGGATTGTCAAAACTACAGACCAATCAGCATACTTCCTGTTATAGAAAAAGTATTAGAGCTATACATTAGTAAGCATTTAAAAACATACTTAGAAACAAATAAATTGATCCATCCTGACCAGTACGGATTCCAGAAAGGAAAAAATACGGAACAAGCACTAGTGTGTGTTACGGATTACATAAATAATCAAATGGATAAAGGAAAATACACTATAGCAGTATTTATCGACCTGTCAAAGGCATTTGACACTGTGGACCACGACATACTTATTAAATGTATGATGCAAAATGGTATTAGAGGAAAACTACTTGGATGGTTTAAGGATTATTTAAAGAATGGGTCTTACGTGGTTAAAGTTGGCGACGAAATAAGTAACGAAAAACCGGTTAAATACGGGGTTCCTCAGGGAGTAATCTAGGACCAACTTTGTTCCTAATGTACATCAATAATATCTTTAAAAGCATAGAAATAGGTAAACTGTACATGTACGCCGATGACGCCGTATTATTATACTCTCATTATAATGTGAAGGATTGTGAACATATCATTCAAGATAATTTAAATAATATGTCTGAATGGATGCATGGTAGGAATCTGTTCATAAATGCAGAAAAACTCACACAATGCTGTTTGCGACATCACACATGCAAGGAACTGAACCAATACGATTAATTATACACAACTGCTATTGTACTAAGACAAAACAGCATGCAACTGTACAGAACTAAAAATGTTAATGAGACGAATTACTTAGAACTACTAATCGAAAATAGGCTTAAGTACAATAGGCATGCGGATCAATTATATACAAAAATGAAAAGAATATCGGGTAGCTACTATCTATTAAGTAGATTTACAAACACAAAAACTATGATCATGATCTATAAAGCACTAATTGAATCCATTATTAGATATGCTGTTAGAATCTGGGGCTGCGCTGAATATTCTCATATAAGAAAAGTAGAATCACTGCAGATAAAACTACTGAAACAAATTCATGGCAACAACAACTGTGAAAAAAGGAAATGTTACAAAAATGAATACACTCACACCAAATGGTTTTACAGGTATACAAACGTATTAAAATACTACGGACAGAATGAATATAAAATTCCTATGCAACACAATTACCACGAGAAGAATCATATACATGATTCCTCATTATTATAATAAATATGGTGACCGTACACTTAAATGTATGGTTCCGAAATTATACAGTTCTATACCTAACGAGATATCTTATAAAAAGATAAGTGAATTCAAAAAGGAATAACCCAGTGGATCATTCGCGGTATATAGGAATATTTCATCATACATTATTTACAACAATTCCAATTGGAATTCATATATTTTGATCTGTTGCTTATCTGATTTATGTTAACATACGCGATTTACATAATCCTTTTTCTTTTTGTTATTACTATTGTTATTTTATTTCATTACATAAGTACTATTGCATTTATAAATAATTGTTCTGTTACATACCTTACACTTTGGATGCAATTGTAAATTGTATTTCATTTTATACTTTTGTTAAGTTTATCACTTGGTAACTACTGTTACTTGTTATTTGTAGTATAAGCTCATATTAGCATTTAATTTTACCTCTGTTCTTTATTATATAATTTGTATACTTTAATGATTTCGTTTTCAATACATATATTTATATTACTATTCTTTATTGGTTCAATGATGGCTAAATCATATTAATTTAATTGTATCTGTAAAACAATTGTATGTATATAATCGGAACCAACCGTTAAGTTTCTGCAACTTGGTCGGTCCGATAAATGTAGATATATTTAAGAATAAAGATTCAAAGTTATTATTATTATTATTATTATTATTGCTGCTGCTGCTGAGAAGTAAAACAAAAGGCTATCGTTCATAAATATAAATATGTGTGGATAAGAAATGGTCGTATACTAGTAAGGAAAGAAGATGGGGACAGTCCGCTGTGTATTAATTCATTAAGTGAAATAGATAAATTTATAAAATAAAATTTACACATACGGTCGTACATGTGATTAAATGTTAAAGTATTTGAAATTTGTATTAAGTTATCTAACATATTTGATATTTCATTTAAATAGCAATAGCCTTCATGCATTGAGTTTTCTCTTATATTCTTATCGTGTAAGAATTTATTGAACAAAAATATTTCAACATTTAAACTTAATTGTAGTCAAATAACAATTAGTGCTGCTCTTAATGATTAATATTCTAAGATAATTAAATAAAAGCTATATGGAACGATATTGTTGTTTGAAATTTACAGTATGGGGTTTAACCAAATTATTATTGAACCAAACATTGTCTTTACTCCCAATATAACGTTTATTATTTTTTTTTAGTTTTACCATTATTATTATTTTTCTTGATTATAGGGTTTTCTAACTCTTTTGTACATATTTATTATTGCAATTTAGTTATATATTACTACTCGTACAATGATTTAATACTTCATGCATGCATGAAATAAATTAGTGCCTTTAAAAGAAATAAACTTATAGGTGTTAACTGACAAACAATTGATTCTTGATATTCTTTTCTAATAAAACGTATATATAGTGATTATATAATCTCAACAACTCCTCTTTTTAGTCAACTGCTGTGTAAATGTATATTTTAGTTATTTTTGTTGTAAAAAATGAAAACCATGTCCTTTTAATTAATTTATTGTAAATATAGATTAGAGAATACTTTAGTTACACACAAATTATTAAAACAAATTTGTGCTTTATTATATTACTTTTATTGGCGATTAGTATTACTATTTTATTTTTCAATTAATAATTAAAATCCCAAAAATCTGATATACTAATGTACTCGACAGCGTGCTTTAAGGATTTAAAGGATAAGTAGATTTTTTCTCATGTTATTTTTTATACCTATAACAGTAAGGAACTGACTGTTAAGTCTTTAGGACTTAGTCGGACCTGTAACTAAATGTATATTTTGAGACAAATAAAACATTCATTCATTCATTCATTCATTACTATTATTATTATTTATTGTTATCACACATACAGTGGTATTAGAATATAATGGGGATTAAATCCAACCATTATATTTTAGAGAGTATTGTTTATCTTAGATTTATACATAATAATATTAATAAACTACTAACAAATATATATATATATATATATATATATATATATATATATATATATATATATATATATATATGAATATTAATACTAAGAATTGAGATTAGCTAAAAATTTTCTTACAATATGGCCTGTTTCTAAAATGACAGCACGTTGTAATATAGGAAATAAACTAAAATTTAGTGCTAATTTAGACAAATGGGTTTTGAATTTGTTAGATACTACACCAGTGGCAGACAGTACAATTGGAATCAAAGAAATTTTGTAATATTCCATACACTCATCATTTCTATCGCCAATGTCTCATATTTATGAAGTTTTTCAGTTTCAGTAGAAATAATATTTTACTTAAGGGTATGGCGACATCAATGAATGCACAATTATCTGATTTATTTATAAGAATAAGATCAGGTCTATTATGTCTAACCTCTCGAGCAGTAAGAACGATTCTGTCCCAATATAATATATAACTTTTGTTTTCTAATACTAATTCGGTAGTGTAAACATAATAAGGCCTAACATTATCAAGTAAATTGTACTTAATTGTCAGTTGTTGGTGTAAAATCTTACAAATTTGGTTGTGTCTGTGGAAAAATCAGTAGGAGCCAAGAAGGAACATCCAGCTATTATATATTCAATGGTTTCAGAAGGCACATTGCATTTTCTACAAGAATCTGAAACATTAAGGTTCATAATGTGCTTTTGTAATTATTTGTATTTATTACACCATCTTGAATAGCACATATGAATCCTCTGTTTCAAAATACAATGTACCTTTTTCAACCAGGCTACTGACATCTCCTTATCAATTCCCGTGGTATCCAAAAGTGTCGGATGCTTGCCATGTAATATCTTACTTTTCCAATTAATTTCAAAGTTTAATTTTGGTTCACATTCTAAATCTCTTTGTTTAAGTTAATTCCCGAAAAATGTTTATCTAAAGTAATAAGAGTTCTGCCAAAATAATTATCTGAAGAATGAAAATAGTTTCTCAATAGAGATGTTTGGGATTTACATAAATTAAACAAATTTAATAAGCCCCGACCCCAAATTTTCTTTTAATATATAATCTTTCTACTACAGATTTTGGATGTAAATATCTGTATTTATTTAACATTTTTCTTGTTAAGGTTTCCATGGCATTTAAATCTGTGTCCGACCATTTTAGAATTCCAAAAGAATATGATAAGACAGGAACCGCCCAAATGTTCATTGCATTAGTCATATTCCTAGAATTTAATTTTGATTTTAAAATAATTTTTGGTCGATCGATGTAATTTTGTCTAAGTTCATTTTTAAAAAGTATTATCCAAAACAAAATTTTGTTTAATGCCTAAATATTTATAATATTCATTAGGTATTATTTTTTTTATTTTATTTTTTTTTTTGGCGTCAACTGCGAGGTTATTGCCATTGTTTATAATTGTTATTGTAACCTCAGTCTTCTCTTATTCAGTTTATGTTTTTTACTAAATTTGTTCAAATAAGTGTGTTATGTGTAAGAACTGAAACAATTTCTTTAACTTACATCGTTCTATTGATAGTATTTCCACCAGTGTGTCTGATAAATTGTATCTGCGTCTGTGGTGCTCAAGCTCGTTACACTCCACCAATAAGTGTCTTACTGTAATAGGACATTCACACGTATTGCAAGTATTAATAGGTGAATTGGTCAGTAAATGGGAATGAGTTAGATTGGTGTGGCCTATCCTAAGTCGTGTTAAAACAGTGCCTTCTTTTCTCGACACTAACGTGTAACGTTTACGGCCGCCTATCAGTGGAACATGTTGCTTTAATTCACGATTTTCTCGGTTCCACATTTCCTGCCATAAATCGTCAATTTTAATCTTAATTTGAGAGAGGTTCCCTAATTCATGGTCGTTTACCTTTGCCATTTTTCGATCGTTTCGTATGGCCGAGTATATGGGTATGTTCAGTTTTGTATGACTGTCTTCTTTTGTAGCAATTGATGGTTGAAATGTGACTCAATCGATAGTATTTTGGATGCATACTTTAATAACAACCACTTTCTCCTTAAAATTAAAGGTAATACCCCCGCTTCAACGTAGAGACTGCTAGTTGGGCTAGTAGGGATCGCTCCTATACCGTATATTATTGATATATTTTGTATAACATCTAATTTATTTAATCGGGTTTTGCACGCTGATCTGTAGATTATGCACCCATAATCTATTCTGGAAAGGATTAAGGTTTTGTATATCCTGATTAAAACTTCCCTGTTTGCTCCCCACTTAGTATTAGCCAACCACTTCATAATATTAAGTGAATTTCTTGTTTTGATCTCTAATTCTTCTATATGATACTTCCATGTGAGTGCTGGATCTAGTACCATTCCTAGGAATTTTACCCTTTCCACACATGAAATTTGTTTGCCTTTGAGAAATAAGTTAGGTGGATAGTGTGGGGTTCGTAATTTACAAAATGCAAACATACAGTTTTCTCTGCTGACATGCGAAAACCTACGTCTTCTGCTTGGCGCACAATTTCATTTATTCCTGCTTGTATTCGAGTGTTTGCAGGTTTGTCTCGCTTAGACGTCATGTATATGGCTATGTCATCTACATACAAACAACGGCCAATTTCAGGGTTTAATGTGTGGGTTATGTTGTTTACCGCTATGATAAATAAAGTTACACTAACTGGCGAACCCTGAGGGATCCCGTTTTCAAGAATGTGCGTAGATGACATTCTACTCCCTACACTCACCTTGAAAAGTCTATCGCTTAAGAAAGATTTAATGAAATTCGCCATATTTCCTCTAATTCCCCAGTCATATATCCTTTGTAGCACAGAGTACCTCCAAACAGTATCATATGCCTTCTCGACATCAAAGAATACCGCTGTGAGATGTTCCCTATTATTTAAACTTTCTTGAACCTTTGTGGCAAGGTTAACTAAGTTGTCGTTAGTAGAGTAATGTTTGCGGAATCCTGCTTGGAAATGATTTATCCACTTATTTTCCTCCAACAAGTTGACCAGCCTTTTATTAACTATCCTCTCCAGAAGTTTGCCTACGCAACTTGTTAATGATATTGGCCGGTAGTTCTCTGGTTTTAAATGATCTTTATTTTTCTTTGCAAGTGGAAAAATTATTGCAGTTTTCCATATTTGAGGATATGACCCTCACTCCATATTTTGTTAAAAATAAATAATAGGTCACGTAGACCTGTATTGGGTAAGTTTTTTAACATTGCATTGGCAATATTGTCTAGCCCTGTTGCTTTATTTTTAAGTTCTCTTATTTCGTTTGTTACTTCGAGCATTGTTATTTTCCCATTATATGATTGTTATTATTATTGTTATTATTATTATTATTATTATTATTATTATTATTATTATTATTATTATTAAAAGCCCTTTTTCGACAGTTCATCCGAAACAGAACCTGTATGTAAAGCCGTCTTATGTGATAGCATGGCAGGCCCTTATCGGTAAAAATTCAAAGATTAAAAGAGGCAGTATACTTAATTTGATTATATCCCTTTTTTTGACAGAGGTAGTTCAGCTAAGATAGAGCTTGTATGCTGTATAGAAGCAAAATCTAGTTTAAAGAAGAAGAAGACACGAGCCATTTTTAGGCGTATACACCACTGTATTGAAGATGCTGTCTTGTGTGTATGAGAAAACATGCTACTGATCCGGAGTTGGATAAAGAAAGATGTATGCGGTACAACTTCAGGGGCGAAGAAGAATTAAAAGCCTATGTAGTATATTAAAGTAGCGTGGGAACTTAGCTAATTTTTCAGAATAATCCCATATCTGTGTAATACTAATGGTAAAATAAAATATTAGATATTAGCCCTTGCGTGTATTTAAAGTACAATTACTAACGGGTGAACATTACTATGAAGCAGCATCAGGGTATTAGATGTTTCACTAGTTAATAAGCTATAATCGCTCAAGATGAAGCGGACGAAGGAAATGATTATTATTTCACCTAATACTGGACTATAATGTTTATTACAACAGCAAATTTTTAAAATATTTTGTAAACACATTCATTAACACGGCGCTATTTTCCAATCATAATGAAGTTGTATGACTGTTAAATAACAAATGCATTCCATAAATGCAGTTTTATCATATAGGTGAAATCTTTTAAATGTATGTTGTAAATAACCATCGTTTTTGTATATAAATTCATAGTTCTAAGTAGTCTGCAAAAGGGAAAGGTAAATACGAGTTGCTGTAAGGTAATATAGATAATTAGGTTTGTATATTTTACATTCTAAATTATTTAATGATGGGAAAGCCAATAGCCAGTTTAATATCAACTATCCATAAGTAAAAACACAAAACGGTATAGTAAACTGTGTAAAATATTTCAATACGTAGTTTATCTCCCCAACGCCGTTATTATTAGAACAGTTGAAAGAAAAAACACATCTGAAGGTATGCGTATTATTTTTTAATGTATATTTTACTTGATATTGTTTACAAAAATGCCAACACAGATTTTAATATGTTATTATAGGGGGAGGCTGTCATAAAACCAACCAACTCTGCATCAGCTCTTATTCTGCCCATTTATTTAGTTAATTAGATAAAGGTGTGAGTGTTACGCCATTTTTTGAAATTAATTAATTAATAGCAGTAGTTATTGATTCGCATATAATAATAAACGGTTAAAACCATTGGTCTTTTATTTCCGTTACAGCAATTTGGTACTTTGAACTGTGGCTGATTTTGAGCAAGCAAACTGTAATTAACTAAACCAAAACAGTTTTTGAACTGAAAGCTGGTTTCCGCAAACTCTAAGACACGATTTATTGATTTTGGTTCATTAATAGATTGAGATTGATCTGATCGATTTGATCGAGCATGATTTGTTTAAGATCCATCTGCTTAATTAATTCAGTGATTGATTTGTTTGTGTGTGTGAGAAAGTGCCGAAAGAAGGGAGAGAGAGAGAGAAAGAGAGAGAGAGAGAGAGAGAGTGACGGGTAAACGAGAGAGAAAGAGAGAGGTGTGCACGATCAACTTCTATTGCAGAAAATGTTCATTAGTCTACACGCCACTAGATGACGCCACAAACAAACCCTAATTAAGTTATTAAAGGTTTTTGTTATGAACGAATAAGTTCAAAGGTAAATATGTAATTAAAAATTATTATTAATTACATCAGTTCCACATACATAAAGACAAAATTTACATCGATTGGGGATTGATCCTTGGTGGCGCAGTTGGTTAGCGCGGTACTCTAGCAAAGTACAGGTCGTAGGTTCAAATCCTACTCGAGGTAAACTTTTGTTTACGTATTTAATAAAATTAATAATAATTTTTAAACCCTAATTAGTCCTACCGCTACCTTTATTACAGAAAACACTCGCTAGTTGAAAATACACAACTAGATGGCGCTAAAAATAAATTTTAACTCAAAGGGGCCAGGGCGCTGACCTAACACAAGTCCTGTCTTAAAGTTAGCATTAGGGCAGCCTTATTAGAATACAAATTTTATGACGTAGGCGAAGGCCTACACCTGTCTTTAGGTTAGTACCCACATACAATTGCACCAAGGGGGCCACGATAGGGGCCACGTCCCAAGAGCTAGTTTCTGCACTTGTCTTATAAGGTTAGGGCCCCATACCATTTCCAACCAGGGGGCAGAGACAGGGGAGAATGCCCGAGAACAAGCTTTGAGGATCTACACGTGTTTTACTCTCCCTTATTAATATACAAATTCAAATTTCCCGCCATAACCAATCATAATGCAGAAACTTAGGCCTCTAATCAGAGCACAGCGACTGAGTGGTGGGGCTAAGGACCAACCAGAAGCCAGAAAGGCGGGTGCACCTACGACCAATCGGTTAAAAGTGGGGCGTGGCCTAGTTTTAATCCCTCCAATCAGAACACTGCATGTACGCGCAATTGCCTAACCTCCAACGGCTCTTAATACAACGAAATTAGGGGCTCAACTCCGCCCAAGGGTTGAAAGTAGCCCCCGAAACGAAGCCGACCCCACCCTCAAAATATACGCCTCCCACGTAGGGGAGTACAAAAATTGGAGGGGAAGGTGTCCCAGGGGGCGTGGCTGCGACGTTAAAAAAGTGGTGGGGAGGGTGTCGGTGTACTACTCCTGATATTGTGGATTATTAGATGTTAGAGAGATTGTAACTATTTTAAAATTCTAAACGAAATGAATGAGTTGGTTTCTGTTTCAAATTTGGAAATTTGGAAGCTCTTATCTGTTTATGTGTCATTTAAATTCTTATTCTTAATACAAAATTGATTTTGGTCATTATTCATGATAATTACGGGCAAATGAGTTTAGAAAAATATTGCTCTTACTAGGATCATGACAGTAGATTGTATGGATGAATTTTTCAAGCAATGTCGTCCAGATCAAGAAATATAGTAAATTTGGTGATTCAAAGTTCCGATTTTGATTATGTCACTGACGCAGAAACTAGAGCCTGCAATAGTAAGGTGTCTGTTCCCTATTCAGATTCCACAATAATTAAATATATTAGTGTGGAGAAACACTTTACAACTACTTCTTCCAATAATTTTATTGATATTAACAACTGTGTGATAGTGACAGCGGATGGTATTATTTTAAATGATAATTTTGAAGAACCTACTAATGATAAATTATCCAGTTTGAAGTTCTTAGAAGCAAATGTGCATTGCACGGATCAGCAGAATGTGGAAGCCGAAAACTATTCTAAGAATAATAAAGAATTTTTAAGTATAAGTAAAAGTGATGTGTATTGTTAATTGATAATTAGAGTGCACTGAACTAGTTCGGTGGGATAGAGGGTGTGGGCGCGTTTTTTAATTTAAAAATACTGAAGGTAATTAAAATAAGGTCAAGTAAAGGGCGCCAGACTGTTATTAAGACTATATCGGTAAGAATACACCTGGGAACGCGTAGATAAATCAGTCTTCAACGGTCAAAAGGTTTCACCTACTTTACATTGGCTACCTCCAGGTGCACGCCAAAGATGCTTCGATACTAGCTCTAGAACAAATCTTAAAAATAACCACACCCTCAAATACCAAAATAGCGTGGGCACAAATCAGCTGTTGGGTTCCATTGAGTTGTTTAACTTTATATTTCGTTACGTTACCCCCAACAACGAAATAAGTCAAACACCATAAAAAAATAATGAACGTTAAATGTTACGCTTAAATTTTTTTAACTCAAATTTAAATACTACTCATCTTCAAAGCTCTGTCATTAATTAAACTCCAAACTAAAATAATTAGATATAAACTAGATAAACGTCATTTAATATTTCTCTAAACGGTTACACAAAATACTTAATAAAACAAAAAAAAAACTATATGACCCAGAATGCTTCAATTGCAGGAAATTACCACTGATTACTTTTAACATGAATCAATAAAAATTGAAATCAAAATTTAGCTCTCAATAAATTCTTTAGTTTGAATACTAAAAAAAACACCACTTTCTTAAATTATTGCTTTCGCTGGTCGGGAGATCACAAATTAACAACAAAAAATTCAATTGATTATTCGTCTATTATATCTAAATATATCTTAAAAAGCACAAAAATACATAGGATTCTTTACAACGGTTTCGATTTGATTTAACATCTTAAATACTAGAAAACGGGAACATAAAGTGGTCAACCTTGTAAGCTTACCAAGTGGCCTTTGATTTTAAACTACGGAAATAGAATTTTCTAAATATGAAAAAATTCAAACAATACGTAACGAATTGGTCGCTAAAAATCAATTTCACCCTGCGAAATGTTCGTATACATAAATCTGCAGTACATTTAATTAAATGATAAAAAAACAAAATACCAAAGATATCGCGAATAAAATCAGTTCGTCAACCTTTTATTGAGACGACGTGAAAGCATCAAATTTCACAAAATAACACCAAAACAAACGACTGCGTTTATTCGCTCGTCAACAAATAATTTCACCAAGCTTACAAAGATATGTTAAAGCATTCACAATAACGTACAATATTGCGTTACCTTCTCCACCGAGTAGCGAAGAAAGCCACGGAACGGCTTCGGGATACCAGCAGAATGTCCTCGATCGGCAAACCAATACGGCAATTTCCCAGTCATAGTTTCGATAGCGATACATTTACGTTAATTGGTCAGGACGGTATATAGTTTATGTACACAAAACCTGTAGCTTTTACACACGAGATATTTACACAGTTTAAGGTTCAATTAAATCGATAGCTCTATTTACAAGTCTGTTTAATTACTAAAATGGCAAAAAAATGTCTATTTACAAATTATTTACAGTGAGACTTTTGTCTGTTGCAGCTGATTATCTGTTACGGAGAAACAAAACGTTGTGCCTTTACAACGGTTTCATTCGGTAATATAAATCCGCCTTAAGCGCGACCACGATCCACCACTTAAATAAACACATCACTTAGTAAAATGTTCGTTAATTGACCCCACGGTCTGTAACTTCAAAATAAATAACCAGGAGAGATGAACGTATTCACAAATATCCACCAAACGGGTGCTTTTAGTTGCAAACAGCTTCTCCAAAAGTTCGATCCTCCAGGTATTCGCCAAAAGGCACGCCCCAAGCTCACAGGTTACATCCCTTACTCACGAAAGTCAGATCAAGAATCCCCGTGCAATTAACAGCGTAAAAAACAGCTTCTTCCCCTCCGTAATATTGCACCATCTTTCTCAACATGATAAAACTGCTGACTCTGCGACATACACGACTCAAGTGCAAATTATCGCTTTACAAATTTATTTCTTAAACGATAATGATAATTACTTAACACTAATAGACTGAGATACTCTACTACGGCAGACAAACGTCGTCAACTACAAACGCGATAAATAGAACCCATCAACAGCCCCTGCTTAAACAAGCAAACCAAGGAATGATCTTATCCTACACTTTAAATACGAACTTTTCTTATCTACAACTACATTTTATTTTAACGAAACCTTTTATAAAAATTTACAGGAAAACTAATTTAGATTCAACTTTACAATTCCCTATTTCCTATTTTTAATTAATCCACAAAATATGTAATTTCCAATTTCAGAAATAAAATCTTAATTGCAATACGAAAACTTTAAATCGAAAACCATTACAACTTAGAAAATCAAACAATCTATTGCTACTTTCGTTATCGTAAACTGAGGCATTAACAAAAAAGGAATAAAAAGAAAAAAAACGTACATATATACAGGACGTTGAAATACACATGACAGTGTAACGATGAAAATCACGATGTCTCATGAAATTAATGAGTTTGGGAACTATATCAGTGAACCTATCTATGAAATCAATAGTAATAATACGGAAAAACTAATAGGTAAAGAACCAGAATGGGCTAACAATAATGAAGTACTGGGATTAAACACCGATCAAGAATTAGAAAATGATGATGTGTCACGTACGAACCGGCTGCTTATGAAATCAAGGAGTTTGAAGAAGATCATAGCAGTCAATCTACTTATGAAATGAACGGTAATAACAAAGAACAACTAACAGAAAAAGAACAAGTAAGTTTTGAAAACAAAATCAAGGGGAACCAAAGAAAGCGGAATAGTAATTCTTGTTATTGGAGAAAAGAGAAAAGAAGCTTGGAAATGAATATCAGACTAGTGCAGGAAAAGTATTCCCAAAGAAGAAGGCGCAAATAGTTGACTGTTCCAAGTGTAAACTGAGGTGCAATGATAAAGTAACTCAAGAATACATAGACAGAATTAATCACTGTAAAACCTAGAAGAAATAATACGTATAATTATTATTTTGCTGGAGACATTCAGGTATGCAAAAAGACTTTCCCGCAGTGCCTGGACATCTCTGATAAAACAGTTCGTGTGGCCAAAGGAAAAGGGTTTGGTGGCTCATCAGTCATCAGTGGTTTCGAGGAATCAAAGCGGAAAACATTCACCCAAAAATAAGACATCTGAAGCTAGAAGGATGTTTGTAAAGAAGCACATTAATTCTTTTCCCGTTATCGACAGTCACTATTGCCGGTACAAAACAAGTAAATTTGGGATTTCACAGACCAAAAAAAGATAGCTGTGCAACATGTGAGAAATATAAACAAGGTGATGGTGATAAGAAAGAGCAAATGAAAGACACTTAAAAAATAAAGAATTTCCCCAAACAAAGAAAAACGAAAACAAACAAACGTCAAAACCAGACGACAGTTTCAAATCAGTAACATTTAATTTGCGATCAGTATTATATACGCCATATTCAGAAGTGTCACATTATTATTATGCATTGAAATTCAATTCGTACAATTTATGTATATTTGATCAAGCTACCAAGGATGGATTCTCATATTTTCGTACGGAGATAGGTGGCAAAAGAGGGTCTGATGAAACTGGAACTGTCCTCTTAGTTATTTAATATCGCTACTTGACACAGTTAAATATATTTCCTTATATTCCGACTCCGGCAAAATCGCAACCGCTACCTTGCTTTTATATACCGTCAGAAAATCACCGATGGAAATAATCGAACATAATTTTCTGGTCATACTGATATGGAAGTGGACTCGATGCATCCATATGAATGGCCTACTATCTATATTAAAATACTTCTATTTAAGAAAATGTGTCCGCTGACTATTTTTGTGAAAGAAGATTATGCTCAACAGAATTTTATTGAAATGCCAGTAGACGCTTCAATATTGAGGAAAAATACACCTCTGCGAGTATCCAAAGGAAATATAGAAATCTCTTTCAAGCTGAACCAGCAAAATGCACCTCTGCCGGTAGCCGAAAAACCAAATGGAAGTATTGTTAACCCAGAATTAAAAAAGAAATATAGTGTACCTTTGCCTGTCTCAGAAGAAAAAGAAAAAAAGCCTTGTTAACCTGTGCAGAGGAGATGCTATAACAGTCATGTACCATAATTTTTACACATCCCTTCCATTTTGTTCCATGGTGGATCAACTTCCAGAAGGAAGAGGATAATGATGGAGTTGTATAGAATACTTTTTTATAATCTACTCACTCTTTTATTTTTCATTAAAGTATAATCATTATGATCGCTGTTTCTTTACAACTTGAGTATGTTATTCATTTCTGAAATTACTAAAATGCAGCTCCTGACTAAAAATAAATTAATCTCTGCGATATTCATTACAGATAATTACAAAAATTCTAGTACCAGTTACCTACAGAATTATTGCTCACAAAAACAGTCCACCAAAATGTATTTTATCGATTTCTCTATTAAATTAAACTGTCACATACGCCCATTTTGTTTTAAGGGGACGACCTACTGAGTCAAACTAAAACGTTGCGCATTATTTAAATCTCAATGCTGTTAAGAATAACGTACAAGTATCGCATTCATAAAATAACGCGGGCACACATTAACTATAATAACTTTTTTGTTTGGCAATGGATTTTAATGATTTTTGGATACGATATTAGTTAATATGTTCTTGTTATTACTTTAAAATAAAACCTACCAATTTTGGCCAGGACCGGACTTACGCCGATTTTATTAAATCAGTGGGTTTAAGCTCGTTGCAAAAACGAATTGCGCTATTTATAAACCGACTAGTATTTGTTTAAGGACATTTATAGGAAAATAAGGCATGAAAATATCGATATTGTAAAACCAAAACCTGAAAAATGGCAATTTTTTTTTTATGGGACGATTGATGTCTGCATTAAGTAATCAGATAGAGAATGCCTTATTACCTTCATTAAGGTTGCTTCGGAATCAAACATTTGTCAAACTTTTGACATTCCAAAATTACTTGTTTAGTTTTAAATAAGTAGACATGGTTCTGTCTTTAGAAGATAGGATTTTGATTAAAGAATTAGTGGAAAGGAATATGGGTGCACTAAAAATACTTAACATGTTTCCAGAAAAAAAACTGGAAGTTAAGTACCGTAGGCTATTTTTTGAAACATAATCGCGAAAATGGAACTATTCAAATTAAGGCGGGTTATGGTAGGAAAAGAAGTGGACGTTGTCAAGACAGTACTTAAATTGTCGAAAATGCTAATCCATCAGATGTGGTAAGTTCAAGAAAGGTATCAAGAATCACAAGAATAACGCGAACCACAGTGCGAAGAAAAAGTGTTCTCATCTTTAAGATCTATAAAAAAGTATTCCCAAACCTTAACTGCAGAAAATAAATGAAAAAGGCTTTTAAGATGTTAACAGCTTCTGAAAAAATTTCGTAGCAGGGAAGATCTCAAAAATTTGGTTTTCGGACGAAAAATATCTTTTCTTTACGTCAACCAAAGAATGCCCAAAATAGCAGGGTTTACTCAACTGCTGAAAAAAAGCGCGAGATTACATTGGATAGCCTTTTAATTCCAAGGTTACATTTTGCAGAGCCTGTCATGGTGTTTCTACGGCAGGAAAAACCAGCGTTATCTTTATCGAGAAAAGTGTCAAGATAGATTCAGAAGTATACCAACGGCATGTGCTTGCAAATTTGATTTACGAAATTGAAAATATAAGTGATAACTATTGCTGTCAACAAGACGGAGCCCCCTCCCCCTCCCATACTTCAGCACAATTAAATTTTTACAAGAAAATTGCCCAGAAATTATCGAGTCGGACTGACCTAGCTTAAATCCCATTGATTACTGCACATTGGGAATTTTGGAAACCACGGTTTATGCGTATTACAATATTACGACAATTAACAATTTAAAAAATATAATCATTTATTGCTGGGATAGGTTTAGTCAACGCATTACAAATAATTCTACTAGTCAATGGAGAAGACGCTTGCAGGTTGTAGTTGATAATGAAGGGGGCTTCATTCCATAATCAATTCCTATAAAGAATATTTAGTTTTCTATTTATTGCTATTTCTAGTTACCATTTGTATTGTTTTATAATTCTCAGTAGTATTTAATCTTATAAAAGACACTTACATTTAAGTAATTTTTAGTTAAAAAGATAAATAAAAAGTGTCTATTCACAAAGCAAAGTCGACAAACCGGTATTCATTTTTGTGACGAGCTTAAACGCACCAATTTAATAAAATCGCCGTAGTGATAAGAACATTTTGACTTATATATCCAAAAATCATTAAAATCCATTAACAAACAAAAAAGTTGAAATTATGTTCCAACTTAATTTGGCCCACAGTGTACACTCATATGGTGTAATATGAAAAACACAAGCCAAAATTATTTTTGTTATAATGAGTTCTGATTAGAAAAAATACCCCGAGATGGCAGCATTTAAAACTGCAGCATTCTAAAATACAATTACTTATTTATTGTGATTTATTTTGTAGAAACTAGAGAACGTTGATTATCGTAATGATAACGGTTGAACAACAATATCCTTGAAATCTAACAGGTCATTGGTACGTTATTTTTGCTGCCTGCAGGTTACGTAGGTTATGGCGTATTGTTGCCTATTACAAACAATGCAATTTTCAACAAAATGGAAACATTTAATAATTGCAGCGGAATTACAAAAACAGGAGAATAGTTGTTGTAAGTTGCTGATAAACAATCATACCATTGATAATTTGAGAATTCAATTTATAGGTTAAACCATTTGCATGAAACAACTATCTGCACTGTTTACACCTCGCAAGGCTAGTACGTTACATAATCGAAATTTGTTTTTGTTGTTACCAATTCAGTAGAAATGATTACCCACAAACAGATGGTAACATTATTACACAAAACGTATGTTAAGTTACGTGCCTATATAAAATGTGTACGAAGATGAAATTTAATGTGGAACATAAATTATATGGGAAATGTGTGATTAACATCTTGAAAAACATTTTACACATATATTGTACTTACATAATTGAAATACATCGCTAATAGCAATTTATTGTATTAAACATGAACTAACACACTTGTACTAGGTACTATTGTAGGTTGCAAAAACATGGTTGGCAAAGCATGTTAAACTTCTAATCGGAGTCACATCCGAGCTTTCAGAATAGTTTCCGATGTTAATAATCAGTTTGTCAATTGAAATGTTCAATATTTCTTCCCGTTTTTACCTTTGCTTTATTGTTTCCTCAGTATGTCGCACACAATTATCCCATAATGATTTTAATTGAAAGATGTTGCTTACCGACGATTAGGTGACTTGATCTCTTTAATGTATTGTTATAGAAATTTAATTCACATTTCTGCGATGTAACTTTTTTCCAATAAAGCTCTACAGGTGGAGTCTTTTTTGAATTTGAATCCTAGCGATTAGATTGCACGATGAAATCTTCTGTCATTTATTAATATCTGCCTATTACTCATTTTGTGCATTCATACTTATATAACATATTACTTACGCCCATTTTGGTTGTTTCAGGTAGATCGCCAGATTTTGTTTTCTTGCGTGCTCGTTTTGTTTGATTAGATGCAGCTCGAGACTTAATAATTTTACCGTCTTCTTAGATATACCCAAGGTGCTTGCCATACGCGGTAATTTCGTGATTGTAATGAATTAATATATAAACACTTAATGTCATACTTACCTCTTGGACAGCAGATTCTGATATGAGGGACCCCCATTTTCTTTAAAGTGTGATTAAAAGTAAATGTAGGAAATGAGGAAACAGTCAAAGGATAAACTAACAAATGGAGGTTATGTAGCATTAGTCAAATGAGAATTACTTTCATATGCACATAAAACAAATTGATTTCGCTAACTATTTTACTTTTGCTTATTCATTCTCGTATGCCAATTTCGTCAAATGCAATACGAATGTTCACCATCCTTATTTACTTCACTGTTCAATATGAGAAGACCTTATAAGCAAATTGAATAGCTAAATTCATAAATTACTGACGTAGCGGTAAACTTTCCTGGCGAGGATAGTAAGTTTATTTGCACGTCATAATGTTTCATGACGTATCAATTTACAACGTTGTCTAAGCAATTGTAATCAAAGAATATATATATATATATATATATATATATATATATATATATATATATATATATATATATATATATATATATATATACAATTCCCGGATCGACTTTAAAAGAGGGAAAATTCTCTTATTTTTGATTTCTCAGAAAATTTCATTCTTGCTGATTTGCCCTACTTGTTTTTAAACCCCCGAAACACAAATTACTTGCTATTTAACTCAAACGGTTCTCGAGATAATATCATTTTTCTTGAAAAATTCGAGCTTTTCGTAATTTTTTGAAGAAAATTGATTTGTTTCAAAGGAAAAATCAAATTGGTCTCACAAGTTTTCATTAATAAATTTAACAATTGATGGTAAAATGAAATGAAATACTCAAAAAACTGAACTATTAATTTTCTATTCGAATAATGCTCCTCCTTTTTCCGCACAGATTTCAATACGAGCTCTGAATTCATTGAAACTGCACCTTATTTCTTCGATTGAAAGGGACTGGACAGCATTCCGTATCCTATTTTTCAATTGCTCTTCATCATTGTCTAATGGCTCACTGTACACAATTTGTTTTAGGCGACCCCACAGATAAAAGTGCATTATTGTGAGATCAGGACTTCTCGGCGGCCATAAAATGGGACCATCTCTTCCTACCCAGTTATCATAGAACTCTGTATTGAGCCACTGGCGAACAGTACCGGCATAATGAGCAGGGCATCCATCGTGCTGGAAGAACATTTCAATTTGGTAGTTCAATGGCAATTCATCCAGTTTATCAGTTGCAACATTTCCAAATATGAATAACGGTTTAAATTTTGATCAAAAAAATATGGGCCAATAATTCCATGGTACGAAATCGCACACCACACATTAACTTTTTTTAAACATTATCTGCGACTAGCAATTCGGAAGTTTGGATTCGTCCTACTCCAGTAACGGCAATGTCGGGAGGAAACGACTCCGTTAGTTGAAAAGGTCGATTCATCGGAGAACATTATTCGTTTATGAAAATTTGAACCTTCCAAAACTCTATTGCCCATTTCCAACCAAAAATCCAGACGTTTGGCTTCATCACCGTTGTCTAAAGTTTGCCTAAATTGCGGCTTAAATGGTAAAATTTTGTTCTCCTTGAAGATTCTTTGTAAATGAGATTTACCTATCCCAATTCGTAGTGCCCTCCTTCTTAAAGACAACCTTGGAACTTCTGTTGCGGAATGAACGGCGAGAACAGTAGCAGCATCTTCTTCATCGAACAACTTCTTTGGCTTCTTTAGGTTTAAAACCGAGCCTGTTTGAAGGAATTTAGTTACCAAGTTTTTTGCTCCGGCATTCGAAATGGCAATCTCCGGGTATTTTTGGTTGAATTTTCTGATAACAACTCGGTAGCACTCTTCCCCAGTTCCGTAACATTGAATTAGATAAGTCCAATTTTTCAAGAAAAATGATATCTCGAGAACCGTACGAGTAAAATAGAAAGTAATTTGTGTTTCGGGGGTTTGAAAACAAGCAGGGCAAATCATCAAGAATGAAATTTTCTGAGAAATCAAAAATAAGAGAATTTTCCCTCTTTTAAAGTCGATCCGGGGACATACTGTATATACATATGTATATGTGTGTGTACCAACCAAGATGCAAAGTTCGATAACTCCTTTGGTTTCATAGATATCAAAAAAGTTCTCAAACAAAAAGGGTGGAGGAAGTAACAGTGCATTATTTGAAATTATTTTGAACTATACAGGATGTTCCAAAATTCAGATATGAATTTAACTTATGTTTTTAAAAGGGAACCCCTGTATATTAGCCCACATTTTTTTAATGTCGGAGTTGAATACATTATACAGGGTATTTGGAAAGACATGGATTGTTTTGTGTTGAAATTGTACTCATTTCAATGCCCTGTAGAACAATACACTCTGTAGAAATGAATTATCTGTTGGCCAGTTGTCTTTCAGAATATTGTCTAGTATCGTTACCCACCTTTATTCATTTAGCTACTTGGGGTTTGTATACAGGGTGGTTCAAAACTCGGATGTTTCATTTTCTTCCTTAACTCAAATGGAACACCCTGTATTTTTTATCACTATCAAAGTCCTCTGGTACTTCTCTTTAATTTTTGTCAGAGGTTCCCTGTATCTAACGTGAGTAGTTATCGAGATATTACCAGATATTTGATGAATTTGATACAAAATCTAGGATTATGATGCTTATCTGGTCGTCATTGTGTTTGATAGATAAATTTGACAAATTTACTGCTGCTTGAGAAGAATTTGTGCTGCAAATGTGTCGAAACAATACAAATAAATCAATCTAGTGCACTATCTAACCTGATTACTTGATACTGATAACATTAACTGTAAATATAGAAGAACAACAATAACGAAAGATTAAATAATAAAAATTAGTCAATCATATTAGGTGTTCGAAGTGACCTGCACCATCATCAATACAATGTTGAAGTCGATTCTGGAATGCCCGACTCACATTTCGCAATATTGTAAGATCAACACTCTTGAATGCTTCTGTAATTCTGACCTTCATGTTTTCTTTTGTCGATGGTGGGTCATTATACACCATACTCTTTACATAACCCCGCAAGAAAAAATCTACTTTAGTTAGGTCTGGTGATCGAGCTGGCCAATGTTTAGGTCCTCCTCTGCCTATCCATCTTTGTTGGAAATAATTATTCAGATAATCCTTGATAGGACCTGTGTTATGAACAGGTGCGCCATCATGTAGTAGCCATATGCGTTGCCGAATGTCGAGGGGCACTTCTTCAAGAAGAACTGGTAAATGATTTTGAAGAAACTGTATACAAACAGTACCTTTCACCTTTTCTTCAAAAAAGTGTGGCCCTATTACACGATTTCCCAAAACTCCACCCCAAACATTCAAGGACCATCTTGTTTGGCTGTGTGTTTGTATCAAATGTGGGTTAGATGTCTGGTAATAGTGAAAATTGTGTCGGTTAACTCCTCTATTTTTCGAAAATGTTGCCTCATCCCCAAACAAAACAAGATCAAAGAAAAATGGTTCTTCGTCGATTATTGATTTTGCCCATTGGCAAAATTCTACTCTGCTTTGGAAATCGTTTACAATTAGTTCCTGATGTAGTTGGACATGTAATGACAGGATTCGTTGAACCGTACCATGGCTAATGCCTTTTTGAGATGAAATCTTTCGTATACTGGATTGCGGGTCTTCTGTAACGCACAGCAACACTTTGAGTGGGTTGTCTTCCGTTATTGCATGTTTTCCTGCTTCTCTCTTGTAATAGTTAACCGATCCGGTACGGTCAAAACGATCCAACAATTTTCTCAAACTAACATTACTCGGTTGTCTCCGGTCTGGAAATCTTTCACGATATACTCTGGACGCCAATAAACAGTTTTTGGTGCATTCACCAAGTATCCAAACCATGTCAGTCATTTCACGACGGGATAATTGTTCACCATTCATCTCGTAGCTACTTTTCACTTCTACTATATTGAAACAGAGAAATAAATAGAACGAATAACTGAGCGAAACACTACAGTGAAACCTATCGAGCTGACAGATATGTCAAATACAAAAACTACTTGATAATAATACAAAAACTTCGTGATAATTACTTTCAAACAGCGAATTGCAATAAATATCTGTAAATATCTCGATAACTACTCACATTAGGTAAAGGGAACCTCTGACAAAAATTAAAGAGGAGTACCAGAGGACTTTGATAGTGATAAGAAATACAGGGTGTTCCATTTGAGTTAAGGAAGAAAATGACACATCCGAGTTTTGAGCCACCCTGTATACAAACCACAAGCAGCTAAATGAATAATGGTGGGTAACGATACTAGACAACATTCTGAAAGACAACTGGCCAACAGATAATTCATTTCTGCAGAGTGTATTTTTCTACAGGGCACTGAAATGAGTACAATTTCACAAAACAATCCATTTCTTTCCAAACACCCTGTATAATGTACTCAACCGCGATACTAAAAAATGTGGGCTTTCTGAATTTGAAGTAATATACAGGGGTTCCCATTTAAAAAAACATAAGTTAGATTCATATCTGAATTTTGGAACACCCTGTATAGTTAAGAATAATTTTAAACAATGCATTGTTACTTCATCTACCCTTTTTGTTTGAGAGCTTTTTTGATATCTGTGAAACCAAAGGAGTTATCGAACTCTGCATCTTGGTTGGTACACCCTGCATATATATATATATATATATATATATATAAGACCCGTAAAATCGCATATTCGAGTAGCCTTTCTACAAAACACAACAAGTAAAAAAAAAGTACTTTTTGAGAAAACCAGAAAAATTTTTGACCCAATGCTAACAGTACTAACTATTTTATTCATAAAAGTTGGTTCATTACACTTTTTAGACATAAAAAATTACTCATGAAAAATTTTTTAATATTTGTTTTGGAATATCGTTGTATTGAAATGTTATATTTGGCATGCACAGATTTGTAGTTCCACTTTTCTAGGTCTTTTGGTCTCTTAAATAAATTAAATCCACAGTCAAAACGTACCAGAAAGATTTACTTTGTTTTCTTCTTTTCAAGCCTCGCTTCTTCTGTAGTACGTTATCCATTATTGCCACAAATATCGACGTTATGTATAAACTAGCGCGCCATTTAATTATTTTTCACAACACCTTAACAAAGACCCGAGAGCACATGAACGGTAATAACTTCAGCCATAACTAATGGCTACATGGACAAGTTGCGCTTTGATTCTGTAAACACTGTAGATATGTTGCGTATTGAAACTAAAATTAACTTTCATGTGTAATTTAAATGGGACTTCTGCCGCTTCGTTCAAAATTGACGATTTGTAATGTTATGCTGCTAACATAGATCGTGATGCCATCTATGAGGAACTTTTTTAAAAATCTAGACATGTTGGGTTTTGTAAAAAAACTCCTCATTTAATTCTTTCGAATCCTTTACATATAATACAATGTGTTAAAATTGATTAAACATGTAGTGCATGATAAAATGGTAGGTTACGAAGGAACAGTAGTGTACAGGCTGTCCCAAATTCGAGGGCAAGCATGGGGATCTCGCTTATTATAAGAGATAGGATATAAGTTTAAATTCGGCAGTTTTGCTAAATTCGATGCCGAGTAATAATCTGAAAAGAAATTTGAGCTAACTCGAATGGATTTGGTTTTATGCTCAAAAAACAAAAAATTTCGAATTTTGTTTTTCGCGTTTGGCTACCTTATTATTAGGAATTTTCAAAATTCGATTAAACATTATAAACATTATAAAGGCACCTTTTTACGCACAATACTAATACGGTATTAAAAATATTATGTGACGTTTCGTTTATTCTGAACCATCATCAGGTTTATTTTTTCTTATGGGGGTTAAGATATATTTTTATGTCGTTGGATGGAGAATGTTATGCTGATTTTTAGCAATATATAACACTTTATGGTTTGATCGACTGCGAACCAAAGTAATGAGAAAAATACCAAGAAAAAGATTCCGCCTTCTTGGATCCAGCAAGGAATAATTACATTAGTTCTACTTATTTAATTTGTTAAACTCGTTAGAACATCCAAAAAAATATAAAAACAGTTAAACAATTTAAAAAAAAACATTAACAAACAACTTAAACAAGTAGGTCTGGGGACGATATGAGACGGTTGGATTTTGTAACCAACTTAATACCAAAATGCTGGAAAATCGCAACTTTCTCAATCAAATAATTTGGACGGATGAGTGCAATTTTTCCACTAATGGAATGTTTAATCGTAATAACTAGCACTACTGGTCCGTTGAAAATCCACGAATTAACAGGCAATTGCGAGGGCAAGGCCACCGATCCTTTAATGTTTGGGTTGGAATCTGGAAGGATAGGCTCCTTGGGCCAATTATTTACGAAGGTATCCTAACGTCTCAACGCTACCTCGCATTTCTAACAAACGAAATATCAGACCTTTTGCATGATGTTCCGCTAAACGAAAGATGGACTCTCTGGTGGCAAATGGACGGAGCTCCTCCTCATAATGCTGCGATAATAAGTGAATATCTTAACGGCGAATTTCCTGATAAATGGATGGGAAATAGGGGACCACTTAGGTGGCCAGCAAGATGTCCAGATTTAACCCCTTTAGATTACTTCCTCTGGGGCTATTTAAAAAATATGATTTATAAGACGCCACCGCAAAATACAGAAGAACTCCAGAATAGGGTTGTTAATGAACTTTGTCAAATTCCCAGGCGAACCATTCAAAGAAACGTAAACAATTGTAGAAGAAGAATTCGTTACTGTATTCAAGAAGGAGGAAACTTGTTCGAACAATTATTATAATAATTTTTGTTTGTTTGTCTGCGTAATTATTTTGTTGTTACCTATCGATAAATTTTCGTTGTCACTATTATGACCGTGTTACATAGACCTACTTGTTTAAGTTGTTTGTTAATGTTTTTTTTTAAATTGTTTAACTGTTTTTATATTTTTTTGGATGTTCTAACGAGTTTAACAAATTAAATAAGTAGAACTAATGTAATTATTCCTTGCTGGATCCAAGAAGGCGGAATCTTGTTCTTCGTATTTTTCTCATTATTTTGGTTCGCAGTCGATCAAACCATAAAGTGTTATATATTGATAAAAATCAGCATAACATTCTCCATCCAACGACATAAAAAATATATCTTAACCCCCATAAGAAAAAAATAAACCTGATGATGGTTCAGAATAAACGAAACGTCACATAATATTTTTAATACCGTATTAGTATTGTGCGTAAAAAGGTGCCTTTATAATGTTTATAATGTTTAATCGAATTTTGAAAATTCCTAATAATAAGGTGGCCAAACGCGAAAAACGAAAATCGAAATTTTTAGTTTTTTGAGCATAAAACCAAATCCATTCGAGTTAGTTTAAATTTCTTTTCAGATTATTACTCGGCATCGAATTTAGCAAAAGTGCCGAATTTAAACCTATATCCTATCTCTTATAATAATCGAGATCGCCATGCTTGCCCTCGAATTTGGGACAGCCTGTACATATGGCTTGTTAATCTGGATCACTGTTAGAACTGTCCCTCTCTTCGCCCATGTTGATCACTATGACAACAATGTCTTCAAGATGTAATTGTTTCTCTCGTTCATACAATTCGTGTATTATCCCTTCTGTGAGCTTTATTGATTTGTGCCACATTTGGTAGTTATCAATTGCAATGCTTCTCGCCACATACTTAAGCAGGTTTAGATGGTTCTACCATCTTTACCAAAGCGTCTATTGTAATCATTTTTTGATATGCCCCAAACTTGTTGAATCGGATTAAAAACGCAATGATGGGCAGGTAAACGTAAAACGAAGAGACTGTATTTCTCCGCTAATTGATCCACACGGTACGCTTTAGATAGTTTATTTTTAAAAAGTAGAAGAGTGTATATATAATGAAAAATAATTGAAAGAAAGTACTTACTGTGCAACCTTTACTAAAAGCTCATTTTCGTAGAATTGTACATTATTTTTGCGTACCCGCACTTTAATGTCGTCTTTCCTCAAATAAGTGTATGGTATCTTTGATAGCAATGCATCATGGTAAGGTGCGTTATCTAACACTATTACTGATTATTTTAATAATTTTTCTTCGAACCAATGTATACAATTTTCTTGACTCATTTCGACATGACAGTCACCACTAGTTATTGAAGCAAATATTAGATCAGCACCAGGAATAAAGCCGTTTTCGCAACCATCATGAAGAATAATATACCTGCGTTTATCATGATCTTGCTATGAACGACCATTTGTGCCATTATAAAAAATCCATGTTTCATCTAGGAAAACAAATTGATAAGAAACATTTTCTGTTATTGTCTTGTATTATTTTAAAAAGTGAATTCTTTTTCCTACAATCACACATGGCGCGTCTTTTTGCCATTGAAAACCGATTTGTTTTAATAATCGATAAAAGGATATTTTACTTCCTTTTCAAAAAGTTGTTTACCTTGAACTTTCTCATGGGCGGATGTGAGAGTACCATGTTCCTCTTAAATTACATTTAGTTACACGAAATGTAACAATGAAAATTTTAATCTTACTACTGGAGTACACAACATTCCGAATGGAGGTAATATTCAACGAACTTACATCCAAAACTTACTACGATCACGTTTTTTTGAAGGCGATATAAGAGCAGTGTTGCCTTTAACAGCTTGGGAAGTTAAGTTTGGTTAACTGTTCCAATACTAAACTTTAATGCTTCCACAACACGCTAGAATAAATCAGTTTTCATTTTATGTAATTACACTGTTTACATATCTCTCGCACAGCTACTAGAGGCAGAAATGGGTCACCATTATCACGTTCTCTCTCGAAGTACTCGAAAATGCTCTACATGTTCTTTCTCTTTCTGAAAAGAACAGATTTTTTAAATGTAGGAAAAAATAGTAGTGTGAACGGGGAAATAGACTAAATAAGCAATAAAAATGAAAATACGCTCGTTTGAAGAGACCAACAAAAGTAATAGCTGTCAAATGTCAAACGAATCGAAAAAAAGTTTGGCATCAAGGTGGAACTAGAATTCGGTTCTGTCAACTTACTTTAACTAACCAAAACTATTACTTAATGCGTTTCCTAATAAACAACACTAGAATTACTTTGGTACGTCATTTTGTTCAGGTAACAACCTGCAACAAAGCTTACGTAAAATTTACTATGCAAACACAGACATAGTCGAGACAATAAGGCTAGTCCTTTTAATTGATCATGCTGTAAATCTAGTAACAAAATGCACGTGTATTCTTATTTCGGTTTTGAAGTGTCAATGGTTATCAAATTTCTGACTTTGAAGCATCGAACTGTCTACATTTTATAGGTCCCAGACGTCCCCTTTTACCCGGACATACCCTCTTTGGAAGACCGAAAGAAGGTATCCGGCCAGAGTTTTTGTAAAAATCACTAAATGTCCGGGTTTCTGGTCGTTCCCAATAAATAAATGGAATGACCTTGAAATCGATCAAAAGTCTAACTTTATATCACCACACACAGCCCATTCGTTCATTGTGTGAATGTTTTCCATTTGGTCTGCGTAACAGCGCCTCAATGCTTGAAGATACAACTACGTGCGCTTGCGCACAATCACAACGCAGTCAGCTGATTACAAACTTAGATCGTACATAACCTACACTAAACCTCTTAACTATTCAGCCTGTTCTATGTGAATTACAAGTGTCGTGAAGGTGATCGTTTTAAGTTGGTGTTTCCTTTTACTTTACCTTTTAGAAATGCAAACGAAGCAGTGTTTCATGTATCCTGCAGGAACGTTTGTTTCCGTTGCGAACAAAGGTAAGGGGTTATGTTATATGTTTTCAACAAAATAAGTACAGTAGGCCTACTATTTTACATTATTAAGAAATAAAATTGACACAACTTTATTGAATATTTTCATATTATCATAATGTAATGCCTCAGGTTAACTATTACGTTAACTAATTCCCCTTAACGGAGATTTAGTTAGAATTTGCCTTTATGCTAGGTGACGGGGTCGTTAATTTTTAGATTTATATAACCATTAATAAGGTAAAACGAAGGTTTTATACATACATTTATAAATCCTAGTGGTGGTATACAAATTAACATAAATAACTGAAACGTAAAATTAATGGTATAAATAAAATGTAAGAAATGAAAAAAATTAACAATGTTCTATAAATAGTAACTCAAAGCTAATTCTGGTTGGAAGCGCCCGTTGATTCGGCAGTCCCCAATTATTCCGGCGTGGCTGGGTTGTAGACGATCGTTTTCTTGTAGGGATTTTCTATTTGGCAATGCTTTGGTTCTGTAATCACAATACAAAGCACGGTTTAAGGTTAACAGAATCTCTGGCAGGACAGGTAAATAATTAAAGCCAAACTTGCTTAATTCAATTTTTGAACGCTTGCATTCCACACAGTTAAGCACCAACAAAGTTTTAAATCAATGGACTGCACTACTAAACTGACCAAAGCGTTATTTAAATATTCAACCATAGCAAAAAACACTTCTTGAACTCAAACCTGAGCCAAGTGCATTATCGATTCAGTTCTTCTTTCACATCCAGTTTATGTTACCATTGGGGTGTTAGGAGACATATCTTCCTTTTTGTGACCACAGATGGATAAAATCGTGGGTCTATGTTAAAGTGTTTTCTGTTTTAACACAATATTTTGATGTACGCTCTTAAACGTAAAGTAATAAAGAGCAAACGTGTAGCATTTTCAGGTGATAATACCAATAACAATTTTGGTGGAGTTGGTAGAGGTTCTGGGAAATACGCTTACACTCAATTGAAGGGCAACCTAAATAAGAAACTAGTTGGAGAATAACATCTTGCACAACAGTCTGTCTGTGCCTGTGTCTGTGTCTGTGTCAGTGTCTGTGTCTGTGTCTGAGTCTGTGTCTGTGTCTGTATCTGTGTCTGTGTCGTCGTGTGCTGTGTCCGTGTCTGTGTCCGTGTCGGCCCGGTCCGCGTCTGCGTCCGTGTCCGTGTCCGTGTCCGTGTCGTTGTGCTGTGTCGTGTCCGTGCTGTGTCTGTGTCTGTGTCTGTCTGTCGTGTCGTGTCTGTGTCTGTGTCTGTGTCTGTGTCTGTGTCTGTGTCTGTGTCTGTGTCGCGTGTCCGTGCGTGTCGTCTGTCGCTCCGTCGGTCTGGTCTGTGTCTGTGCCGTGTCCGTGTCCGTGCCGTGTTGCCGTGTCTGTGTCGTGTCGTGTCGTGTCTGTGTCGTGTCTGTGTCTGTGTCTGTGTCTGTGTCGTGTCGTGTCTGTGTCTGTGTCTGTGTCGTGTCGTGTTGTGTGCCTGTGTCTGTGTCTGTGTCGTGTCTGTGTCTGTGTCTGTGTCGTGCTGTGTCGTGTCTGTGCGTTCTGTGCTGTGTCTGTCTGTCGTCGTGTCTGTGTCTGTGTCTGTGTGTCTGTGTCTGTGTCTGTGTCTGTGTCCGTGTCGTGTCGTGTGTCGTGTCCTGTGTCGTGTCTGTGTCTGTGTCTGTGTCCGTGTCTGCTGTCTCGTGTCGTGTCGTGTCTGTGTCTGTTCCGTGTCTGTGTCTGTGTCTGTGTCTGTGTCTGTGTCTGTGTCGTCTGTGTCTGTGTCTGTGTCTGTGTCTGTGTCTGTGTCTGTCTGTGTCTGTGTCCGTGTGCGTGTCTGCTGTGTGTCTGTGTCTGCGTGTCCTGTCGTGTCTGTGTCTGTGACCGTGTCTGTGTCTGTGTCGTGCTCGTGTCTGTGTCTGTGTCGTGTCCGTGTCTGTGTCCGTTCGGTTCCTCCGGTCCTGTCTGTGTCGTGTCCGTTCTGTGTCTGTCCTGTCTCGTGTCTGTGTCTGTGTCTGTGTCTGTGTTCTGTGTCGTGTCTGTGTCCGTGTCTGTGTCTGTGTCTGTGTCTGTGTCTGTGTTGTGTCTGATTCTGTGTCTGTGTCTGTGGTCTGTGTCTGTGTCGTGTCTCGTGTCTGTGTCTGTGTCTGTGTCTTGTCTGTGTCTGTGTCTGTCTGTGTCTGTGTCTGTGTCTGCGTCTGTGTCTGTGTCTGTGTCTGTTCTGTGTCTGTGTCTGTGTCTGTGCTGTGTCTGTGTCTGTGTCTCTGTCGTGTCGTTGTCTGTGTCTGTGTGTGTCTGTGTCTGTGTCTGTGTCTGTGTCTGTGTCTGTGTCTGTGTCTGTGTCTGTGTCTGTGTCTGTGTCTGTGTTGTCTGTTCTGTGTCTGTGTCTGTGTAGTTCTGTGTCTGGCTGTGCTGTGTCTGTGTCAGTCTGTGTCTGTTTGTCTGTTCTGTGTCTGTCTGTGTCTGTGTCTGTGTCTGTGTCTGTGTCTGTGTCACTTGTCTGTGCTGGTCGCGTTCGTGTATTGCCTGCGTCTTGTCTGTGTCGTGTCTGTGTCTGTGCTGTCTTTCTGTGTCTGTGTCTGTGTCTGTGTTGTGTCTGTGTCTGTGTCTGTGTCTGTGTCTGTGTCTGTGTCTGTGTTTGTGTCTGTGTCTGTGTCTGTGCTTGTCTGTGTCTGGGTCTGTGTCTGTGTTTGTATCTGTGTCTGTGTCTGTATCTGTGTCTGTGTCTGTGTCTGTGTCTGTGTCTGTGTCTGTGTCTGTGTCTGTGTCTGTGTCTGTGTCTGTGTCTGTGTCTGTGTCTGTGTCTGTGTCTGTGTCTGTGTCTGTGTCTGTGTCTGTGTCTGTGTCTGTGTCTTGTCTGTGTCTGTGTCTGTGTCTGTGTCTGTGTCTGTGTCTGTGTCTGTGTCTGTGTCTGTGTCTGTGTCTGTGTCTGTGTCTGTGTCTGTGTCTGTGTCTGTGTCTGTGTCTGTGTCTGTGTCTGTCTGTCAGTGTCTGTGTCTGCGTCTGTGCCTGTGTCTGTGTCTAAGTCTGTGTCTGTTTCTGTCTGTGTCTGTGTCTGTGTCTGTGTCTGTGTCTGCGTCTGTGTCTGTGTCTGTGTCTAAGTCTGTGTCTGTGTCTGTGTCTGTGTCTATGTCTGTGTCTGTGCCTGTGACTGTGTCTGTGTCTGTGTCTGTGTCTGTGTCTGTGACTGTGCCTGTGTCTGTGTCTGTGTCTGTGTCTGTGTTGTGTCTGTATCTGTGTCTGTGTGTGTGTGTCTGTGTCTGTGTCTGTGTCTGTGTCTGTGTCTGTGTCTGTGTCTGTGTCTGTGTCTGTGTCTGTGTCTGTGTCTGTGTCTGTGTCTGTGTCTGTGTCTGTGTCTGTGTCTGTGTCTGTGTCTGTGTCTGTGTCTGTGTCTGTGTCTGTGTCTGTGTCTGTGTCTGTGTCTGTGTCTGTGTCTGTGTCTGTGTCTGTGTCTGTGTCTGTGTCTGTGTCTGTGTCTGTATCTCTGTCTGTGTCTGTGTCTGCGTCTGAGACTGTGTCTGCGTCTGTGTCCGTGTCTGTCTGTGTCCGTGTCGTGCGTGTCCGTGTGTCTGTGTCTGTGTCCTGTGTCGTGTCTGTGTCTTGTCGTGCTCGTGTCTGTCGTCTTGTCTGTGTCGTGTGTCTGTGTCTGCTGTCTGTGTCTGTGTCTGTGTCTGGTCTGTGTCTGTGTCTGTGTCTGTGTCTGTGTCTGTGTCTGTGTCTGTGTCTGCTGTGTCTGTGTCTGTGTCTGTGTCTGTGTCTGTGTCTGTGTCTGTGTCTGTGTCTGTGTCTGTGTCCGTGTCCGTGTCTGTGTCCGTATCGGTGTCTGTGTCGTGTCCGTGTCCGTGTCCGTGTCTTGTCGTGTCCGTCGCTGGTCTGCTGTCGGTCCTTGTCTGTGTCGGCGTGTCGTGTCTGTGTCTGTTCTCGCCCCGTGTCGTCTGTGTCTGTGTCTGTGTCTGGGTCTGTGTCTGTGTCTGTGTCTGTGTCTGTGTCTGTGTCTGTGTCTGTGTCGTGTCTGTGTCTGTGTCTGTGTCTGTGTCTGTGTCTGTGTCTGTGTCTGTGTCCGTGTCCGTGTCTGTGTCGTGTCTGTGTCGTGTCCGTGTCTGTGACTGTGTCTGTTTCCGTGTCCTGTGTCTGTGTCTGTGTCTGTGTCTGTGTCTGTGTCTGTGTCTGTGTCTGTGTCTGTGTCGTGTCCGTATCCGTTGTTACGTGCACAAAAGGATATTGGTGAAATTGGTGACCAGGTGCCGTAACAAGGAAAAGAGGAATTAGCCGGAAGCTCAGTCGGTCGGTTCAGCACTTGGATGCATGGGCGTTTTGGCAGGAGAAAGGATACATAAAGTTTAAGAAAGGGCACCACTTGATTGACTTCTTTATCGCCCTCTATCAAGAAAGGGGCTACGGCCACATAGGACAAAAGAGACAGCTAAAGAAATGGTGAACTAAGTCCACATGGATGAGGAACTGGTTAGGAATTTGATCGTAGATCACAGGATTAATGAAAGAGCTTACAATCGTTTAACATCACTTTTAATATACCCAAAATGAAATAGTACAACTGGTATAAATAATAATTTAAATCCGTAAACCTTTACCAAAATGGCGTTTTCCTTCTTATCTGTCCGTGTCAGTGTCCGTGACCGTGTACGTGTCCGTGTCCGTGTCCGTGTCCGTGTCTCGTGTCTGCGTCTGTGTCTGTGTCTGTGCCCGTGTCCGTGTCCGTGTAGTGTCCGTGTCGTGTCTGTGTCTGTGTCTGTGTCTGTGTCTGTGTCTGTGTCCGTGTCTGTGACCTGTGTGTCTGTGTCTGTGTCGTGTCCGTGTCCGTGTCCGTGTCGTGTCTGTGTCCGTGTCTGTGTCTGTGTCTGTGTCCGTGACTGTGTCTGTGTCTGTGTCCGTGTCTGTGTCGTGTCTGTGTCTGTGTCGTGTCCGTGGCCGTGTCTGTGTCTGTGTCTGTGTCGTATCTGTGTCTGTGACCGTGTCGTGTCTGTGTCTGTGTCTGTCTCTGTGTCTGTGTCTGTATCTGTGTCTGTGTCTGTATCTGTGTCTGTGTCTGTGTCTGTGACGTGTCTGTCTGTGTCTGTGTCTGTGTCTGTGTCTGTGTCTGTGTCTGTGTCTGTGTCTGTGTCTGTGACTGTGTCTGTGTCTGTGTCTGTGTCTGTGTCTGTGTCTGTGTCTGTATCTGTGTCTGTGTCTGTGTCAGTGTCTGTGTCTGTGTCTGTGTCTGTGTCTGTGTCTGTATCTGTGTCTGTGTCTGTGTCGTGTCTGTGACTGTGTCGGTGTCTGTGTCTGTGTCTGTGTCTGTGTCTGTGTCTGTCTGTGTCTGTGTCTGTGTCCGTGTCTGTGTCTGTGTCTGTGTCTGTGTCTGTGTCTGTGTCTGTGTCTGTGTCTGTGTCTGTGTGTCTGTGTCTGTGTCTGTGTCTGTGTCTGTGTCTGTGTCTGTGTCTGTGTCTGTGTCTGTGTCTGTGTCTGTGTCGTGTCGTGCTGTGTCTGTTCTGTGTCGTTCTGTGTCTGTGTCGTATCGTGTCGTGTCTGTGTGCCGTGTCCGTGTCCGTCTGTGTCTGTGTCGTATCGTGTCGTGTGTGTCTGTGTCGTGCGTGTCCGTGTCTGTCGTGCGTACGCGTCTGCGTCGAGTCTGCCTCGTCCTGTCTGTGTCGGTGTCAGTATCGTGTCTGTCTTTCCCGTGTCGTGTCTGTGTCTGTGTCTGTGTCTGTACGTGTCTGTGTCTGTGTCTGTGTCTGTGTCGTGTCTGTGTTGTGTCTGTTCTGTGTCTGTGTCTGTGTCTGTGTCTGTGTTCTGTCTGTGTCTGTGTCTGTGTCTGTGTCTGTGTCTGTGTCTGTGTCATGTGTCTGTGTCGTGTCGTGTCTGTGTCTGTGTCTGTGTCTGTGTCTGTGTCTGACTGTCTGTGTCTGTGTCGTCGTGTCTGTGTCTTGTCTGTGTCTGCTGTGTGTCATGTGTCTGTGTCTGTGTCTGTGTCTCGTGTCTGTGTCTGTGCTGTGTCTGTGTCTGTGTCTGTGTCTGTCGTGTCTGTGTCTGTGTCTGTGTCTGTGTCTGTGTCTGTGTCCGTGTCTGTGTCTGTGTCTGTCTGTCTGTGTCTGTGTCTGTGTCTCGTGTCTGTGTCTGTGTCTGTGTCTGTGTCTGTGTCTGTGTCTGTGTCTGTGTCTGTCTGTGTCTGTGTCTGTTCTGTGTCTGTGTCTGTGTATCTGTGTCTGTGACGTGTCTGTGTCTGTGTCTGTGTCTGTGTCTGTGTCTGTGTCGCTGTATCTGTGTCTGTGTCTGTATCTGTGTCTGTGTCTGTGTCTGTGACTGTGTCGTCTGTGTCTGTGTCTGTGTCTGTGTCTGTGTCTGTGTCTGTGTCTGTGTCTGTGTCTGTGCTGTGTCTGTGTCTGTGTCTGTGTCTGTGTCTGTGTCTGTGTCTTGTGTCTGTGTCTGTGTCTGTGTCGTGTCTGTGTCTGTGTCTGTGTCTGTGTCTGTGTCTGTATCTGTGTCTGTGTCTGTGTCGTGTCTGTGACTGTGTCTGTGTCTGTGTCTGTGTCTGTGTCTGTGTCTGTGTCTGTCGTGTCTGTGTCTGTGTCGTGTGTCTGTGTCTGTGTCTGTGTCTGTGTCTGTGTCTGGTCTGTGTCTGTGTCTGTGTCTGTGTCTGTGTCTGTGTCTGTGTCTGTGCTGTGTCTGTGTCTGTGTCTGTGTCTGTGTCTGTGTCTGTGTCTGTGTCTGTGTCTGTGTTGTGTCTGTGTCTGTGGCTGTGTCTGTATCTGTGTCTGTGTCTGTGTCTGTGTCTGTATCGTGTCTGTGACTGTGTCTGTTTCTGTGTCTGTGTCTGTGTCTGTGTCTGTCTCTGTATCTGTGTCTGTGCCTGTGTCTGTGTCTGTGTCTGTGTCTGTGTCTGTGTCTGTGTCTGTGTCTGTGTCTGTGTCTGTGTCTGTGTGTTCTGTCTGTGTCTGGTCTTGTCTGTGTCTGTGTCTGTGTCTGTGTCTGTGTCTGTGTCGTGTCTGTGTCTGTGATGTCGTGTCTGTGTCTGTGTCCGTGTCTGTGTCTGTGCTGTGTCTGTCTGTGTCGTGTCTGTGTCGTGTCGTGTCTGTGTCTGTGTCGTGTCGTGCTGTGTCTGTTCTGTGTCTGTGTCTGTGTCTGTGTCTGTGTCTGTGTCTGTTCGTGTCGTGTCGTGTTTCTGTCTGCGTGCCGTCGGTCGTTGTTCGTGCGCTGTCTGTCGTCGTGTCGGCTGTCTGGTCTGTGTTGTGTCTGTGTCGTGTCTGTGTCTGTGTCTGTGTCTGTGTCTGTGTCTGTTCTGTGTCTGTGTCTGTTCGTTCGTGTCTGTGTCTGTGTCTGGTCTGTGTCTGTGTCTGTCTGTGTCTTGTCTGTGTCTGTGTCTGTGTCTGTGTCTGTGTCTGTGTCTGTGTCTGTGTCTGTGTCTGTGTCTGTGTCTGTGTCTGTGTCTGTGTCTGTGTCTGTGTCTGTGTCTGTGTCTGTGTCTGTGTCTGTGTCTTGTCTGTGTCGTGTGTCTGTGTCTGTGTCTGTGTCTGTGTCTGTGTCTGTGTCTGTGTCTGTGTTCTGTGTCTGTGTCTGTGTCTGCGTCTGTGTCTGTGTCTGTGTCTGTGTCTGTGTCTGTGTCTGTGTCTGTGTCTGTGTCTGTGTCTGTCTGTCTGTCTGTGTCTGTGTCTGTGTCTGTGTCTGTGTCTGTAGTCTGTGTCTGTTTTGTCTGTGTCTGTGTCTGTGTCTGTGTCTCTGTGTCTGTGTCTGTGTATGTGTCTAAGTCTGTGTCTGTGTCTGTGTCTGTGTCTGTGTCTGTGGATGTGCCTGTGTCTGTGTCTGTGTCTGTGTCTGTGTCTGCGTCTGTGCCTGTGTCTGTGTCTGTGTCTGTGTTCTGTGTCTGTATTCTGTATCTGTGTGTGTTTGTCTGTGTCTGTGTCTGTGTCTGTGTCTGTGTCTGTGACTGTGTCTGTGTCTGTGTCTGTGTCTGTGTCTGTGTCTGTGTCTGTGTCTGTGTCTGTGTCTGTGTCTGTGTCTGTGTCTGTGTCTGTGTCTGTGTCTGTGTCTGTGTCTGTGTCTGTGTCTGTGTCTGTGTCTGTGTCTGTGTCTGTGTCTGTGTCTGTGTCTGTGTTTGTGTCTGTGTCTGTATCTGTGTCTGTGTCTGTGTCTGTGTCTGTCTGTCTGTGTCTGTGTCTGTGTCTGTGTCTGTGTCTGTGTCTGTGTCTGTGTCTGTGTCTGTGTCTGTGTCTGTGTCTGTGTCTGTGTCTGTGTCTGTGTCTGTGTCTGTGTCTGTGTCTGTGTCCTGTGTCTTGTGTCTGTGTCTGTAGTCTGTGTCTGTGTGGTGACTGTCTGTGTCTGCTGTCTGTGTCTGTGTCTGTGTCTGTGTCTGTGTCTGTGTCTGTGTCTGTGTCTGTGTCTGTGTCTGTGTCTGTGTCTGTGTCCGTGTCTGTGTCTGTGTCTGTGTCTGTGTCTGTGTCTGTGTCTGTGTCTGTGTCTGTGTCTGTGTCTGTGTCTGTGTCTGTGTCTGTGTCTGTGTCTGTGTCTGTGTCTGTGTCTGTGTCTGTGTCTGTGTCTGAGTCTGTGTCTGTGTGTGTGTCTGTGTCTGTGTCTGTGTCTGTCTGTGTCTGTCTGTGTCTGTGTCTGTGTCTGTGTCTGTGTCTGTGTCTGTGTCTGTGTCTGTGTCTGTGTCTGTGTCTGTGTCTTTTTTTTGTCTGTGTCTGTGTCTTGTGTCTGTGTCTGTGTCTGTGTCTGTGTCTGTGCTGTGTCTGTGTCGTGCTGTGTCGTGTTCCGGTCCGTCGGTCCGGTCGTGTCGTGTCGTGTCCGTGTCTGTGTCGTGTCGTGTCGCTGTGCTGTGTCGTGACGTTCTGTCGTGTCGTGTCGTGTCGTGTCTGTGTCTGTGTCGTGTCGTGTCTGTGTCGTGTCGTGTCGTGTCTGTGTCGTGTCTGTGTCGTGTCTGTGACGTGTCGTTTCGTGTCGTGTCTGTGTCGTGTCTGTGTCGTGTCGTTCCGTTCGTCGTGTCGTGTCGTGTCGTGTCGTGTCGTGTCCGTGTCGTGTCGTTCTTGTTAGTCAAAGTATTGTGAAATTGGTGACCAAGGTGCCGTAACAAGGAAAAGAGGAATTAGCCGGAAGCTCAGTCGGTCGGTTCAGCACTTGGATGCATGGGCGTTTTGGCAGGAGAAAGGAAATACATAAAGTTTAAGAAAGGGCACCACTTGATTGACTTCTTTATCGCCCCTCTATCAAGAAAAGGGCTACGGCCACATAGGACAAAAGAGACAGCTAAGAGAATGGTGAACTAAGTCCACATGGATGAGGAACTGGTTAGGATTTGATCGTAGATCACAGGATTAATGAAAGAGCTTACAATCGTTTAACATCACTTTTAATATACCCAAATGAAATAGTACAACTGGTATAAATAATAATTTAAATCCGTAAACCTTTACCAAAAATGGCGTTTTCCTTCTTATCTGTCCGTGTCAGTGTCCGTACGTGTACGTGTCTGTGTATGTGTCTGTGTCTGTGTCCGTGTCCGTGTCCGTGTCCGTGTCTGTGTCTGTGTCTGTGTCTGTGTCTGTGTCTGTGTCTGTGTCTGTGTCTGTGTCTGTGTCTGTGTCTGTGTCTGTGTCTGTGTCTGTGTCTGTGTCTGTCGTCGTGTCTGTGTCTGTGTCTGTGTCTGTGTCTGTGTCTGTGTCTGTGTCTGTGTCGTGTCTGTGTCTGTGTCTGTGTCTGTGTCTGTGTCAGTGTCTGTGTCTGTGTCTGTGTCTGTGCATGTGTCTGTATCTGTGTCTGTGTCTGTGTGTATCTGTGTCTGTGCTGTGTCTGTGTCTGTGTCTGTGTCTGTGTCTGTGTCTGTACTGTGTCTGTGTCTGTGTCTGTGTCTGTGTCTGTGTCTGTGTCCGTGTCTTGTCTGTGCTGCGTAGCGTCTGCGTACGAGTCTGCTCCGCGTCCTTGTCTGTGTCGGTGTGTCTGTGTCTGTCTCTATTCTGTGTCTGTGTCTGTGTCTGTGTTGTGTCTGTGTCTGTGTCTGTGTCTGTGTCTGTGTCTGTGTCTGTGTCTGTGTCTGACTCTGTGTTTGTGTCTGATTCTGTGTCTGTGTCTGTGTCGTCTGTGTCTGTGTCTCTGTCTGTGTCGTTGTCTGTGTCTGTGTCTGTGTCTGTGTCTGTGTCTGTGTCTGTGTCTGTGTCTGTGTTGTGTCTGTGTCTGTGTCTGTGTCTGTGTCTGTGTCTGTGTCTGTGTCTGTGTCTCTGTCTGTGTCTTGTCTGTGTCTTGTCTGTGTCTGTGTCTGTGTCTGTGTCTGTGTCTGTGTCTGTGTCTGTGTCTGTGTCTGTGTCTGTCTGTCCGTGTCTGTGTCTGTGTCTGTGTCTGTGTCTGTGTCTGTGTCTGTGTCTGTGTCTGTGTCTGTCTGTCAGTGTCTGTGTCTGCGTCTGTGCCTGTGTCTGTGTCTGTGTCTAAGTCTGTGTCTGTTTCTGTCTGTGTCTATGTCTGTGTCTGTGTCTGTGTCTGTGTCTGTGTCTGTGTCTAAGTCTGTGTCTGTGTCTGTGTCTGTGTCTGTGTCTGTGCTGTGTCTGTGTCTGTGTCTGTGTCTGTGTCTGTGCTGTGTCTGTGTCTGTGTCTGTGTCTCAGTCTGTGTCCGTGTCTGTGTCTGTGTCTGTCTCTGTGTCTGTGTCTGTGTCTGTGTCTGTCTCGTCTATGTCTGTGCTGTGTCTGTGTTTGTGTCTGTGTCTGTGTCTGTGTCTGTGTCTGTGTCTGTGTCTGTGTCTGTGTCTGTGTCTGTGTCTGTGTCTGTGTCTGTGTCTGTCTGTGTCTGTGTCAGTGCCTGTGCCTATGTATGTGTCTGCGCCTGCGTCTGCGTCTGTGTCTGTGTCTGTGTCTGCGTCTGTGTCTGTGTTTGTCTGTGTTGTCTGTGTCTGTGTCTGTGTCTGTGTCTGTGTCTTTGCCTGTGCCTGTGTCTGTGTCTGAGTCTGTGACTGTGTCGGTATTTGTGACTGTGTCTGTGGCTGTGTCTGTGTCTGTATCTGTGTCTGTGTCTGTGTCTGTGTCTGTGTCTGTGTCTGTGTCTGTGTCTGTGTCTGTGTCTGTGTCTGTGTCTGTGTCTGTGTCTGTGTCTGTGTCTGTGTCTGTGTCTGTGTCTGTGTCTGTGTCTGTGTCTGTGTCTGTGTCTGTGTCTGTGTCTGTGTCTGTGTCTGTGTCTGTGTCTGTGTCTGTGTCTGTGTCTGTGTCTGTGTCTGTGTCTGTGTGTTTTCCTGTGTCCGTGTGTCCGTGTCCGTGTCTGGGTCTGTGTCTGTGTCTGTGTCTGTGTCGTGTCGTGTCTGTGTCCTGTGTCTGTGTCTGTGTCTGTGTCTGTGTCTGTGTCTGTGTCTGTGTCTGTGTCTGTGTCCTTGTCTGTGTCGGTGTCTGTGTCTGTTTATGTGTCTCTGTCTGTGTCTGTGTCTGTGACTGAGTCTGTATCTGTGTCTGTGTTTGTGTCTGTGCCAGTGTCTGTGTCTGTGTCTGTGTCTGTGTCTGTGTCTGTGTCTGAGTCTGTGTCTGTGTCTGTGTCTGTGTCTGTGTCTGTGTCTGTGTCTGTGTCTGTGTCTGTGTCTGTGTCTGTGTCTGTCTGTGTCTGTGTCTGTGTCTGTGTCTGTGTCTGTGTCTGTGTCTGTGTCTGTGTCTGTGTCTGTGTCTGTGTCTGTGTCTGTGTCTGTGTCTGTGTCTGTGTCTGTGTCTGTGTCTGGGTCTGTGTCTGTGGTGACTGTGTCTGTGTCCTGTGTCTGTGTCTGTGTCTGTGTCTGTGTCTGTGTCTGTGTCTGTGTCTGTGTCTGTGTCTGTGTCTGTGTCTGTGTCTGTGTCTGTGTCTGGTCTGTGTCTGTGTCTGTGTCTGTGTCAGTGTCTGTGTCTGTGTTCTGTCCGTGTCCGTGTCCGTACCGTGTCGTGTCGTGTCCGTGTCGTGTCCGTGTCTGTGTCCTGTGTCTGTCGTCTGTCGTCCGCGTCTGTCTGTGTCGTGTGTCTGTGTCTGTCCTGTTCTGTGTCTGTGTCTGTGTCTGTGTCTGTGTCTGTGTCTGTGTCTGTGTCTGTGTCTGTGTCTGTGTCTGTGTCTGTGTCTGTGTCTGTGTGCTGTGTCTGTGTCTGTGTCTGTGTCTGTGTCTGTGTCTGTGTCTGTGTCTGTGTCTGTGTCTGTGTCCGTGTGTCTGTGTCTGTGTCGTTCTGTGTCTGTGTCTGTGTCTGTGTCTGTGTCTGTGTCTGTGTCTGTGTCTGTGTCTGTGTCTGTGTCTGTGTCTGTGTCTGTGTCTGTGTCTGTGTCTGTGTCTGTGTCTGTGTCGTCTGTCTGTGTCTGTGTCTGTGTCTGTGTCTGTGTCTGTGTCTGCGTCTGCGTCTGTGTCTGTGACTGTGTCTGTGTCTGTGTCTGTGTCTGTGTCTGTGTCTGTGTCTGTGTCTGTGTCTGTGTCTGTGTCTGTGTGTGTCTGTGTCTGTGTCTGTGTCTATGTCTGTGTCTGTGTCTGTGTCTGTGTCTGTGTCTGTGTCTGTGTCTGTGTCTGTGTCTGTGTCTGTGTCCTGTATCCGTGTCTGTGTCTGTGTCTGTGTCTGTGTCTGTGTCTGTGTCTGTGTCTGTGTCTGTGTCTGTGTCTGTGTCTGTGTCGTGTCTGTTCTGTGTCTGTGTCTGTGTCTGTGTCTGTGTCTGTGCTGTGTCTGTGTCTGTGTCTGTTCGTGTCTGTGTCTGTTCTGTGTCTGTGTCCGTGTCCTGTGTCCGTGTCCTGTCGTGCCGGTCCGTGTCCGTGTCTTGTCTGTGTCGGTCGTCGTGTCGTCGTCGGTCCTTGTCTGTGTCTGTGTCGTGTCTGTGTCTGTTCTGTTCTGTGTCTGTGTCTGTGTCTGTGTATGTGTCGTCTGTGTCTGTGTCTGTGTCTGTGTCTGTGTCTGTGTCTGTGTCTGTGTCTTGTCTGTGTCTGTGTCTGTCTGTGTCTGTGTCTGTGTCTGTGTCTGAGTCTGTGTCTGTTGGTCTGTGTCTGTGTCTGTGTCTGTGTCTGTGTCTGTCTGTGTCTGTGTCTGTGTCTGTGTCTGTGTCTGTGTCTGTGTCTGTGTCTGTGTCTGTGTCTGTGTCTGTGTCTGTGTCTGTGTCTGTGTCTGTGTCTGTGTCTGTGTCTGAGTCTGTGTCTGTGTCCGTGTCTGTGTCGTGTCCGTGTCCGTGTCGTGTCGTGTCCGTGTCGTGTCCGTGTCTGTGTCCGTGTCGTGTCCGTGTCTGCGTCTGTCGTGTCCGTGTCCGTGTCTGTGTCGTGTCGTGTCTGTGTCTGTCTCTGTCTCTGTGTCTGTGTCTGTGTCTGTGTCTGTGTCTGTGTCTGTGTCTGTGTCTGTGTCTGTGTCTGTGTCTGTGTCTGTGTCTGTGTCTGTGTCTGTGTCGTGTCGTGTCTGTGTCTGTGTCTGTGTCTGTGTCTGTGTCTGTGTCTGTGTCTGTGTCGTGTCCTGTCGTTTGTGTCTGTGAAAGCTATCTGGTGAAATCTGTAGTCTAGAAAGATGTCTGATGTCGTGTCGTTCTGCTGTGTGGCTTGTGGAAGAATCATAAGTTAAAGGGCCTGTGATCTTGTGCCTCTAAAAGGTAGCTGCAATGTGTCTAAGATGTACTAGTCACTGTGTCTGTGATCTGTGTCTGTGTATAACTTCATGTTACTCTTTATGTCCAAATGAATGTACTGAAATGTCTGTAAGTACCTGTGTCCAAATGGTGTCCTGTGTCTGTGTCTGTGTCTGTGTACTGTGTCTGTAGTCTGTGTCCGTGTCCGTGTCCGTGCTGTCCGTGTCCGTGTCTGTGTCTGTGTCTGTGTCTGTGTCCGTGTCTGTGTCTGTGTCTGTCGTGTCCGTGTCTGTGTCTGTGTCCGTGTCCGTGTCTGTGTCTGTGTCTGTGTCTGTGTCGTGTCCGTGTCTCGTGTCTGTGTCTGTGTCTGTGTCTGTGTCTGTGTCTGTGCCTGTGTCCGTGTCCGTGTCCGTATCCGTGTCCGTGTACGTGTCCGTGTCCGTGTCCGTGTCTTCTGTCCGTGCCCGTCGTACGTCGTCGCGTACGGTCTGTCTGTCCGCGTCCTTGTCTGTGTCGGTGTCAGTGTCTGTGTCTGTCTCTGTCTCTGTGTCTGTGTCTGTGTCTGTGTAGTCGTGTCTGTGTCTGTGTCTGTGTCTGTGTCTGTGTCTGTGTCTGTGTCTGTGTCTGTGTCTGTGTCTGTGTCTGTGTCTGTGTCTGTGTCTGTGTCTGTGTCTGTGTCAGTGTCTGTGTCTGTGTGTCTGTGTCTGTGTCTGTGTCTGTGTCTTGTGTCTGTGTCTGTGTCTGTGTCTGTGTCTGTGTCTGTGTCTGTGTCTGTGTCTGTGTCTGTGTCTGTGTCTGTGTCTGTGTCTGTGTCTGTGTCTGTGTCTGTGTCTGTGTCTGTGTCTGTGTCTGTGTCTGTGTCTGTGTCTGTGTCTGTGTCTGTGTCTGTGTCTGTGACTGTGTCTGTGTCCGTGTCCGTGTCTGTGTCCGTGTCCGTGTCCGTGTCCGTGTCTGTGTCTGTGTCCTGTGTCGTGTCTGTGTCCGTGTCCGTGTCTGTGTCTGTATCGTGTCTGTGTCTGTGTCTGTGTCTGTGTCTGTGTCTGTGTCTGTGTCTGTGTCTGTGTCTGTGTCTGTTCTGTGTCTTGTCTGTGTCTGTGTCTGTGTCTGTGTCGTCTGTGTCTGTGTCTGTGTCTGTGTCTGTGTCTGTGTCTGTGTCCGTGTCTGTGTCTGTGTCTGTGTCCGTATCTGTTGTTACGTGCACAAAAGCATATTGGTAGAAATTGGTGACCAAGGTGCTGTAACAAGGAAAAGAGGAATTAGCCGGAAGCTCAGTCGGTCGGTTCAGCACTTGGATGCATGGGCGTTGTGGCAGGAGAAAGGAAATACATAAAGTTTAAGAAAGGGCACCACTTGATTGACTTCTTTATCGCCCTCTATCAAGAAAAGGGCTACGGCCCATAGGACAAAAGAGACAGCTAAAGAGAATGGTGAACTAAGTCCACATGGATGAGGAACTGGTTAGGAATTTGATCGTAGATCACAGGATTAATGAAAGAGCTTACAATCGTTTAACATCACTTTTAATATACCCAAAATGAAATAGTACAACTGGTATAAATAATAATTTAAATCCGTAAACCTTTACCAAAAATGGCGTTTTCCTCTTATCTGTCCGTGTCAGTGTCCGTAACCGTGTACGTGTCCGTGTCCGTGTCTGTGTCCGTGTCGTGTCCGTGTCCGTGTCTGTGTCTGTGTCTGTGTCTGTGTCTGTGTCTGTGTCTGTGTCCGTGTCCGTGTCCGTGTCCGTGTCTGTGTCTGTGTCTGTGTCTGTCGTCTGTGACTGTGTCTGTGTCTGTGTCTGTGTCCGTGTCTGTGTCTGTGTCTGTGTCGTGCCTGTGTCTGTGTCTGTGTCTGTGTCTGTGTCTGTGTCTGTGTCTGTGTCTGTGTCGTGGCTGTGTCTGTATCTGTGTCTGTGTCCGTGTCAGTATCTGTGTCTGTGACTGTACGTGTCTGTGTCTGTCCGTCTCCGTGTCTGTGTCGTATCGTGTCTGTGTCTGTGTCTGTGTCGTGTCCGTGTCCTTGTCTGTGCCTGCGTACGCGTCCGCGTACGAGTCCGCCTCCGCGTCCTTGTCTGTGTCGGTGTCAGTATCTGTGTCTGTCTCTATCTCTGTGTCTGTGTCTGTGTCTGTGTATGTGTCTGTGTCTGTGTCTGTGTCTGTGTCTGTGTCTGTGTCTGTGTCTGTGTCTGACTCTGTGTTTGTGTCTGATTCTGTGTCTGTGTCTGTGTCTGTGTCTGTGTCTCTGTCTGTGTCGTTGTCTGTGTCTGTGTCTGTGTCTGTGTCTGTGTCTGTGTCTGTGTCTGTGTCGTGTGTGTCTGTGTCTGTGTCTGTGTCTGTGTCTGTGTCTGTGTCTCTGTCTGTGTCGTGGTCTGTGTCTCTGTCTGTGTCTGTGTCTGTGTCTGTGTCTGTGTCTGTGTCTGTGTCTGTGTCTGTGTCTGTGTCCGTGTCCGTGTCTGTGTCTGTGTCTGTGTCTGTGTCTGTGTCTGTGTCTGTGTCTGTCTGTCAGTGTCTGTGTCTGCGTCTGTGCCTGTGTCTGTGTCTGTGTCTAAGTCTGTGTCTGTTTCTGTCTGTGTCTATGTCTGTGTCTGTGTCTGTGTCTGTGTCTGTGTCTGTTGTTACGGTAACTTTAATTGGTAACAGAATTTATAAAGCCAAGGCTCGGTGGTTCAGTGCTAGTAGGCATTGGGGTGGGTTAATACAGTTAAATAATTATACATAATATTATATACAGAAATAAAATAAAATAATAATCAGGAAAATGGACGCCACGTACTTCCAAGATAGTTATATTTGTAATTTACCTTAGTTCGAAGTACGAAAACTAAATAAATCATAGAAAAAATTATGAATAAATAGACACGATGGGGTCACAAAATTATAATCTCATCAAAACAGATAAATGGTCTAAATGGTAACATAAATTTGACAAGTAATAGAGATACTCGTAAGGATTGGTTAATAAAAAGGAAATAAATATTATTTTAATATAACATTGAATGATTGATCCAAATTACCTTAAATTAATCCTCGAGCAACAAAAAAAGGGAAAAGTGATATTAGTTACGTTACAAAGTTTTCAGAATTCGGTTTACCTAAGTAAACAAGCGATCAAGTATATCAATAATCTCACCTGAAAATAACTTCTTTCCGGTGTCGTTTCCTGCGCAAGTAACGTCCGAAATTACAGAAGCTAAATGGAAAAGAAAACAATAATAATTCGGACCTTAAACAATAGGTTGGCCCTAGAAAATGGATACATTAATTACTTGATTGACAACAAATTGAATACTGAAGGTACACTAATAAATTAGGTTACAATAGGCAAACACATAGTTAAAGGTAAAGTGGTTTACAATATTGATAAATAATTGAAACTTAAACAAAATTATGAATTTAGAAAAAAATCAAATAAGCAAATAGTGACAGTGAAATTTTCACGTATAAATTAAGGCTATCAAAGTAAGATAAAAATTTATTGAAATGACTAAATTTTAGCTAGGCAAGTTATCTAATATTAAAAGTAAACAATTACTAGGTAAATTCGTGTGAGCAGACAGTAGTTTTCTTTATAAGTCATTAAATTAGAATTTCTTCAGTCTTAAGAAAAATTCAAAATGGCAGCGGTGTTATTTTTCTATTGACGACGCTGGATCAACTCGAAGTGGTAGTGGGTAGGTAATATACGTAGAGGGAGAAAAATAAGCGAAACGAAAAGGAAGAAAAACGCTTGTAAGCTGGTAACCACAAGCGTTAAAATTGGATAAGGAGAAACACAACACTCTTGAACGCTTAAAACCGTAATAATTATCACGTAACTTAAGTGACGCGAACTAGCATCAGGTTCGGCACAAAATTAATTATTCACTGATCGAGAAATCCGGAAAATATCCGTTTTATTTATAATTAGAAAATCGTGTCAATGAATCGCGGTTCAAGTGAAGCAAAAATTATCCAACTCACTTTTTTTGTGTGTACCCTTGCAACCACGGAAACAGAAAACAAAAAACGAAACTAAAAGCGGAAACAAGGGTTCGAGATTAACGAACGCAATACACCAATGAGAATCAAGTAGACTGCAAACGTTATCCGACAGTAAGGAAAAAAGATGAAAACAATTTATTCCATAGAATAGCGATCCTAGAAATGTGACCAAATTAATTAAGATAACGTTACACCCCTAACAAAAATATAGCCAGGAAGCGTGAAGAAAAGAGAGAAAAGAAAAGGTAGTTAAATAGCGAAATTCAAAAAAACAAATCAAAAGAGTAATCTAGAAGACCACGCGCAAAGCGTAACATCAGTACAATCAACAAGTCAATTAGGAAGAAAAGAAAGAACGGTAATGAAACCTAGGAGGAGAGGGAAAGAAAAATAAAAAAAAATCAACAGTCTAAATTCCAACGAAGGTAACAAAACAAAAGGGAAAAGGATAGAAAATAGGAGAAAAGAAGAAAGAACGGAGTAGTAGTGAATAGGGCTCGATGGAAGAGCGAGGAAAGTGTTCAAAGAAAAAAAGGAATTGAGCACTAATCTATCAAGAAACCGCCACAACGTCCTCAGCCAACCACCCATTTTGACGTTGAAGAAGACCAAGAGAAAAATGAATAAATAAGAAAGGAAAGGAAAAAGGGGAAAGAGAAAAAAATCGGAAAATTACACCTTTTGACGTTTATGTCGTTTACGAGGTTTATATCGTTTGAGAGAAATGGTATCCGAAGATATCGTAGGGTGATCATCTGAGTCAGATGCAGAAGAATGTAACTTATCGGAGTAAGCGGGTTTCAAATCTTTAGCGTGGAATATGCCTATAGATTTCCTAAAGAATCAGCTAATTCATAAGTCCAGGTAGACATGACTTTTCTTATTTTAAAGGGACCTAAAAATTTAGGAGCAAGTTTAGCATTTAAAAATTTAGAAGCGTCAGATAAGACAAAGTTTCGTTTCCACACTGCATCACCTTTCCTATAAGTGACCGTGCGTTTACGTAGATTATAGCGATCTTGAGTACGTTTCGTAGAACGTCTCATTTTATCAAGAATATCAGTACGCAACCTTTCATAAAATTCTTTAGTACGAGTAGTAACAACAGGGTTAGTATCAATGGAAGGAGTTTCATCATCTAAACGAGTTTTAAACATATTTCCAAAGAGTACGTGTTCCCGACCACAGAACGCGAAGTAAGGAGTGTAGGCAGTTATTTCATGTTTAGAAGTTCTTATAGCACAGCCAATTTTAGGTAGGTTAACATCCCATGTACGTTGGTTTTCTTTAATATATGAAGCGATCATGGTTTTCAAAACTCTATTAACGCGTTCGGTAGGATTGGCTCTAGGATGATATTTAGCTGTAAATAATATTTCTGTTTGATAGTTTGAGCATAATTTAGAAAATTCCTGACTACGGAATTGTACGCCATTATCAGCGATTAAGTATTGAGGAGTACCAAATAACAAAATATTTGTTCTTCCATAATCTTACAAATTTTAGAGGCAGTAGCAGTACGAAGTGGAAAGAAACATGGAAATTTAGTAAAATAGTCAGCAATAACAAAATATATGAGTTACCTTTTGAGGAGCGAGGTAAGGGACCAACAATATCACAACAACACTTGCCATGGGCGAGTAGGAGTTGCTCTAGGAGAGAATAAACCTGGTTGTGCTCTTTGTTCAACTTTGTGAGCAGCACAGGTATGACAGTTACGAATATATCTAGCAATATCGGCACGAAGATTTGGCCAGTAGAAAAATTTATTAATGCGGCTTAGAGTTTTAGTAACACCAGAGTGACCACAAGTAGGAGGATCATGATATAGGCGAATGATTTCACTACGTTGATTCTTAGGAACAACCACTCTCCAATTTCCCAATGAGATATCAGTGAGGTCAGAAGAAGTAACATGCTTGTAAAGTAGATTATTTTCAAGACACCAGAGGGGAAATTTTTTTGGATTTTTAGAAACATGTTCAAGCATTTTTAAGTACCAGGGATCCGTAATAGGTAGAGTAATTGAAGGTACGGTATTAGTTATATTTATTTCGCAAAGTTGTGGGAGAGAATCAGAAGGCAATTCGGGTATAGCTCGAGATAAAGTATCAGGAACGACGTGATTGCTTCCTTTACGATGTATGATAGAGAAATTATACTGTTGTAGGCGTAAGGCCCAACGAGCCAGACGTCCAGAAGGGTTCTGAAGTTTATTCAGCCAAATGAGTGAGTGATGATCCGTTATGACAGTGAAATGAGCACCTTCTATATAGGCACGAAATTTCTCAATAGCCCATAGAACAGCTAAACATTCTTTTCGGTGGTAGAATATTTTGTTTCGGGTTTAGTTAAAGAGCGACTAATGTAGGAGATGACTTTTTCACCATCAGGGGTTTCCTGACTTAAGACAGCACCTAAGCCATAGTTAGAAGCATCAGTTTGGATAGTAAAAGGCAAGGTGAAATCTGGGCAAGAAAGTATCGGAGCAGAAATAAGTTGTTGTTTTAGAAAAGAGAAAGCTTCGTTACATTCAGGAGACCAAACAAATGGAGTATTTTTACGAGTTAAATGAGTTAAGGGAGCTAAAGCAGTAGAGAAATTTGGTATGAAGCGACGGTACCAACTCGCCATTCCCAGTAATCGACGAATTTCAGAGACAGAAGAAGGTTGTGGTATAGAGATAATAGCGTTGACCTTTCCAGGATCTACAAGTAAACCATTTCTATTGACAACATAGCCAAGATATTTTAGTTCGAGAGACAAAATGACATTTGTCTTTGTTCAAAACGAGACCAGCAGTAGACAATCTATCAAACATTCGGGTTAAAACTTCTAAATGTTTTTCGAAAGAAGGGTAGCTATGATAATATCGTCGAGATAAGCGAAACAATACGGTTCCAAATCAGCACCAAGAATTTGATCTATTAAACGTTGAAACGTAGCAGGAGAGTTATGTAAACCAAAAGGCATACGAGTAAATTGATATAGGCCTCTGCCAGGTATGGTAAACGCAGTAATGGGTTTAGAATCTTGAGCTAAGGGATTTGCCAATAAGCAGAACGAATATCTAGAGAAGAAAGAAATTGAGCATCACGAAGACGATCTAAGATAGTATTTATATAAGGAAGAGGGTAAGCATCTTTTCAGTGACTGTGTTAACCTTTCGGTAGTCTATACAAAAACGGTAAGAATTATCTTTTTTTTTAACGAGAACTATTGGACTTGACCAAGGGCTTGAAGAAGGTTCCACAATTCCCAGTCTTATCATAGAGTCAAGTTCATCATTAGCGATCTTAAGTAATATAGGAGAAAGCGGGTAGTAACGTTGTTTGATAGGCTCACTGGTTGTACGTATACGGTGTTCTATTAAAGTAGTACAGCCAAGTTCAGAAGAATTTAGTACAGGAGTATCTAATAGTGATTGTAGCGATTGTTCTTCAGTATCAGAGAGATTAGATCTAGTAACAAGATGATCAGTAGTAGATAGGGAACAATTTCTTCAGAATTTCCAAATGTCCAAGTACCAGTTTGAAAATTAGGGACAAAATCTATTGCTTTCCAAAAGTCAATACCTAAGATAAGTGGTTGAGTAACTTCAGGAATGACTAAGACTTCAAGAGTGACTGTCTTGTCTTGTAGAGTGATAGGAGATTCAGAGTACCAAGAATGTAGCAAGTTTCACCATTAGCAAGTAAACAAGAAGAAGAGGATTTAGGAAAAGGACGATATTTCTAGAGAAAGACCTAAAGTACTTAAGAGGTTCCATCCTAATTGGCCTAATATAGTTTTAGAGCAACCAGAATCTAGCAAGCTTTTAAAAGGGTAGCCAAAATGGTTATATTAAGGTAAGGACGTTCATCCTTGCGAACATTAGCTAAGACAAAATTTAAGACATGTTTGTGATGATCAGGTAGTGTAGCAAAAGGAGTTTCGAGATAAGTGATAGTGAAGAGGGCTCGACTCGGTCCGAGAACTCTAAGTTTGGTTTTAAAGAAGTGTCATTACAATTTGGACATTTTGGTTTAGTGACCTTTGGTTTCCCACAGCCATAACAATGAATAATTTGTGGTTCTGAGCAATTTGGAGAGACATGACCAGTTTTGTTGCAATTCCAACACTTGATTGGTGAGTTATTAAAAGTAGGTTTAGGTTTAGAGGAAGATTCCAAAGTAAGTTTCGGTTTCGAATCAGTCGAACTAGTAACAACAGTTGTAGGAGTGTTTTCGTATCTTTTCCTTAGGAGCAGACACTATAGAAGCAGCAGAAAGTTTAGGAGTATTTGAGTTCCGTTTAGGAGGAAGTGAGGTAATCACATCAGTATCAGAAGAAGACGAGGAAGCAATACTTAAGTAGGCGAGACTAGGTTCAAGTAAGTGAGAAGATTTTCGTGAAGGTGGAGGTTTAAATGTTTCGACAAAATACTGGTTCTGTTCAATTTGTTTGCCTAAGGCAGAAAGTTGTGCAATGCTAGAGATTGGAGTTAAGGTTAAGGCATTCTGGTAAAGTGGAGTTAAATTTCGTCGTATGTAGTATAATTGTTTTGTTTCAGAGAGAGGAGTAGTTAAACGTTGAAAAGATTATACATTACAGCAAGGTACGAGCTCATATTTTCAGAAGGACCCATAGTTCTATTTTTAATTTCGTCAAGTAACCTTTCATCGTAGTCGATCGGCAAGAATTCAGTTTTCAGTAAAGATACAACTTCATCCCATTTAGTTAAAGTGAATTTTCTAGATCGGTACAGTAGAAGAGCACGTCCTGTTAACAATTCAGGAGTATGAGCAAAAGTGTGTGTTTAGTAATCCCACGAGAAGAAGCTAGTTCATCCAAGCGAGTAAGAAAATCTAAGAGAGAAACTTTTCCTTCGCCAGAGAAAGTTAAACCAAGTTTAGAGATGTCTAAACGTTTAGCAAAACAAAGTGGTTCAGACATAGAAGCTACAGCAGGTACGGTTTCATTTAGTTCAAGTTCATCTTCACTAGAAGAAAGTAGTGGAGGAGTAGACGGATTAGAATCATTATCGGTAAGTTCGGCTACAGTAGAATCAGAAGAAGTAGTTGGTTTGAGGCTAGATGAAGGTAATTTGTTAAAATCTGTAAATGTGACGCGGTTAAGTTTTTTGAGTTTTTGTACTACGTTTGATTTCAAAGTAGCAATGGTTAGAAGTAATGTGTTACGTTGACCTGTTTCGGTATCATTGGTAGAATTCATTAACGAGCAACGACGTTCTATATGAGGAAGTAAACTATTCAAACGAAGAAAGTCCCTTGATTTAGGATCGTTAGTAACTCTATCGGTTAAACCTTCAATTTCTTCAATCATTTGAGTAACTGCAGTCAAATCATCAGCAAAAGGAATAGAATGAGTAATGGCAGTTAAAGATTTCTCCAATTCCAGTACAATAGCATTTCGTGCAAGTTTTCTCAAATTACTAGCAATAGTAGGTAAAGTAATACTTCTAGACACAATTTCATATTCTAGTTCGGTTTTATGTAAACGGTTAACATCTAGTTTGAATGAGAATATGGTTAGTGAACACTAAGAAAAGCAAGTTAAACAAGGAAAAAACAAAAAACATAGGCCCCACCACGTTGGGCAGCCAAAATAATTATGTTACGGTAACTTTAATTGGTAACAGAATTTATAAAGCCAAGGCTCGGTGGTTCAGTGCTAGTAGGCATTGGGGTGGGTTAATACAGTTAAATAATTATACATAATATTATATACAGAAATAAAATAAAATAATAATCAGGAAAAATGGACGCCACGTACTTCCAAGATAGTTATATTTGTAATTTACCTTAGCTCGAAGTACGAAAAACTAAATAAATCATAGAAAAAAAATTATGAATAAATAGACACGATGGGGTCACAAAATTATAATCTCATCAAAAACAGATAAATGGTCTAAATGGTAACATAAATTTGACAAGTAATAGAGATACTGTAAGGATTGGTTAATAAAAAGGAAATAAATATTATTTTAATATAACATTGAATGATTGATCCAAATTACCTTAAATTAATCCTCGAGCAACAAAAAAAGGGAAAAGTGATATTAGTTACGTTACAAAGTTTTCAGAATTCGGTTTACCTAAGTAAACAAGCGATCAAGTATATCAATAATCTCACCTGAAAATAACTTCTTTCCGGTGTCGTTTCCTTGCGCAAGTAACGTCCGAAATTACAGAAGCTAAATGGAAAAGAAAACAATAATAATTCGGACCTTAAACAATAGGTTGGCCCTAGAAAATGGATACATTAATTACTTGATTGACAACAAATTCGAATACTGAAGGTACACTAATAAATTAGGTTACAATAGGCAAACACATAGTTAAAGGTAAAGTGGTTTACAATATTGATAAATAATTGAAACTTAAACAAAATTATGAATTTAGAAAAAAATCAAATAAGCAAATAGTGACAGTGAAATTTTCACGTATAAATTAAGGCTATCAAAGTAAGATAAAAATTTATTGAAATGACTAAATTTTAGCTAGGCAAGTTATCTAATATTAAAAGTAAACAATTACTAGGTAAATTCGTGTGAGCAGACAGTAGTTTTCTTTATAAGTCATTAAATTAGAATTTCTTCAGTCTTAAGAAAAATTCAAAATGGCAGCGGTGTTATTTTTCTATTGACGACGCTGGATCAACTCGAAGTGGTAGTGGGTAGGTAATATACGTAGAGGGAGAAAAATAAGCGAAACGAAAAGGAAGAAAAAACGCTTGTAAGCTGGTAACCACAAGCGTTAAAATTGGATAAGGAGAAACACAACACTCTTGAACGCTTAAAACCGTAATAATTATCACGTAACTTAAGTGACGCGAACTAGCATCAGGTTCGGCACAAAATTAATTATTCACTGATCGAGAAATCCGGAAAATATCCGTTTTATTTATAATTAGAAAATCGTGTCAATGAATCGCGGTTCAAGTGAAGCAAAAAATTATCCAACTCACTTTTTTTGTGTGTACCCTTGCAACCACGGAAACAGAAAACAAAAACGAAACTAAAAGCGGAAACAAGGGTTCGAGATTAACGAACGCAATACACCAATGAGAATCAAGTAGACTGCAAACGTTATCCGACAGTAAGGAAAAAAATGAAAACAATTTATTCCATAGAATAGCGATCCTAGAAATGTGACCAAATTAATTAAGATAACGTTACACTGTGTCTAAGTCTGTGTCTGTGTCTGTGTCTGTGTCTGTGTATGTGCCTGTGACTGTGTCTGTGTCTGTATCTGTGTCTGTGTCTGTGCCTGTGACTGTGTCTGTGTCTGTGTCTGTGTTTGTGTCTGTATCTGTGTCTGTGTGTGTGTGTGTCTGTGTCTGTGTCTGTGTCTGTGTCTGTGTCTGTGACTGTGTCTGTGTCTGTGTCTGTGTCTGTGTCTGTGTCTGTGTCTGTGTCTGTGTCTGTGTCTGTGTCTGTGTCTGTGTCTGTGTCTGTGTCTGTGTCTGTGTCTGTGTCTGTGTCTGTGTCTGTGTCTGTGTCTGTGCCTGTGTTTGTGTCTGTGTCTGTATCTGTGTCTGTGTCTGTGTCTGTGTCTGTGTCTGTGTCTGTGTCTGTGTCTGTGTCTGTGTCTGTGTCTTTGTCTGTGTCTGTGTCTGTGTCTGTGTCTGTGTCTGTGTCTGTGTCTGTGTCTCTGTCTGTGTCTGTGTCTGTGTCTGTGTCTGTGTCTGTGTCTGTGTCTGTCTGTGTCTGAGTCTGTGTCTGTGTCTGTGTCTGTGTCTGTGTCTGTGTCTGTGTCTGTGTCTGTGTCTGTGTCTGTGTCTGTGTCTGTCTGTGTCTGTGACTGTGACTGTGTCTGTGTCTGTGTCTGTGTCTGTGTCTGTGTCTGTGTCTGTGTCTGTGTCTGTGTCTGTGTCTGTGTCTGTGTCTGTGTCTGTGTCTGTGTCTGTGTCTGTCTGTGTCTGTGTCTGTGTCTGTGTCTGTGTCTGTGTCTGTGTCTGTGTCTGTGTCTGTGCCTGTGTCCGTGTCCGTGTCCGTATCCGTGTGAGTGTCCCTGTCCGTGTCCGTGTCTTTGTCCGTGCCGTACGCGTCCGCGTCGCGTCCGCGTCGCGTCCGCGTCCTTGTCTGTGTCGGTGTCAGTGTCTGTGTCTGTCTCTGTCTCTGTGTCTGTGTCTGTGTCTGTATGTGCTGTGTCTGTGTCTGTGTCTGTGTCTGTGTCTGTGTCTGTGTCTGTGTCTGTGTCTGTGTCTGTGTCTGTGTCTGTGTCTGTGTCTGTGTCTGTGTCTGTGTCTGTGTCTGAGTCTGTGTCTGTGTCTGTGACTGTGTCTGTGTCTGTGTCTGTGTCTGTCTGTGTCTGTGTCTGTGTCTGTGACTGTGTCTGTGTCTGTGTCTGTGTCTGTGTCTGTGTCTGTGTCTGTGTCTGTGTCTGTGTCTGTGTCTGTGTCTGTGTCTGTGTCTGTGTCTGTGTCGGTGTCTGTGTCTGTGTCTGTGTCTGTGTCCGTGTCCGTGTCCGTGTCCGTGTCCGTGTCCGTGTCCGTGTCCGTGTCCGTGTCCGTGTCCGTGTCCGTGTCCGTGTCCGTGTCCGTGTCCGTGTCCGTGTCCGTGTCCGTGTCCGTGTCCGTGTCCGTGTCCGTGTCCGTGTCCGTGTCCGTTCCGTGTCCGTGTCCGTGTCCGTGTCCGTGTCCGTGTCCGTGTCCGTGTCCGTGTCCGTGTCCGTGTCTGTGTCCGTGTCCTGTCCGTGTCCGTGTCCGTGTCCGTGGCCGTGTCCGTGTCCGTGTCCGTGTCCGTGTCCGTGTCCGTGTCCGTGTCCGTGTCCGTGTCCGTGTCCGTGTCCGTGTCCATGTCCGTGTCCGTGCCGTGTCCGTTTCCGTGTCCATGTCCGTGTGCGTGGTCGTGTCCGTGTCCTTGTCGGTGTCCGTGTCCATGTTCGCGTTCATGTCCGTGACCGTGTCTGTGTCTGTGTCTGTGTCTCTGTCTGTGTCGTTGTCTGTGTCTGTGTCTGTGTCTGTGTCTGTGTCTGTGTCTGTGTCTGTGTCTGTGTCTGTGTCTGAGTCTGTGTCTGTGTCTGTGTCTGTGTCTAAGTCTGTGTCTGTTTCTGTCTGTGTCTGTGTCTGAGTCTGTGTCTGTGTCTGTGTCTGTGTCTAAGTCTGTGTGTCTGTGTCTGTGTCTGTGTCTGTGTCTGTGTCTGCTGTCTGTGTCTGTGTCTGTGTCTGTGTCTGTGTGTCTGTGTCTGTGTCTGTGTCTGTGTCTGTGTCTGAGTCTGTGTCTGTGTGGGTGACTGTGTCTGTGTCTGTGTCTGTGTCTGTTGTGTCTGTGTCTGTGTCTGAGACTGTGTCAGTGTCTGTGTCTGTGTCTGTGTCTGTGTCTGTGTCTGTGTCTGTATCTGTGTCTGTGTCTGTGTCTGTGTCTGTGTCTGTGTCTGTGTCTGTGTCTGTGTCTGTGTCCGTGTCGTGTCCGTGTCTGTGTCCGTGTCCGTGTCTGTGTCCGTGTCCGTGTCCGTGTCCGTGTCCGTGTCCGTGTCCGTGTCCGTGTCCGTGTCTGTGTCCGTGTCCGTGTCCGTGTCTGTGTCCGTGTCCGTGTCCGTGTCCGTGTCCGTGTCCGTGTCCGTGTCCGTGTCCGTGTCCGTGTCCGTGTCCGTGTCCGTGTCCGTGTCGTGTCGTGTCCGTGTCGTGTCTGTGTCGTGTCCTGTGTCCGTGTCCTGTGTCCGTGTCCTGTGTCCGTGTCCGTGTCCGTGTCTGTGTCTGTGTCCGTGTCGTGTCGTGTCGTGTCGTGTCCGTGTCCTGTGTCCGTGTCCATGTCCGTGTCCGTGCCGTGTCCGTTTCCGTGTCCATGTCCGTGTGCGTGGTCGTGTCCGTGTCCTTGTCGGTGTCCGTGTCCATGTTCGCGTTCATGTCCGTGACCGTGTCTGTGTCTGTGTCTGTGTCTCTGTCTGTGTCGTCTGTGTCTGTGTCTGTGTCTGTGTCTGTGTCTGTGTCTGTGTCTGTGTCTGTGTCTGTGTCTGATTCTGTGTCTGTGTCTGTGTCTGTGTCTGAGTCTGTGTCTGTTTCTGTCTGTGTCTGTGTCTGAGTCTGTGTCTGTGTCTGTGTCTGTGTCTATGTCTGTGTCTGTGTCTGTGTCTGTGTCTGTGTCTGTGTCTGTGTATGTGCCTGTGACTGTGTCTGTGTCTGTGTCTGTGTCTGTGTCTGTGTCTGTGTCTGTGTCTGTGTCTGTGTCTGTGTCTGTGTCTGTGTCTGTATCTGTGTCTGTGTGTGTGTCTGTGTCTGTGTCTGTGTCTGTGTCTGTGTCTGTGACTGTGTCTGTGTCTGTGTCTGTGTCTGTGTCTGTGTCTGTGTCTGTGTCTGTGTCTGTGTCTGTGTCTGTGTCTGTGTCTGTGTCTGTGTCTGTGTCTGTGTCTGTGTCTGTGTCTGTGTCTGTGCCTGTGTTTGTGTCTGTGTCTGTATCTGTGTCTGTGTCTGCGTCTGTGTCTGTGTCTGTGTCGTGTCGTGTCTGTGTCTGTGTCTGTGTCTGTGTCTGTGTCTGTGTCTGTGTCTGTGTCTGTGTCTGTGTCTGTGTCTGTGTCTGTGTCTGTGTCTGTGTCTGTGTCTGTGTCTGAGTCTGTGTCTGTGTGGGTGACCTGTCTCTGTGTTTGTGTCTGTGTCTGTATCGGTGTCTGTGTCTGTGTCTGTCTGTGTCTGTGTCTGTGCCTGTGTCTGTGTCTGTGTCTGTGTCTGTGTCTGTGTCTGTGTCTGTGTCTGTGTCGGTGTCTGTGTCTGTGTCTGTGTCTGTGTTTGTGTCTGTGTCTGTGCCTGTGCCCGTGTCCGTGTCCGTGTCCGTATCCGTGTCCGTGTACGTGTCCGTGTCCGTGTCCGTGTCTTTGTCCGTGCCGGTACGCGTCCGGCTAGCCTCCACGTCCGCGTCCGCGTCCTTGTCTGTGTCGGTGTCCGTGTCTGTGTCTGTCTCTGTGTCTGTGTCTGTGTCTGTGTATGTGTCTGTGTCTGTGTCTGTGTCTGTGTCTGTGTCTGTGTCTGTGTCTGTGTCTGTGTCTGTGTCTGTGTCTGTGTCTGTGTCTGTGTCTGTGTCTGTGTCTGTGTCTGAGTCTGTGTTTGTGTGGGTGACTGTGTCTGTGTCTGTGTCTGTGTCTGTGTCTGTCCGTGTCTGTGTCTGTGTCTGTGTCTGTGTCTGTGTCTGTGTCTGTGTCTGTGTCTGTGTCTGTGTCTGTGTCTGTGTCTGTGTCTGTGTCTGTGTCTGTGTCTGTGTCTGTGTATGTGTCTGTGTCTGTGTCCGTGTCCGTGTCCGTGTCCGTGTCCGTGTCCGTGTCCGTGTCCGTGTCCGTGTCCGTGTCCGTGTCCGTGCCCGTGTCCGTGTCCGTGTCCGTTTCCGTGTCCTTGTGCGACGTCGTGACCGTGTCCGTGTCCGTGTCCTTGTCGGTGTCCGTGTCCATGTCCGTGTTCATGTCCGTGACCTTGTCCGTGTCCTTGTCCATGTCCGTGTCCGTGTCCGTGTCCGTGGCCGTGTCCGAGTCCGTGTCCGTGTCCGCGTTCGCGTCCGTGCCCGTGTCTGTGTTCGTGTCCGTGTCCGTGTCCGTGTCCGTGTCCGTGTCTGTGTCGTGTCCATGTCCGTGTCGTGGCCGTGTCCGTGTCCGTGTCCGTGTCTGCGTTCGCGTCTGTGCCGTGTCCGTGTCCGTGTCCGTGTCCGTGTTCGTGTCGTGTCTGTGTCATGACCGTGTCCGTGTCGTGTCCGTGTCCGTGTCCGTGTCCTTGTCCGTGTCCGTGTCCGTGTCCGTGTCCGTGTCCTTGTCCGTGTCCGTGTCCGTGTCCGTGTCCGTGTCCGTGTCCGTGTCCGTGTCCGTGCCCGTGCCCGTGTCGGTGTGTGCCCGTGTCGGTGTGTGTGCCCGTACCCGTTTCCGCGTCCGAGTCCGTATCTGTATCTGTGTCCTTGCTATGACGAAGAATATTAGAACGTAGACAAAGAAACAAAAAGAAGTTAGCAAGTACAACAGACTGCAGTTCCTACACTTATCTGCTGTTAGAAATACACCGTCTAACTCATAGGAGGCGGGCGGGGTCAGGAGTGTATATTTAACAGGCGCCAGGGGTTGTTTCCTGAAGTCGAACGTAGTACTATCCCTACCCCGGGATAGTAAGGTATGTGCAGGTAAGTACAGGAAGGAAAGGATAACATTCACAAAGAACGGGAAGAGTAGGATAATGTGTCTCTCGAACGTATCGTTATATTTCCATAAAAAAGTAAAATAATTTGGTTTAATGATGGCAGTGAACAAAAAACCACACACCAAAAATAACCCGGCTATGTGCGTAGTATAAACAACGCCTTGAGAAAGATTATGAATATAATTACAAAATCATTAACCCGTTACTATGTTTCCCAAAATCATAACCCAGAACATTTCCAAATAATAGATTTACTATATACTATATGGGTACACACCACAGAAAAATATGAGTTTAATTAACTTTCGCAAGTATTCAGAGCGGATTTAATCCAGCTCATTTGGCATTTGTGACTATTATATCGGGTAGGCCATACATTTTTGCACTTTTGTAATAGCCCTAACCGCTTTACTAACAAAAAATTAAACTAGATATAAAAATACTTACAATATTTATAATATGTTTCTCTTTTCACGATGAAAGGCCTTCCACTCAATTATCCCTGAAAGAGAAGCTAAAATAAAATTACGCTAACAGCGCGTAAGAAAATTATTTACATTTACCAAAACAGAAACTTGCGGCCGTTGGACACCAAAATTATAACAAATACATTTTTAATCGGTAAAGTTCAAATTTTCACCCAAAATCAAAATAATCGTGAAGTAACTTTTATACGGGAATGATACACCTATATTCATACCAATTTACAGTGCGTTAAGATAGCAAATAGCGAGTTTCATCTTAAAGTATGAAATAGCAGTTGAATCGTGACCCTAGTAACTTATATTGAATACAAAAGTCCAAGTATATTTACAATGAGAAGTAGCAAGTAGTGAGTTTTATCATAAAGTCAATTAATATTAAAAATGAAAAGTAGCAAATAACAAGTTGATAGCAGTCCCACAATAACGGCTGCAAAACGGTGTTAAACATGCATATCTTTATCACGTGAGTAGTCGGACTCTGAACAGTAGTAGATATGCAAATGTCCGCCAACTCGACCTACATCAACGATGTGGTTTGCATTCCAAAATGAATATTGAAACCCGCAAGAATAATGTTGCCAGTAACGTCATATGAAGCACTAAAATATTTTGTGTCTGTGTTGAATATTAATAGTACGTTGAGATTTGCATTTACAGCTAGTTAGCGTAGGTATGTAAATTTATAGTGTGCTTCTAGTTAATAACTAATCAATTGTTGTTTTAGTACCTTCGTATCACTCCAGATGAGTTATAGTAGAATGAGGAAGTCATAGATGTATACGAAATAAAACATGAACTAATCTGACCTGTTAGCTCCAACAGGTTACGCTGGTTACTCCACACCAGTTTCATAAATGGAAAATATAACCACTAGCACGCAAATAGTTAAACAGCACGCATGAAGTAGATGTAGTTACATGTAACCCAATTTATGGTCCTATCCGAGAAGCCAGTCTCAAAATATGTGACGATTAATAAGGTTTCCTGTTACTTTTATTTTTCGGTTTACAAGTTTACGAGTTTACGAGCTTACCACTACGCTGTAAGGCGTCGATAAATGTAAAACGACCTGCTAGGTTCGAATCTAAAGTTTTATACTTGTAGATTGTATGAGTTCCGTTTCCTAAGAAGGAGGATTTTAAATTAGTACCAAATGAGAAAACTGTAATTCTTACCCCTTATTAGACACTATTAAATTTTGTTTAAAATCCGCAAAGTTGGCGATCAATAGAAATAGAAAATTTGGTAGGAATTCCTATTGTTTTGAAATCTTTTACCAGAATCCGAAACAATTTCGTATATTAGAAAGTGTAAAAGAAATCCCAAAATGTTCGTAGCGTCCGCAATATGGTGGACAAGAAAGTGAAAATTTTGTCATCAAAATCGAATTTGTGATCTATTCAATGTATGTTCAATAAACGATTTTCCTATTGGTTATTTGATACATTAAACCTCGCCCTCTTACGAGAATTTCGTAAACTAACTTAAAGTATTGGTGTTTACAACCATTGCATAGTACAGAGTTTGGCTACACGCCGACAGATGTCATACCCATTTACTTTTGGCAAAAAATTATTAACATTAACAGTTAAATTACACAACTGAAGACATGTAAACTACTGCAGTGTTTTTCAACACTGAATTTAGGAATTGTACGTTTAGTACATATCGAGAAGAAGTTAGAATAGATAATTTTATAGCAATTAACAGAATTATGCGCAAATGAATTTTTGTATGTTACAGTGCCCGAGTACCCGTATCCGTGCCCGTGGCCGTGTCTGTGTGTGCCTGTATGGGTGTGGGTGTGGGTGCGTGTGTAAGTGTGGACGTGGGTGTGGGTGTAGGTGTGGGCGGTGGTGTGGGTGTGGGTATGGGAGTGGGTATGGGTTTCGGTGGCGGTGTCGGTGTCGGTGTGAGCATGCGCGTGCGATGTCAAGCCTATATCGATGCGGAAGGACGACAATTTGAGCATTTATTATAAAAAAATAATAAATTTGATTTTGGATATGATATTCAATTTATTATTTAAAAAATGTTATTGTTCTTGAAAAATCTGGATCTGAATAGAAGGTATACCTTCAACCGAGGGTCAGGAATTGATTAAACATATATGTAAGCCGCATGTTGCATAAGTTCAACTTAACATATGTAGTTATACGGCATGTTGTTAGCTACACTGACCTCCATGACTATTGCAACACCTAGAATTTATTGGAAGATTTTATGGAAATTTTCGTCAACAATGTCTTTCATTAGAACAAACGTTTAAAATTTGAAAAGAAAAAAACAAGAACTGAAAATGTTTTTTCAATAATGAGTTGCTTCGCCACGATTTGTGATGCACTCATTTAGACGGCGTATCATGCTATCAATCAAGTGATCTATAGCTGCCTGTGGTATATCAACCCAAGATTCTTGAATCCGTAGCCGGAGATGGTGTAAGTTATCTCGTGGGTGTGGTAAATTACCTAGTTGCCTACCGACCTCATCCCATACGTGTACAATGGGCGACAAATCTGGTGACCGAGCAGGCGATGGGAGGACGGCAATGTTAGCTTCTTCCAGAAAACGTGTTGTAGCCCTTGCCCTATGAGGGCGCGCATTATTCTGTTGGAAAATGAGATTTTCCAGCCCCGGAAGATATGAAAGCGCAACAGGTTCTAGCACATTGGCAATATAACCAGCGGCGTTTAACTTGCTATCAATGAAGACCAAGGGTGATCTGCTACCGTAACATATTGCACCTCATATCATCACTCCTTGTGTGAGGGCTGTGTTGCGTTCCACAGAATATGTTGGATTTTTACGTTCTCCACGCATCCGTTCGACCCTCTTACGACCATCGTGGGCCCATAAGCAAAATCGGGACTCGTCACTAAACACCATTCGATGCGATTTTTGCGCCCAATTCGCTCTTTCGTTGCTCTATTCTAGTCTGAGTAGATGGTGAAGTAGTGTAAGAGGAAGACATAAAAATGGACGATATGAACGCAGCGACGTTCTTCGCGATCTGGAGTCCTGCGGGGACGTCCAGATCCAGGGCGACCCCTTCCTCGGACCATTTGCACCAACATCTCAATACCGTTGTAACATTTCGGTTTACACGACGAACAATTTCTCTTAGCGAAAATCCGGCCTTTCTCATGCCAAGAATACGGCCACGTTCAAAATCAGTCAATTGGAAAAAAGTTGGTATTGAAGTACTCTTGGCATTGTTCCCAAGTTCAGAATGAAATTGGGAACAAACAATTTGCAAAATTGATAGTTAGTTACACACTGATTGGTTTATTTCTTCAAATTTATTGTTACTAAGTGCAAAGGAAAAAACAAAAGAAACACTACTAGCTAGATTTTATTCAAATTTTAATCGTTTGTTTGTTCTAATTAAAGACATCGTTGACGAAAATTTCAATAAAATCGTTCAAAAAATTCTAGATGTTGCAATTTTTATGGAAGTCAGTATATTTATTTCAAGTTTCACATGTATTACATTGTAATCATTGCTATACAACAGAATTATTCATGCTAGCAGTTTCCGATCATCTTCGGAAGTGTTAGAATATGTATTCGCTTCAATAAAATTGATGTTATCCATTTGAATAAGGAAATCCTATTCTAATAGCATAATCTGCTTCTGTTCTGAAAGTAAAAGAAGATAATTTGTATCAGTTAATGTAGGTGAAGTAAAGTGTATATTAAATTGTAAAATAAAAATACGAAATTAGAAGAGATTCATTGAACTTAGAAGCGTAAAATGTGAAATTAAGCAATTATTATGAAAACAACTTACATGTTAGTGCGAAGAGAAAGTGTTGCGCCTTAAAATAACATTGTAAATGAAAATTAAGTCCAAGTGTTGAGAAACCAGGTTATGTCAAGAACGAACATAGTGGTTGAGATGGAAATTTTCTAAATAAACTATAGTTGTGTTAGAGACTGATATATCATTATGTTTTTTGGGTCATAGAATCCATCTCTGTTTATAGTTTTTCTGTAGGAAGTAAAACATGTTAGATATAAATAAATTTGTATATATAAAACTACATAATTATTAAAATTTAAATGAATTAAGTATTTTAAAAGTACATGGGGCATAGGAGGTATCGATTGAAAGGAAATTTTGTGTAGATTTTAAAAATAATCATGTTTTTAAGATGTGTTCTCATATAAAAACGTTATGTGTAAAACTAATAATTTGCAAATTTCAGAAATATGATTATCCAATCAGAATTACTGTCTGTTATGTTTGTGTAGAAAAATTTTTCCAATCAAATTGGTTGTTGCGCAAATGATATGATTTTGTTATATTTTTCAAACACTCTCTATCAATCCTTCGTGCTGAAAGCAAGTCACTCGATGTGTACATGGGTTAAGATTTAAGATTGATCGTGTGATCGCATAACCTAAAGTAATTCTGATACCAAAACAAGTGAAATTTTTTAAATACATAATAAGTAATGTTAACGTGAATTATTTGTACGAATAATGTGTTATCGTTAAACAATCGAAGTTAAATCATGTTTTCAATTATTTTGTTGGGTGGGTAATCGTAGATAAAACCATCTGAACTAAGGGGTTCGTTGTGTGTGGATTTTCAAGAGCCATAAGAGCACCGTAAGAATCGCTTATTACTACAAATTTCGTCCAGCCGGGTGTTACTTCAGAGTAGCGAAGGGCTTGCCAAATCGCATATAATTCTGCATTGTGCACTGTCGTTTGTGCTGGCATAGACCAACTATAATCCTTATTGTTCACTGAAAAGCAGATCCTACACCCTGATTATATTTTGAGCCGTCAGTGTACAAGGGAAGATAGCCACCAAGGTTGGCATGTAGCGCATTAAGTTCTGTATGAAATGTGGCTGTTGGAGTGTTTGCTTTTTATGTTTCGATAGCTCTGTATAGAATTTGATTTGCGGTACACGCCATGGCGGAAATTCCAATGGTCCTAGGGGTAGCGTTTGTGGGAGTGTTTCATGAATACTTTCTAAACTTTTTCTGATGTTATACCATAATGGTTTGTGTAGTCTTTGGCTGGTTTGAAACACATCATCATTATGAAATAAGATCTTATGATTTGAATGGTTTAGTTGGGCGTTTATTCTACAGGCATATGCTAGCAGTCTGTATGAGCGATGTAGATCTAGTGGGGTGATTCCAGATTCACAGGACAAGCTGTCAATGGGACTAGTATAGAATGCACCTAGAGCATACCTCAAGACTGCATTCTGTATTGCCTCTAGGGAATCTAAGGTGCTTTTTGACGCTGATGAGTACGCTTCGCATCCATAATCAATTTTTGAACGCACAAGCGATTTGTAAATTCTTAAAATTACTTCTGAATCCGCTCCCCACCGCGTACTGGCTAGCATTCTAATGATATTAAGTGAAGCTTTACACCGTACAGTTAATTCATCAATATGGTCTTTCCGAGTCAGAGTGGTGTTTAGTTTTAGCCCCCAGAAACATACCATGATCCTTACATTGGATGTGTTTATTATTCAATGTAAGGAGATGACCATAATGCGGTTTTCTTAGTTTACAGAAATGCAAACAGTAGGTCTTCTCTGATGACAGGTTAAATCCCATTTTTTCCGAGTTGACTGATACAGAATCGAGAGCCTGCTGCATCTTTGTATTTATTTTTCCAATTGTAGGGGCAGTGTAGAGTAATACCAGGTCGTCAACATACAGGTAAGTATGTATATCAGAAGGTAGGGAGGATATTAAAGCGTTAATGGCGATTGCGAATAATGTTACACTCAAAGTTGACCCTTGAGGTATGCCATTTTCTAAGTATTTACGTGTTGAAAGATCGTTACCTACTCGAACTCTGAAAAATCGTTTTTCAAGAAACGATGATATAAATGTAGGTAGGTTTCCCTTAAATCCCCATTCGTATAGCTTTTGCAGTACTCCATGTCTCCATGTCGTGTCAAAAGCCTTTTCGACGTCTAAGAAAACGGCTACGGCATGGTGTCTGCGTGCAAAAGCTTCAAGAACAACATTTTGTAGATGGACCAGATGATCTGCTGTTGACCTGTATTTTCGGTATCCCGCTTGACAATTTGACAATACTTGTCGTTCTTCTAGAATCCACATTAATCTAGCACTGACCATGCGTTCTAAAACCTTTGCCATGCAAGAAGTCAAGCTGATCGGTCTATAACTTGCAGCTAGATAAGGGTTTGTACCGTTTTTAGTATGCAGCAGGTAGGATACTTGCTTTCAACCCATATTGAGTTAAAGGCATCGAGAAGGAGCATCTTATATTCATCGGTGAGATTTTTCAGCATTTCGTATCGTATAAGATCTCCACCGGGAGACGAAGCTTTGTTTCCTTGAGAGCATTTTCCATTTCACCGATAGTAAATGGTACGTTATATTCCTGCCTCTCTCGATCTATAAAATCTAATTCAAATTCTTTTTCATTTTTGTGCTTTGAAAGGTTCCACTATAGTTGGTGGAACTACTGGCACGTTCAAATTGGTCTGCTAATATTTCGACTACTTCGCTAGGGTTGCATGTCACGGAGTTGCTGTTTTGTAACTGTATGGAGTTTCTTATGTGCTTGCCCGATATCGATTTTATTTTGTTCCATATAATTGAGTTGGTTGTATCACGTGTAATAGTGGACACGAAATTATCCCACGAATTTCGTTTGCTTTGCAAAATTAATCGTCGAGCAAAAGCTCTCGCTTTTTAAATTGTATTAGGTTCTCATTCGTAGAATCTCTCCGGAAAACATTTAGTGCTCGTTTTTTAAATGCTATTGCCTCGCTAACTTCATTGTTCCACCATGGTACCATACGTTTAAGACATTTCCCTCCAGATCTTGGGATGGCAGCAGTGGCTGCGCTTATTATACCATTCGTAATATTACATATCTTCCTCGAAGCAGTGCGTTGGTCAATAGGTGCAATGAGATTCTCTTGGAAGATATCCCACCGAGCGTCGGACATTTTCCACGAGTCGAGCTTTGTATAGGTGTGCTGCACTTTTCAGTTTTAATTATTATGGGAAAGTGGTCACTATAGTACAGATCATTAGATACTTTCCATGAGAATAAAGTAGCAATTCGGGCAGATACCATAGTGATATCTATAGCAGAAAAAGCACTAGATCTGGCACTGAGATGAGTATTTTCGCCAGTATTTAATAAAAATAGATTGCTCGTGTCTATTATATTTTCAATGACCTCCCCATTGGTGTCAGTTCGGATGATCCCCATAAACTATTGTGAGCATTGAAGTCACCCAACAACATGTATGGACCAGGTAGCTGAGCTATAACATCTAGGATGTTGTTTTGCTGCCAATCACTATTTGGTAGGTATATGTTGCAGATTGTCAGTTTTATAGGTGCGGTAATCTGCACTACAACAACTTGTAGATCCGTCCTAGTTGGTACAATGTCAAATTGAACGGCATCTCTAATAAATACTGCAACTCCGCCTTCAGCTCTTATATTAGGAACAGCATCTTTCCTAATGAGCTTATACCCACGCAGAAAATAAGGTTGATTGGGTCTTAAGTGGGTTTCTTGCAGGCAAATACATAAAGGGTTGTATTCGTTAATTATGAGCTTAAGGTCACAGTAATGATGGATGATACCATTACAATTCCATTGTACAATTGTACCCATAATTGGTTTGTTAAAATGTAATTGATGTGTCTAAAGTATCAATTAACGAATAAATAAATTAGGACGAATACGACTAAATATAAATATAAATATAAATATGAATATATAAGACGGCACACTAACGAATAAATAAATTAGGACGATTACGAACAAATATAAATATAAATATGAGTATAAAAGACGGCACATGTAAACATTAACTAAAAATATCACAGATTAAGTATATCACAGATATGAAGATAGAAGAAATATATGATATCACAGATAGTTAATCACAGTTGCTACTTAGTAACACTCCTCGTCGTTCTCAGCTCCTGAGGGACGCGAGGGTGGTTTCCTAAGTTTGCCTTTCGGCCATCCCACTTTTCCTTTTGCCTTCGTTTGAGATGCATTAGATCCCGATGACACATTGTCTTCTTCGGAAACGGAACCTGGCTTCTCAGTACTACGTTTCTGCTTTTCCTTGCTTTGGGTAGCTAATTGTTGAGTAGGTGGCATTAAAACGAACTCGGTTGAATATTCTCAACTGATTTTTGAATTAAGGAGAAATTGCCCCAATTAAAAGAGGTAAAAGCTCTTTTGCTAATACTGGGACATCAACCTTAGACGGTACAGCAGCAGACGCAGCTGCTTTAGCATAAGTGACACCTGCGGTATTGGCGGATGCCACAATTTTCCTTTTCGCTTCCAGGTAAGTAATGTTTTCTTTTACCCGAACTTCCTGGATAGCACTTTCCTGCTTGTAGATCGGGCAGTTTGAGGCTCGAGCGGAATGAGCCCACCACAAATGACGCATGTGATGGGTTCCACGCATGGAACACCAACATGCGATGATTTACCACAAATACATAAATCCTCCTCTAATGCACATCTAGAAGACGTGTGTCCAAATTTTCTGCATCGAAAACACCTCATCGGTGGTGGTACGTATAAGCGAACACTCAAAGAGTAGAACGCAACCTTAATAGTTTTCGGTAATAATGGGGTGTTGAAAGTTAATACATGGTTTGGAGTATCTACAAGCTCCCATTCCTCCTAACTTTGATTCTTCTTACCTCAATTACTCTTTGGCCACTTAGTTCCTCGCAAATATCGTCGATTGAGCAATTTAATAAATCATGGCAAAAAATAACACCTTTAGACACGTTCATGGTTTTGTGTGCAAATACCTCAGTTTCAAAGTCTCCCAGTTTTGTAGCATATAAGACTCTTCTGGATTGTTTAATGGTGCTAGTCTCAATTAATATACCGTCTTTTATTTTCTTCGTCATTTTAACGCTCCATACATTCCATACAAACACTTTTGAATATAAAATGGACTAATTCTGTCAAAATTAAGTCCGTCCTTTCTCTTCAGAACCAAGAACCGGGGCAAAACCTCCGTCACTGGGCTCCTATTTTCGGCTGGTTTTAAAGGCAGACCCTCCAGCACCTCCATGTTTAAAGAGTTGGCACTCCTTTGTGTGGATTTAACTTGACTCATGTTAACATTCCCACGAGTAGGGACCAACGAAGCTCCCGTGAATCAGTGGGCCCTTGACCCACGGGGGGGACTTAATACTGTGAAGAGGCCCCAGATTCGTCCACAGGCGTTTCAACGCTAGAGACCAGGCTTCCCCCTGGCCACGCTCAGGCATCCCTTCGCGCAATCCCTTCAGCACCTAAAACTGCCAAACGACCTTGGGATTGGGGGATTTTTTATAGAGGTTACCTTCCTCGTAGCCCGGGCGGTAAAGCCAAGACCACCGGCCGCTAGCTGTACAACGTTCCCTAGCCACGCCCTGCTAGAGTCTCTGAAGTACAATTCGCGGTTGCGGTATTAGGACACGGCTAGCGCTCAGCCGTCCCCAGCAAGAACATCCCGGGCATGCCACACCCGTATACGCTTTTGACGACGTATGTCCTGGGAAGAGTAGAGAGAAAAGATAGTGGTCTCTCAGCTTTCGCTGGGAGCCTGAAGGGAACAAGAGTTGGAGCAAGAGTGCTCCGACAGAAAAGAGTTAAAGTAAGGGAAGCCACTCAAGACTAGTATAAGAAAAGTGTACTTCCAGCAAGGGGACGCAGGGTTGCCATCCCTGACCTCGTTAGATACGAAGCCCCACGTGGACTGGTCCGCGACACCGTATTCTCGAGAGCTAACAGTGGCCTTTACCGCCACGAGCTCAATATTTCGGTGCTGGCCTTGCATCACTTACGATCATTTGCAAGATCATTCCCCTATCCGCCACCTGGGGACGCGCCTAGTAGGTGGTCCAACCCCTAGGAACATGGTGTTATTATTTCAATACATATAAAGTTTGTATGCAGATAAATTATTGTATTTAATTATACAATAACTTGAAATTAAATAATTATATTTAATTATATAATAAATAAAATTAAAATTGTTTTCGAAGAGTTTAGTAAATATTTCAAAGAAATACCTGAAAGAAGATAAATATTTATGTAAGTTCATGAATATTATATTAATATTAGAGATTATGTTGATGATTATTACATATCACCTGTGTGTACACATGTAAAGGATTCAAGTAAATTATATATCAGTCTGCAAATAGTACAACCATTCATTAATTATATATTGATCCAATATTATATTAAAAAGCAAAGTATACTTACTGAAATTACATGTTCTGATTGTTTGGCCATAATGCGATGCGCGCATAATCCCAGCTCGGTAATAACCGCATGCGTGCAACATGTTGTGTAATTACATATGATACAAGGTGTTTGAATAAAATTTTTATGCAATTCCAACTTTACTTTAAAATTATAATTGATTTTATTTTGCAAAAGCACCTAACTTAAATGTTTAATACTTTTAATACTGAACTAATCTTGAACTCTACTCCCTGGTATGCTAGTCGAGGCAATTTTATTAAATAGTGAATATAATCAAAATATAAATTATATCAGTAATTTATGGAACCCAAAATATTTAAATATATCACAATATACAAAAATATGAAATGTAAAACAATAAAATTAAATTCATCACTATATATATATATATATATATATATATATATATATATATATATATATATATATTTTGTTTCTATTTAGATTTCACAAGTATTCATGTTTAAATAAGACAATTTTTCTTTAAAACAAGTTTTAAAGAAAAATTGTCTTATTTAAATATATATATATATATATATATATATATATATATACACAACACACACACACACACACACACACACACACACACACACACACACACACACACACACACACACACACTCAGTGACATGGAAACTTCAATACCAAGAAGGGGTAGGAATTTTTTGACCAAACTTTTAACTATTAAAAGGTAGCATTTGATTAAAGTTTCATTCATAAGAATCAAGTGGTATCTGACAGGTCGTTCAGTTTTTTCGACTAATTTTGTCAGGTGTATATTGTGCGAGATTATGTTCAGTTCTTTATCATTATCGCTAGTGATTGTTTGCTTTGAGGGTGTAATTATGCCTAGGGTGCGTCAACGTGGAAATTCCCGCCAATTAAGCGAATTCAACAAAGGTCATATTATTGGTTTGCGCGAAGTTGGTTTTTCGGTTAGAGAAACCGCAAATCGCTTTAACCGGACCCAACCACCATCATGCGTTAAGTAGGGTCAGGAATGCCGCAGAAGAGGAACCGGGGACGAAGAAGAGCAAATCAGGTGCAGGACCGCCATCTTCAAGAAGAGACCGATTCTCAAGTACCAGATCAATTGCCGATCAATGGTTAGCTAACGAAGGTCGTCCTGTAACCCTTCGCACGGTTTACCGCAGAATCAGTGCTTTCGGCTTACAATCCTATCGGCCACATCTTGTGTTACCACTAACGGCTTAACATCGACAGCAACGTTTGGAGTTATGTAGGTTGCGACTGCACTGGAACCAAGAGTGGCATAGGGTGGTGGTCATTGATGAATCCCAATTCTGGTTGGGGATGCATGATAGCCGTGTGAGGGTCAGTCGAAGACGTGCGGAACGTGGAAATGCAGTTGGAAGACCCACCTTCGCAGCAGGATAATGCCCGTCTCCATAACGCAAGACGTTCTTTGGGCCTATTTTCAGAGGATAATGTTAATCTCTTACCATTTCCAGGGGATTAGACTGAGAATTTTCCAGCATCCTTCGCAGACGCTGCACGAATTATATGTTACTAGGGACACAAAAGATAAAGAGGACGTCGGCCAATTGTTAACTTTGAGTAATTAAACGTTTCTGCCAAGTTCGGTCAAAAAATGCCTACACCTTCTTGGTGTTGCAATTTCCATGTCACTAATATATATATATATATATATATATATATATATATATATATATATATATATATATATATATATATATATATATATATATATATATATATATATAAGCAGAGATAGGTAATCTTGACTGTACTTATTCATATAAAATTATTATTTTCATAACTGAGTTGCAGTCAATCTTGTTAAGGCTTATTTATAAATAAATAAGCCTTAATAAGATTGACTGCAACCTCAGGTTCTGAAATAATAATTATATATATATATATATATATATATATATATATATATATATATATATATATATATATATATATAACATATATATATATATATATATATATATATATATATATATATTGAAATCCAATATTTGGGGAAAATTATTAAAAATTTCTGTTAGGGATAGAGTTCTGATTTGTAATGGATAATAAAATATAAGATTTTATTTGTGCACCGTACTAGCTCAAATCCCTTTTGGGGATAGAGTTCTGATTTGAAGGGAATTATTAACTGGTTCAATATTATGTTGATTCCACGTTATATCAAAGATCCTATATGTTAAATGTACCTTATTAAAATTTGTACCATAACGCATGCGTTGCGAATTCAATAAACTCAAGTACCAAACTGTCAGATTTGTTAAATGATGACCTCTTAAAATTGTGATTTAAACTGGATAATTGAAATTAAAATTTGGAAATAAAACTAAATTTCTACTTATTTTGCAGATGTTTACACAAATAAAGATACAACTAGCAGGGTTAAGATTAAAAATTGACTCACATGTGCATTGTCCTATCTGCAAACGGATGTTTTCATACAGCTGGTTTCAATTATTCATGTAAGCTCTTTCCAATTGATGATCGAAGTTATTGATCCACCAAGTTCGCTGCTGCAATACGTCCAATAATTTCACACTGGCCCTCGGATTGATAGTTGCTTTGTGCTTAAAAGTTTCATTGTTAAACACAAACACTACACTTTTTTAAACTTTGCAAAACAACTGGATGAAATAGAAAAATATATAGAGAGAGAGAGAGTATGCTCAGGAGCAATTCTTTATATACCCTTCTGTTAGATACCACATTTTCATTTTTTTTTTAGAAATCCAAATAATGTAACCAAGTCTATGATTGGTCAGAATAAATTCGAAAACTTAACTAAACTATAAATTATGCTATAACTTTTTTTATAAAGCTATTGATTTAAATTTTAAAAACAGAAATGAAATCTGTGCTAAATTCTGCACAATTTGATACCAAACTTGGTATAACTCTCTTAAATATTCTACGAATTGACTTATTCTAAACTGAAATTGCTTATATCTAAAAAATCTTACTATCTACACTTAAATTAACTACATATTTGTGATCTGGACGAAAATTTGTATTAGAAAACATTTATTATATGTCCAAAATCTTAAATTTAGAGGAAAATTCTGTTTAACATAGGAAATTTGTATAGTCAACCCCATTTCACAAAATTTATGTTCAAATGACTTGTATAAGTTAAATTACTGTATGGAAATGAGGAAAACCTCCTATTAACTACATTAACAAATCATTTTAAGCTCATATTAATCTAAAAACTATAAATTTGTAAAAAACCTTAAATTTAAAACCTAACCTAACTTTATTTTAAATATACAAATAATTTGCGTTTAAAGCGTTCAAATTAACCAAAATGTTATCCATATAACTTATAAAATCTGTCTTTACCATATTTAATGTTCACCTTGCTTGTATTGTCTAAATTTAAGTCACTTTAATAAACCATATTGTCTAACACATTTCTTCAAAAATCTAACATAAAAATGTATTTGTATGTAAATTTCTTTATGTAAAATTGTTCTATACAATGAACTTAATGTTTATTATGCACCACTTTGTTTATCGCACATCCAGTTCCATTTATATTGTGAGTAATGGTTAAATTATGTTCGTATTGTAACCCTTTCTCGAATTTTAACATTTTTCCTGCATTTCATCTTACTTATAATATGTCCCTAATATAAACATAACTCTACACTATGTGTTTAACACCTGTAAAACATCCAAATGCCAAAATACTTTTAATGAACTGTAATTTAATGTAACAAAGCTAAGTACTTAATCGTACTTACAGAAATAACTTTATTTAACCTTCCTGACACGTTTTTATGTAGCACAATGCTTTTTATGATCGAACCAAATTGTACAAATTTTATTAAGCCTGTTTTAACCAAAACAAATCCACTTTCTTGCAATCGTATACCAAATTACATGAATCAAATGCATCGTAAACATATCGCACTTGATCTGAAATTGTTCTAAAGAAATTACCAGTTTAAACTCTCCATCCCTGTCTTAATCTTATCTAATCATCTCAATATATATGTATATATATATATATATATATATATATATATATAATATATATATATATATATATATATATATATATATATATATATATATATATATATATATATATATTGAGTAGCGCAATTATATAGCATCCGTTCGATATTGATACTATTTGGAATCCGTTAATATACAAACTGTATATAGTGTATACATAGGAATGCTTCAACGCAAATTGACATCCGTATATAACGTTTTTCAGTGAGATGGCATCCTTAGTGATGTTACCATGTTAACCTACATTTTATGTATTTCGTTCGACAGTAACATATGAGTTTGAAAGAATTAATTCATAAATGCGGTGCTTTTTAGTTGGTTCATAATAATTAATCATTAACTAATGTTAAATTATGAGCTTAATTATATTAATAGTGCTAATTTTTGATTCTGCATACACATTTTTTTGTTTTGGTTTTTTAGACAGTTTCTTTGTTTTAACTGAACGTTATTATGACAAGTATTAAGCGAAAGTTTGCGAAAGGGGATGAATTATGGGGGAAGTAAATTATGAACATAAAATCACTTGTTAACTCATATTTCATAGATCTATTTTAATAGAACTGTTCAAAAATCACTAACATTAATGATAATTTAACAAATTCAAATTTAGTTTATTAATTTCCAAAACGTTAGTAACAATGTTTTTCAAGATTAAAAATCGGTAAGATGTAGAGTTAATGCAATTTTTAACACAAGCATTAAAGCAGATATCTACAGTTAGGTAGTTAGGTATAACTAATTAATTAATTAAATATAGTTAAAATTGTTAGTTTAAGTGATAGCTTTGCAAAAGTATTTATTTAGGTGCATAAATGCTTTATTTTTTAAACAATACCATTCACTTCATTTGTCTCACATGTTTTGCTTAATAGACTCGTAAAAATAGGAATAGGTGAACAATACAGCTTGTTGACTTTTAATATGCTTCCAAAACTTTTACTAAAACTTATTACAAATATTATAGAACTAAACGCATTAAAACATAGACGAACAGGTAACAGAAGTCATACATAGAACATAACTATAAACCACAAGGAAAGCAAACAAAATGTTTATATTTGATCTAAAGTTAATAAATTTAAATGCTACTTGTTGTTTATAACAAAGGAACTTTAAGAAAGCCATCCACTTACTGAGCACATAATTATATAATTATGTAAGGTAAAATGACGCATATAATATAAATTTTACTTATTACAAACGTACACTTTTATTATCTGCCAACTTTTATTATGAAATTCTTCTGTTAATTTCTTTTGTTGGTCAGTTCAAGTTACTAAAGTACGTTTCATACCTTTGTTAATTTTTAATCTTTTGTTTGATGGATCTTCGCTTTCTGTATTTTCGTCGTCGTTCCCGACTTGTTATTTCGTTTGCGTAATATTATTACTAATATCAAAAGCGCAACCTTCAACTTGGTCATCAGTTTCTCCATCTTCTGTAATAACTTCATCAATTTTGATATCTTGTAAACGCTTTCCTTTGTACTGCTCTATAGATTGAGTCTTTTTTGCTAATAGCAATAATTTACTCACCTTCGCCGTTTGATATACATCATCTGGGAGACGCAGCAGTGTCTGTTATTGGGTTTTTACTGCCAGGTAGCCAAAAGAGGTAAATATTATCAACTAGGTCAAAATTATTTCTCAGATTAATAGAGAATTCGATTGACTCCACAGCCAGTTTGTCAAACAGCGCTTTCCTCATATTACAACGCGTTTAAGAGATTTATATAGTATTTTTTCAGATTCCGTCACCACTCTTATAAATTCTGATGATGATGTAGTTTGGTAATTCTGCAGAAACGTTTGCAACGTCATTCTTTACAATTCGCCCACTCTGCGTTTGTTAAAAATCATAACGTTACAAAATATATCATCCATGAGGTCTCGATAGGCTTTCGCATCACTGGAGTCGACCAAAAAACATGTTTTTGCTTTTATTATCAAATTCTTTAGGTACTTTTCGAATTTCTAGATCAAATAGGAAATAGAACGTGTTAACAAACATCTTTTATATAACATTAAATTTCTTTACTGGCATCGGCAAGAAACTGAAATATTAAAATGTATGATCGGTGTTACAGAAAAGCATTGTATAGTAGCTGTAGGCAACATGAATTAATATTAACGATAATGCAGATACTTTGAAATTAACTTATGAACTTGACAGGACAATGACAATCACATGGTAGTGATAGTGCATAACATTTTTGTTTTAGCCATCGACTATGAAATACAATTTTAAAATTAGTTGTAACTTAACTAATGTTAATTTATTCATGTACATATGCTAATGTTCGTTCCAGTGAAGATGTAATTTAGGTTTGTTTTAGAGACACTTTATGTACCATTGTAAAATATGAAGAAAACGGATCAAAAATAAACTTCAAACATCGTCAATTTTTTGAAGATAAATTGAATAAGGCTAAAGATTTAAAACAACAAATTAATCTAATGACAAGTACCATTATATCTTCCGTAACAGGTATTAATGTCAGCTTATTAAATTTGTTCATGGCGAGGTTCTGACCGGCTTCACTGGATAATTCGTGTGCCCACTCTGTTTCTATAAGTGTAATTAATGCCTTCAGTTGCTCTAAACATGTAGTATGAAACTTTTCTTTTTGCACTTCTAAAGAATAAGCGGTATGAATTGCACTTTTTATTAGCGTTCCCATTTGTAATGCTAACGACGGGGATTTAAATGTTCGACTTTTTCATCATAGACCGATATATCATGAGTAGCTTTAACTAAGTTTTTAAATTTATGTGGAGTTAAAATATCTATCATTTATAAAGTCTCATTTTTTATTTTTCTTACACTAATCAACAATCGCGCCAACCGACGAATATTTCGTTTTGCAGCAACGAGCAGATGTTTCTCCTTATGATTTCGTATGTACCGTCTAGCAACTTTGCATATAATATTATCCTTTTTGCTGCCATTGATATAGCATCAGCACGCAGCATGTTCAGAAGACCACTCAGTCTTAGGGGATCGTTGGGCCCAAAATGGCCAACCATCACTATTTGGCCCTCAAGTTGTGCGTTAAAACGTTTAGACGGATCTAGATTAAAATAACAGCGTTAGGAATGTCTACGTAAATTTTTACGGGAGTAATATCTCCGACAAAACTTACATACTATGTACTCTGTCACAGATTTACTTTGTAGAGTCATCACCGGTACAATTTGCGCAATACAAAAATTAACTTCGCGGCACAGTTTGTCGACCAGCTTCTTCCGTTTCTTGGTTTTTTTTTCTAAACACATTAATTCTTGAACTGCGATTTTATCACCATGATTTCTTTCGATATGCCGAGAAAAATTTCCTACGTCTTGATCACAGTACAAACAACGATGGTTTCTTCTTATGCGTCGGGATGTGATCGGGTTTCGTACACTTTCATCGTTTTCGGTATACCATACCAAAGGCTGCGTGACTGAGAATACCGGTGAAATTCTTGATAAGCAGTGCATCTGATCCAAATCATTTGAAGACTCACCATGGTCAGATCTCGGAGATAAATCATATTCTGTATCACTACTTTCATTATGACTGTCCGGACAATATTCTGTTCCTCTATTTCTGAATGAGTATCAGAAGAACTTAGAAGATAAAACAAAGTTTTCACACGTATTTCTAGGAAAAAAATTAATAATTATGCAATATTTCGTTAGTAAGGAAACACCCCGTATTCGAAAACGACTTTAACTGAAACGCCACCTTAAAAACACTTGTTTCAAGAAGATATTTGATGTCTGGGCCGCATATCGGGGGGAAGGGGGAGGGGTAGATTGTTTACACCCCCCCTCACATGGACTAATGTCGTAATTCCCGTACCATAAGTTTAAACATTTAAGTTTTGAGCACATTATTGTTTTAAAGTACGTATTAGCGCAGTATAACTATGAGCAGTAGCTGCACTAGATGAAATTATAAATAGAAACTTTTTGTGCGCCAAAGTGCGCTCGGCACCCTGCGCATTGAATGAAGAAAACAAATGGCTACTTTCGCGTGAGTGTTTTGTATTTAACCTTAAAACACAAATATTTTAACTGATTTTACCTAGTAAATCCTAGTAAATTACTTTTTAGATTTTAGCTTTGGTCGAATCATTTAGGTCTTAAAGGTATGGAAAGTTAAGTCAACACAATATTGTTAAATACTACAGAAATTTTATCATGACATTGGCACCCTACACATCAAAGACGCCAAGAAGTGCAATTACTGCTCGTAAGAGTTATACTGTGGTATTAAGTACCGTTTTCTTTACCCAACCCCTCCCATGCTCAACCCCTAGCTACAGCCTTATTTCATGTAATTTAATACACCGTAATGTCAGCCTGCAAAGTATACTTACGATAAAAAATCTTAGTGCACACCATACGTACACCATACCGCTTGGTATTTAACCACAAATGATTCAGATCGAGTTTACTTAGGGTATGCTAGAGACAGGGTTGCAAAGAATACAGTGTTTTAAAATTTAAACAAAACAAGTTTTTGTGAACAGTGCTATTTTGTTTTTAACCGTTCTAAATGAAAGTTTAACCTTTAACTGGTATGGCGGGGTCAAATTTGACCCCAATTAAAATTAGATCGCGATTTCCAGAAAAACATATTGACTGGCAACCTTGAATTTCTGGTATTTTTTTCTAGTGGAAAGCTGCTGAATTTGTGCTGGCAGTCGTACTTGTATCTTAGCGTAGCGTGGTTGAAAGAGCTTGTTGGGGTCAAATTTGACCCCGCCATACCGTTAACGGAGAATCTGCAGTAATTTTTAATTTTTTAATAATGGCAAATTTACGCAAGAGAAACCTACCTTTGGCACAAAAGGAGCTAGAAGACCTAGCTGATCATGTCGTTGATGATGATGATATTTCTGATGCTACAACAATAGTTAGTAGCTATAATATCAATTCAGATTTTGACTTTAGTGATCAAAGTGATATTGATGATGCCGGTAGTGACAGCGAACTTGGTGAGAATGTTGCCGCAACTGATTATTTTTATGGTAAGGATAGAAAAAAATGATCAAAAAGTCCCCCTGCTTCTAGTCACACACGAGAGGAAAATAAAATTTCTCATTTCCCAGGTCTATTTGGACCATCACGAATAAACAAGACAACGACACCCACCAAAGCAATCGAACTATTACTTGATACATTCATAATTGCTCAGATCATTGACCGAACAAACGAGAAAATCACCAATTTACAGGCAAATTATGGTGACCAAGCTTTAACATGTCAGTTCGTAAATCACACTGATAAAACCGAAATTATGTCATTTTTAGGTCTTCTTTATTTAACTGGAGTGTTTAAATTAAGCAATGGAGATATAAATTCGCTTTTTGCTACAGATGGCACAGGGCGTGATATTTTTCGGTCTGTAATGACGGCGAAAAGTTTCTTTTTTTTGCTAACGGCTATGAGGTTCGATGATCCGAGTACCAGGTATGAACGTATATTTGATGGAGATCAGTTGGCAGGAGTAGACATATAAGGCCGATCCTGGACCAGTTCAAGGTCACCCATGTAAATCTTATGGGGATTTATTTCAAGGTCAAGTGAGTTTTCTCGTTATGCCAGAACGCGCTCCACGTCTCAAGCATGCTTGTGGTGGGGGATTTAAATTTTTGGAGTCACTCGCCCTCTGGTGGTGAAATCGGAAGCTTTTGGAGCTCTTTCAAGGTCGAACTTTAAGCGGGAGATTTAAAATGTAGTTGGTCAAGGTCAAAGCTAAAAGTTGCAAGGTAATCATAAATCAAAAATAGTTTTGAAGGTCAAAGGTTATTGACTTACGGTGGTTTCTTAGAAATATAAAAAGGTCAAGGTGAAAAGCTAAAAATAGAAGTTGCAAGGTAATCATTCTTAGAAATCTGAAAGTTTTTTGAGGAAGTTAGCAGTTTTGAAAGGATGCATGTTTATAATAAAAGGCTTCTCCGTGATTGCATGATTCAGTAAACTTTTCATTGCTAGAAATGGTGAAAGTAATAAGATTGATAAGGAGAGAAAGAAAGAAAGAATTATTAAGTATTGATGAGAGAAAGAAAAGGCTCGAGGTGTTAATCAAGGAAATAAAAAAATTGAGGGTAGATTTAGAGCTGTATGAGCTAAAAAGAAAATGATGCAACTTCGAGTGAATGTGCCATGAAAAGGTGCTTTAGTAAATAAGTAATTACATGTATGTTATATTGCATAAGGAAAAGGCACTTCATTTGAAAAAAATAAAGTGTGTGTGTGTAGGCATAGAAGAAAGAAAAAAAGTGAAATTTCTGTTTGGTTTTAATTGAATTATATAGATATATATATATATTAAACGAGTTTCTTATCATGACTTAAATTATACAAATTATGTAGGAAGAAATGACACATAAAGCTTATATATATTTATATTTATTTATAAATCACTAATCCTTTACCCAAAAATTCCAATTTTTGGCATGTATACTAAACAAGTAAGAGCGCAATAGGTAGCAGTCCAAAAATTCTCAAAACTAAAAAAATGTGAAAAAAAAATTTTCAATGATTAATGATAAAGTTTGTAGTTTTGATATGTAATTGAACGTTGTTAATCGCTTAATAAATCACAACTCGATAATCCTTTACCCAAAAATTCTGAATTTTCGTATATATACCCAATAAGTAAGAGCGCCAATTATAGCAGTTTCCAAAATTTGAAAACACAAAAAAAAATGTGATAAAAAAAATGTGATGAAACAATTCATGTTAGCAATTAAAGTACTACTGAAATTGCTTAATAAATCACAACTCGATAATCCTTTACCCAAAAATTCTGAATTTTCGTATATATACCCAATAAGTAAGAGCGCCAATTATAGCAGTTTCCAAAATTTGAAAACACAAAAAAATGTGATAAAAAAATGTGATGGAACAATTCATGTTAGCAATGAAAGTACTACTGAAATTGCTTAATAAATCACAACTCGATAATCCTTTACCCAAAAATTCTGAATTTCCGTATATATATCCAATAAGTAAGAGCGCCAAAGATAGAACTAAAAAATTAGGAAAAAATTGAAGGTCCTCTTTTACTATTAGAATGCATTTTCCCCAAATAAATCAAGCACCAATATGAAATATGATAAAATAAAATAATAGTGTAACTAATTTGTAAACTATTTGTAATACGGTTTTTTTCTAAAATAGATTTTAACGATTTTACAAGAAATAAAGTAATAATAACGCTCACAATGAATCTTTAGACATCTTACATATATATACATAATTACAATTCAACTTAAATGGATTGTACTCGTAATGAGTAAAAAGCATGCAATTGCAAAAATGCATCCATGTAGTATTATAAGTATGGTTTGTAATATGATATTCAAGTACTGTACTAGAATGGAATGCATAATTGCAATTATTGTTGTGTAAACGATAGACATGTACTTGAACTACGAAAGTGATGTATGTTTGAAAGTGTGTGATGTAAGAAAAGATGTATGTACATATCTATGGAAAGAGATAAAAACGAGTCGACGAGGACGTCCTCCGGGGCAGGGTGTAGGAGGGATGTGGGAAGGGGTTAGTAAAGTCCTAGAAAATGCGCTCTTAAAAATTTAAATTTTTCGTCTAATTCCGAGAAAAAAAAAATTTTTTTTTCAACGCAGTTGTGTTGTAGAAGTGGTAATCTATCATTTGATGTAATAATTTTTCCAAAATATGAAAAATTACACTTAAATTGCCCAATTCCATTTTGAAACAACAAAAAGCACTTAAAACACACCTTTTGTACTTACGTAAGCTCAGAAGAAACATATGCATGCCATTTATCCATTTAATGTATCTAAATGCTCTTTAAATTACCAAATTCAATTTTAAAACAACACTTAAAACATGACTTGTAATTTTCGGTGCAGCGTTAATAATCATTGTAGGATAATGAACGCAGTTTTTGCTGTGAAAGCATTTAGCGAACATTCTATTTCTATGTCATCAATTTACATTACAACTTTTAAACAGGATTTGTAAAATATATATGAATGCAATTGTGTCATTTGTGTTGCATAAATACATGCTGTAAAGTTTTCAGATTTACATGCATTTGAGAACTGTTTTAACTTTTATTTAACGCAAGCTTTCTTTTAACTGTATTATATTTTCACACTTTCTTTATATGCTTTATATGCTTTATATATGCTTTATATATGATATTTTGCAATAACCTTCTTAGTGTATTTTAAGTTATTATTTCCTATAATTACAAAATTAATTGAAATTAACATTTTGTATTCAGCACTTACTCAAGGATTCAATTATTTCCTTAACTTATTATAAGTTAAAATTTGTAACGCAGCATGCAATTAAAATTTGCAAAAGGACCGCTTTACTTTGATGCAGAAATTTATGCATGAGTAAGTCAGACTTCCAGATGTTTTTAATTTCACTTTTCTAGCGCAACTTGGACTATCACTCAAATTTTTTAGCTGTAGTAAAATTTTTTGGATAATGGGAATAATTCATGAAAATAATAAAAATATAAAACAATTTACATTTATTTTGTATAATGAAAAGATACAATAAATTCCACAAAAACATCACACATCCATCCCTTCCAACGTAAGCAATATATTTTCAGTCTTTAGTATATTTTGCCGCACACACTCTAAATATTGATTAGCCTCCTTCAGTTCTTTATCCAGTTTTTCCGCTCGCTCCACCCCACCACCTCACTATTCAAATAGTCATTGTGAAGCTTTCGCAACCACCGAATACTTGTTTCCCTAAAGGCTTGAAGGGTCGGTGGATCGTGCTCATAATCCTGCTGTGTGAGATGCCCTTCTATAAGAGTCAAATTTTTCCTCCATATTGCAGGTTTCGCAACGGTGGTGGTTGTGGGGGTGTTGCTATAACCGTGGTTGCTGGTGTTATGCTGAAAAATGAATAATTTTATTTGTACTAAAATTCTCTATGAATTAATGAAAGGAAACTATAATATTAATTAATTAAAATTGTACATACCTCTCGAAATACTTCGAAAATTCATCCTCTACATCACTATCCCTGATGGAGATGATGGGGATGCTCTCTTCGAAGGGTGCTGGTTGCGTCATGTTATTTATGATGGGGATGGTCTCTTTGAAGGGTGCTAGTTGTGCGGTGTTATTTGATGGGCGCACCAAAACATCATGTAAAATACAAGGTTTTGCCTGTCTTTTAGTGAAAGTTTAGATCGTTTACTGGATGAAGCCATTACTAATGGTGAATAATTAATGAGTATTCAATTAAAACTTTAACGTTATATACACATAGATCTGTTAACGTTAACAAAATTGATAACAAGTGGAAGTGGTTAGTACAATGACCTGAGCAAGCAAAGGTGATGCAGCATGAGTCATGAGAACAGTATTGATGTCAAGGTTAATATATGTTCCCAGTAAACGCTACAAAATGCAATCTATGCACACTGAAGCTCTTGCAACAAGTTATAAGCAGTTTTGACCTTGAATGCTAGGTTTATATTACTATATAAGGAGATAAAGAGCAGTTTTGTACCAGTCAGTATATTGCACTCACGACTAGAATTGCAATTGTATACCTAAAGTACTTCTATAGTTACTTAAATTTTTAATTTTACATATCAAATAAATATAATATTTGTTTCCATTACTATATAATCGTGTGCTTCATATTTTCTTGCAGTGTTGGATACAGTTTTGAAGGTAACTATGAGTAACGGTATACCCAACAGTAGTGATATTGTTAATTTAACAAGAAATATTATTCCATTGTTGAAAACCCAAAATGAATTTGTAAGGCACATCCGTATAATTAACACTAATATTAAGCTATTGCGAGATATAATTCAAAATAAAATTTATTTAGAGACATGCGAAAATTTGCTTAAACTCGAAAGTAATTTATCATTGCTAAAGTGTTATCTTATAAGAGTTAAACAGTTAAAGAGCGCTTCAGAGAAAACAGGTAGTGGAAATGTTACTAAAAAGCGTACACGCAAATTAAGTTGGTACTCTCTAGATTCATGTTTCAATGGTAGGTTACTTACTGGAATTATAGTCAATATAGCAAACATCAAGGACCCTCTTATTTTTTTACAAAATGCATACAATAGTTTTGCGCGAAAGGTTAAAGTAATGCTAAGACAAACGATGCTAAAGGTCAATGTCATTTTAGTCTGCAATTTCATGCAACCTCAAAATCATGTTATTGAGTTGAAGACATTTGCCATAAAAATTATGTCATCGATATTACCACCAATTTGCGTGAGTGGTATAACAATAACGTTTATTACAAATTACAAAAAGTTAGAGGAGTTTTCCGAAAGGGATTCTGGTTGGGCATTACATGAAGTTTTACATTTAAAGGTGAATATTAATAGCTATACTCCATTTAGAGGTGGCCTTTCGACTTACGTTAAAGTTCCTTACTTCATAGCAGTAAAGCATGCGGTAGTGAATGTTAAGAACGATGACGAGTACTGCTTCCTGTGGGCCGTTGTTTCGGCATTATACCCAGTGCAACTTCATTCAGATAGAGTTTACAGTTATCCTCATTTTAGAGATGTTTTGAATTATGGTTCAATTTCCTTTCCCATTAAAATAGATGATGTAAAAAAATTTGAAAAATTAAACAACCTCTCCATTAATTTGTTTTGTATTCAGGGAAAGGTGTATTACCGCTAGTATTAAGTGTAAATCAAGAAAATAGTGTCAGGAACCTATAAATCTTTTAGTACTTTCGCCTAATTATCATTCTGCGGGTTCTACTGCTGATGCTATTAATACAAAAATTATACTGTTTATCATTTCGCGTGGATTAAAAATATGTCAGCTCTTTTTCTAAACAACTATCGAGTAGGGGCACAAGAAGTTTATTTGTTATCAATGCTTGAATCACTTTTCTTCAGATCACCTTCTACAAAAACATGTCACTCTCTGCCATCAACTTAATCAATGTTCAGTCAGGATGCCTACCGAAGCGGAGATGTTCCTGCAGTTCAAAAATTTCGCATTTCAGGAAAAGGCACCGTTTGTAATTTATGCGGATTTAGAAAGTATTTTAGAAAAGTGTACAAATTTAACATCACTTGGGGTAATACTCTATTTCATTCCAAACATATACCCTTTAGCATTGCTTACTACTTAAAGTGTTCATACAATGATTCTTTATCTCGATTTAGGCTTTATAGAGGAAATGATTGCATTCAATGGTTTGTTAAAGAGCTTCAAAGTATTGCACATTGGAGCACCGAAATCATTAATAAAATAATTCCTATGGGTACTTTAACTCCCAATCAGGTTGAACACTTTGAAAGCACTACGATCTGTCACATTTGCGAAAAACCATTTACAGATAATGATATAAAGGTCAGAGACCATAACCATTTCACCGGAGCATTTCGAGGAGCATCACATCAGAATTGTAACCTAAACTATAAAGACTCTCACATCTTACCGGTTGTGTTTCATAATTTGTCAGGTTATGATAGCCATTTCGTCATTAGAGAATTGGCTACTATTCCCGGTACGATTTCACTCCTACCCATAAACAAAGAAAGATATATCTCTTTCACAAAAGTAATAGAAGGTAGTAAAATTAAGTTTAGATTTATTGACTCTTTCAGATTTATGAGTAGTAGTATTGAAAAGTTATCAAACTATTTGGAAAATAGTAAAAAGTTATTACCCGAGCTAAATGTAACAATGAAGAAGAATTTTCTTTACTAGTTCGCAAAGGTGTGTTTCCTTATGAGTATATTGATACTGGGAGAAATTAAACGAGACCACGCTCCCTCCTAAAGAAGCATTTTTCAGTCATCTTAATAATGAGGGAATCAGTGATGAGAGTTTTGAGCATGCGGTTAACGTTTGGAACAAATTTAGTATTAAATCGTTAGGGAATACTCGGATTTGTATCTAAAACAGACGTTCTACTTTTAGCGGATATTTTCGAGAACTTTCGGCAAACTTGTATAAGTACTTACGAGCTTGATCCTCTGCACTATTATACAGCTCCCGGTTTAGCATTCGATGCTATGCTTAAAATTACACAAGTAAAGTTAGAATTATTTACAGACATTGATATGTTAATGTTTATTGAAAGAGGATTAGAGGTGGTGTAGCTCAATGTTCAAATCGGTATGCTAAAGCTAACAATAAGTACATGGAGGAAAAATTTGATCCTACCTCTGAAAGTGTGTATTTAATGTACTACGACGTGAATAATTTATATGGAGCCACCATGTCAGAATTTCTACCATTTGGCGATTTTTCTTTTGTTGATGAAGCTAATTTTGAAACTTTAGATGTAATAAACCATCCTGATGATTCGGAAATTGGTTATATAGTCGAGTGTGATTTAGACTATCCTATAGAATTACATGAGAGTCATAGTGATCTACCGCTAGCACCCGAACATATGGTTCCACCCGCGTCTGATTCCAAAATGAAAAAATTACTGCTTACCTTGTATCCAAAACGTAATTATGTAATTCATTACAGAAATTTAAAAGTATATTTAAAATATGGATTGAAGTTGGTAAAAGTACACCGTATATTACGTTTTAAACAGTCTCCGTGGTTAAAAAATATATAGATTTAAATACAGCCATGCGTCAGCAATCTCAAAATGAATTCGATAAAAATTTCTATAAATTAATGATTAATAGTGTTTTCGGGAAGCTGATGGAAAATGTACGTAAACATAAGGACATACGGCTAGTAACGAAATGGGAGGGTCGCTATGGTGCTCGTGCTTACATATCAAAACCAAATTTTCATAGTTGTACAATATTTGACAATGATATGCTTATCATTCAAATGAATAAGCTTGAAGTATATTTCAATAAACCTATATATGCGGATTCAGTGTTTTAGACGTTTCAAAACTTTTTATATAATTTTCATTACGGCTACACGCTACCCAAGTTCCATAATAATGCTAAGCTCTTGTACACGGATACGGATAGTCTCATATACGCCTTTTCGGTTCCCGATATCTATCAATGTATTAAAGAGGACATTGATAAATTCGATACATCTGATTATAGTCCCGACAACATCTTTGGACTCCCATTAGTAAACAAAAGGTCCCCGGCTTAATGAAAGATGAAAACCATGGCGAAATTATGGTTGAATTTGTAGGACTTCGTGCAAAAATGTATGCTTACACGGTTGATGAAAAGGTTGTAAAAAAATCAAAGGGTTCTACGCAAGCAAGCGTGAGGCAGATCACGATTAATGATTATAAACAGGTCCTGCTTGAGAGTAGCGTAATAAGGCGCTATCAACATCTCATAAGGTCAAAGAAACATGATGTGTTTACCATTAAACAAAATAAAGTCATACTCAATCCTTATGACGATAAACGCTTAGTAAATTTTGATTTCACTGATACTAGACCATGGGGTATAACTTTCAGTAAACAATGAGCAGTCTTCAAGTCAACTTGCAGGAAGAGCTGCAGTGCAGTAGTGATCAAATATACAAAAAGTACCTGAAGCGTTCTTTGACCTCTCCTGAAAACTATACATTTATACTGAATATATTACAAAATATTGTTATTCCCGATGAGTGTTTTTACTGGTGTGCTATAAACTCAAAGTGTGCAAATGAAATTATTATTAGGACATTATTTGATAAAAAAATTAAATTAGACGATACCATTAAAAGTTTTATGAAATTGTGTACCGATAAAGGCTACAATTCATTAACTTTTGATAAAGTAGATAGGATCTTAGACGATATGAGTGTACTTGGTGACATACCGCTTAAAATGTATCTATATGATTTATTAAGGGTTCATGATTCAACAAATGTTAAATCTACGTTAGAAAATATTGCTTACAAGGACACTGTATTTATTATAACTGAATGTATTGAGAAATCGACATATTATGCTAACTACAAGTGCCTCGATATTTTGATTGAAATATTATTAGAACAAAATATCAACTATAAGTTTCAACCGTGGGAAAACGATGAGCACCACAAAATTTATTACTGGATACTAGACAACATCAATAAAGGTGAAACAAATTCAAATTCCTGTTTGGGATGGAGGTGTGGGCCAGATTCGGGTATATGGCCATCCAGTAATTTAAGTGATTATATAAGTACTTTAGGTTCACTTTATAAGATAATGAAATTTTAAAAATAAATGTAATATTTAAAAATAAAATACTATTATTTTTGTGTGTGTTTTATTTCATCTAAGAGCTACATCCTTTTCTACAAACTATATATATATAACTAATATAAGTAATTTGTTTCACAAAGTACAGGTTAAATGTTATAAAACAATATCATCCTTATTGATCCATGATCTTTCATCCAATCCCCACCATTTTACGAATAACTTATTATTCTTGGAGCGAAGCACTTTTTCTACTAGATATACATCGGGATACTTTGTTTTTGTAATTCATGTTCATAAAACCCTCCCAGTACAGGATTTCCCTTCATGTCTTCAAGCATGTACGTAGTGGGGTTAGTAATGCAAACTTTCACAATCTTAAATAGTTCACTAGACCAATTGGGTGTGTATCCTTTGGCGAAAATATTTTTAAATTTACTGATTCGTACTATGTCACCCACAGAATATCGATTCCCATCGAATATTTTTATGTTAGTGTAAGCCTCTAGCTTTGTATGATTACCAACATCTTTGGGCTTCATTCTAATAGTTCTATGCTTACGATTGTTATAATCCATCGTTATGGTATCAATTGTATCAATCCATTTATATTTACCTTGCAGGCTGAATGACTTATATAGAGCACCTTTAATGGTTCTGATAACACGTTCAGCAATTGCAGCCTTCTTTGTGCTATAGGTAGAGTAATGATTGACTCCATAACGATGCATTAGTTTAGTAAAATGCGCATTGTAGAATTCTTTTCCTGCATCTGTCTGCAAATTGGTAGGTTTCCGACCTTTTCAAAGATTGTTTGCACGGCCTTGGTAACTTCTTGACCTGTTTTCGTTTTTAATCCTTTAGTCCATAAGTATTTCGAAAAACAGTCGATGACCACTAATATATACTTATAACCCTTATTTTGTTTGGCATATGTGTTAAATTCAGCTAAATCTGCTTGCCAAAGATCATCAAAACCTCTAATTATTGTTCGCCTTCGTTTAAAATTTTTTCGTGCAGGTTTGTGCAATTCGTTGACGAGTTGTAATTTGGACATGGTGCTAATTTATTCACAATTTCTTTAAGTTGATGTAGTTTTTCCTCCAGCGCTAGATAAGCGTTGGCGTTTCCTTTGAAAGTGTTCCGAACTGCTTGTAAACAGAAATCAAGGTATCCTTTATTTATAGCATCACCATCTTCTTCAGGGTCACCCAACTGTGTCAAACGATTTCCATCCAAATCGAACCTTGTTGATACATAATATTGCCTAGTGATGACATCTTGAGGATCTATGGGATTGGCCACATTGCTGAGTCTCTTATTCTCAATATCAAATTGATTAGCATCAATCTGTTTAAACTGAGGGCTAGTTTCTTTAATTGATACTGGACATATGAACGTCCAAATTTGTCAAGGGCATTTTAGTTGTGACATGTCGACATCAATGCATTCTCATTTATATTGTTTAAAAGCGGTTGTTCGGTTTTTCAATGTATCCATCTTCATATAGTTCTTCTACAATTGATATTATGTCATTTACAACACCTGTGTTTCCCGCTAATTTTTCTGCCCACAATACTTCCAGATCACGAATTAGTTCATGTATATCATTCCAATATTTATATTCAATGGGTCTGTTTGTTAATTCCTTAAAATATAGCTCCACCTCCTCCCTTGGTTGTGGTGGGTGATGATGACAGCAAGGGTTTGATTATTTGTGTATACTTTTGCTGCGGCTTCCTCGAATCTGTGCACTTATGTCATAATCTCGCCTTACTACATTCGTAGCCTCTAAAATAGTTCTATATTTTTTTCTATCTGTTGACTTTACTAGACTTAAGTCGGGTTCATTCATAATAAGCAGATCATATAATCCTGGAGTCCCTTTATACGTGACACCTTTAATAATTATATCGTCTCCTTTAATTGTGATGGGTGTATTACCAATTGTCCATTTATCAGTTTTGGTATCATAGTGGACTCCATACGTATGATCAATATCACCTTCAGCATTCTTCAAAATACGTTCAACATATATACGCGGCAATTCATTGTACTGCTCGAGAAATTCTTCCGAGATGGGTTCATTATGGGAATCATCTACGATACTAGACAGTTCTTCTTCTTCCTCCCCAGTATTAATCTCCCCCATGACTGATGTTTCCAAGAAAGATGGAAGACTTGAGGGAGGATTTCTTCGAAAAAACGGAAGCTGAGCTAGTGGACTAGTAGCACCCTTACTTGAATCACCTAATGGAGTGAGACGTGGGGTCCATTGAACTTGAGCTAGCGGACTAGTGGGGATAGTGGCGTGCTTTCTTGGAAATATCAATACGGGTGGTTTTTTAGGTTTAACATCAATGACCTCCTCCTCCTTTTAGGTGTTTTTTTATCGATTTTATTTACTATTTCAGTTAGAGGTTCTATTAAAGGCTTATAAGTACTTTCGAATGTTCTTTCATTATCAATGCGAGCAGTCTTAATACTGTTATACTTCTGCCGTATTATTTTACGAGCCTGAATAATTTTTTTCTTTAATATCCTCTCCTTGTTGTCCATTGCGACAAACAGGTACCGGTTCACCTTGAACAGGTAGCTGTTTACACTAAACAGATAGCTGCTAATACCTAAACAGATCAGTTACTACTAAACTGCTGAATGCGGTTTAAGGTATTATATATATATATTCGCCTTATATACCAAAACGGATTTAATGAACAGGTACCCGTTTACCATGAACAGGTAGCTGTTGCGACAAACAGGTACCGGTTCACCTTGAACAGGTAGCTGTTTACACTAAACAGATAGCTGTTAATACCTAAACAGATCAGTTACTACTGAAACCAGTTTAAGGTATTATATATTCATCAAATCCTTTCCTATAGCGACCATTATTAACTTCAGCATCCTTGTTTATGACCATGAAACCAAACGGATCTACCCAGCACTTTGAACACATGTCCCGAAACAATTTCATGCTTATGGTGGGACTTATATGATCCTCATACGCATGTTTTAAGTTTAATTCATCTTGCTCAAATAATATAATTAGATTCGCATTATCACGAATTAATTGCTTTGGAATTTTACTGTAAGTTTGACTCAAATAGAAACAGTCAATATCGTTATGCCTACCCATAGAAAAATATGCTCTTATATTATTTTGCTTTTCACAAGCGATATCATCGAAAATAAAAATAGAGTTTGATTTTGCACAATTAGGCTCAATCACATCTTGATTGTCGCTGAAGGTAAAGTAACCTATGTCCTTCATTGGAAGTAAGATTTCCTGTAAAAGTTTGTACTTGTTTTGATTCAATGACTTAGAGTATACGTATACATGTTTAAATTTCAAACCATTTTTTCAGTAAGCAGACTGATCATTGCGTTTGTTTTACCGCAATTGGAGGGCCGCATATAATACCACGTATACTATTAGGAAGTAAATCACCATGTTTTGAAGTAATAGACTTTTCATCAAAGTCATGATTTTGAATTGAGAGTTTTTGTTTCTGAGCAACTACTTTCATCTTTGATGGATGAAATAAAACTAAACGAATAATTACAACATCTTTATTTATATATATTAGACTATACTACAATAATAATTATAATTTTTCACTTCTCCGGTGAGTGGACTGTACTGTACAATAGCATCATGGAGAATAAGACCATATACAACGATTCCATTATCGAAAGGTGTTAGAGATTCCATTTCCAATTTGATGTCCACTGTTGAGTTTTTAAGGATTCATTTTGTTTAGAGCAGTCCATTACAAATATTGGACATGATTTGAATTCGGAATAGTTGAATAATGCATCTTTATCATCTTCACCATAGTAATCGCAACGAAATTTCAAAAATTGCGATAGGCAGGTATATATTGGTTGGCACTGAAGTTCAAATGCATTGCTTCATATGGATAATACTCAGAATTCAGATGTACTTTAAGATTTCTGATGTTAATGTGATCAAAATTTCCAGCCCTTGCTGACCTTGTATACCTTTTACCTTGTTGGAATGCAACAATTATCCAACGTGGTTTTTCCAGTTGCGTTGATGTTTTTATTGGCCATATGTCTGAGGTTGCTTGTTTTAAAGCAGGCAATTCATACAACTCCCATTGTCGAAATGGAACAGTAATAATAGAATTTTATTGATTCCTTGAAACAAGTTAAGTTTCGCAGCATCACTAAGTGTTAAGTGCGGTACTTTCCATTGAATTTTATTTAAGGTTATTGCGGCATCGACTTCACCATAGTAACAGTTTGTATCGCTTCTAGATCGAATTAAAACCAACTCTTGGCGCATATTCACGATTACCTGACGATAATCCTCCATTATTCCAAATATGTGGTTCAATGGTATGCATACTGTAAAAGATTTTCTCCATTTTGCTCATCGAATTCTACTTGTAATGGTTCTTCATTCTTTGGTGACCATCCTAAATGACTTAGTGCTTTGCTTTTGCTTGCCGTATAAGAAATATATCCTTTAAGCGTAGATGTTATTCCTGGATTTCTACAAACATCCACTCTCTGACCACCTAACTCATAACGAATTTCTTCGAAAAGAAAGTTCGGGAAATTGTTGGTTAAGCTGCATGCTTTTCTTTCATCTTCTTTTTGAGCTCAAGTTTACCTTCTATGTACAGAAAACTATCATAAGTAGCCGTAATTAGATCTTGACTTTGAATTAAGATTCGTATTTCTTCGGAAGGTCCATATTTAGAAGATCCATATGGAAGATAAGTGTGAATATCTGATTTAATTATAGTATCATCAAAATGTACGTTTTGAAAGACGTTTAACGATTCTGCCATTGTGGTTGAGAACTTTTAAACCTATTGACGTTAAAAAGTATTTCTCTGCAGATGTTAACCGCAATGAAGGTTGATGACTAATTAATGACTTACTGTAGGGATGATGTCTTTTATATGAGTTTTTGAAAGATGGAATTGGTCCTGGATTAATTCTCAGACCCATGTTCTTTTAGTTCTAAGCGTACAGTGAATGGTTCACTTTCACCAAAGTCTATTAATTCACCCTTTTGATTAGTCAAATTAATTGTTATATTACTAATAATGTCAGTGTTTACTTCTAAATATTGAGTATTGCTCGGAGTTTTATCTAGACGATAACCTGGAGGAACTGAAACATCAATCTCATATAATACTTTAGCAGGTTTCCCGTTTCGATAAGATCCCTTTATAATGTTGCACTCTACGTGTAGATTAGTGTGTTTAAGTATTTGGATGTCTAACGCAGATGTATGTAAAATATTTGGTTCTAATATTTTAGACTCAAACCCTAGCATGCGCCCAATACAATTTTCTTTAGTAAAATCAATCTCAAATGAACTGTTTATCTCACATTTAAGTGTATTGTTGTTTGCTCTAATGATAAACTTTTCTGTGGGTATTTTAGATTTTAGATAATCGTTAATTTCATCTAACTCATATGCACCGTGTGGAATATTAATCACTTGCAAATGAGATGGATTTGTTCTAAAATAAAATCTATCGTTGCCTGCATAAATGTTTCTAATGCTGTTGCAGCCGTAAAATCCAACCAATCCAATAACGTATTTCTTCCCAAATCTAGCTCTATCGGTGGATAGAAGTTGTAGCTAGCTGTGTTACCAACACCTTCTAAACTGAATGTTATTGACATAACTGAGAAAATTTGATGTTGTGCTGATTATTTATATAAAAATTGTAGGCATAGGTGTCCGCAAATAATTGTATTAAACTCTTGATCTTGGTTGTAATTATAATATATTTTACACCCCGAAAGTAGTTAATCACTTCGTTTGGTGGTCGAATATTACCGAAACTATCGTAATACCATACCCTTTTACCACGCTTTTGTAGCAAACCCAATGGGTACCTGGTCCTCTTTGGCTATCTAAGTTAATAATTCCAGATTCATTTTTCCGTGGCAATTTAGGCATGCTATCTCTCATAAAAATATCCCTAAAGTACGGTACGTTTTTGGAGTATTTCTTTAAATCAGTATCCGTTAACGGTCTTTCCGGTAATCTATTCAGTTTTTTGGAAACGGTTTTAAGTATAATGCACCACCACCAGATTTGTTTGGTTTTAGATATAGTGCACCGCCTTTCTTATTCATGGAGCCTATAGCGACCGATTCCATCATGCGATTATGGCGCGATGTCTCTTCCTGCAATTTTTTAGCATTTTTAGCATCATTGACTGCTTTAGCAATTCCTGATGCACCGCCAGCTAAAGCACCGATTGCTGATAATCCTGCGAATAACGGAATAAGAAATGGTAAAAACCCTCCTTGTTTAGGTAGGGGAATTACTCTAGGAACTTTAATGTTTTTCTTTCCTCCTAAATTTTTTACCACACGTTTTGCCGTTGAAAGCGCTGACTTTATTGTGTCTGTGAAATTTCCGTTAGGTTTAATTTTTTTAGCTATTGTCTTTCGTAAATGCAATAAATTTCCACCATTGCATTTCTTCTTCATATTAGATCGACGTTTACACCCCATTCCCAATTTTCTCTTTGCTTTCATGATGGTACTGACTGCTAAAGCTGCAGTTCGTTCACCTAGCGTTGCGTCTAATGATTTAAAGCGCTCCCAAGCTTTTTTTTGTAAAATTTTATCTGCTTTATGTCTACTTTCTAAATCTCGGTAATCTCTGTAACTGATATCATGAAGTTTGCACTGAGCATCTAATTGATTAATGCCGAGGTCACCGCGTGCGAGTCGTTTTTCCAACTTTGTACCAGGACCGCAATACTGGTAACCAGGTAAATGCAATTCAAACGGAAGTTTATTGATTAGACCATTCACCAAACCACCACCACCTACACTCTTTCGCTTCTTAACTAGCATTGTTTACATGGATGGATAGAAGGGGTATTTATACCTAAATTGAGAAAAACAAATCATAGTTATTTCTTTATTCAGTAAATGCTATACATTAGATAAGCAGGACGATAATACAAAATTTCCATTAAACATACAGTGTTATGTGAATTAATATTATACTTAGCATTTATAACATCATCAATATCTTTATAAATGTCATCATCACCACCACTGAATTCTTTCTCACGAAAACGACGGTAGTCAACAACTTGTTGTATGAACTTTTCATAAAACACACCAGATTGTAAGATTCAAGAAATTCCAATCTATAGCTTACTATATCCTTTAAATTGAATAGTTCTTCTATACTATGTGAGTTGAATGTACAAGAACAGCACTTGTAGTTTTCTATCATAACAGTTTTCAAAATTCTGTCATATCCTTTAATTAATTCCCAATTGTAATAAATACCAAGATTACTAGATAGAGATTCATAATGTTGATCATAGATTATATCTTCTTCATTTACATTTGACCAATCAATTTCATTTTCAATTTCTTGAGATCGAAAAATTGTAATTCTACATATGAATGCCATCTTAGAAGCTCATTCCATTCCTTCATATCCAACACTACATTATTGCTTTGATCACAATTACCGCACCCAATACGCACCACTGGTGCAAGGTTGAGGTGTGTACTGTATCCAATTTCCAGATGTTTTGCATGATGAGTATCGTTCGATAGTTTATAATAGGTACAATCGATTAAGTATTCCTTAGCTGCTTGTTTATACACTTCATCCTTATATTGAAATGATGATGCGCAGTCAGTCTTAGCAGAAGAATAACCTTCATCGTGTTTCTCTTCATTTTACTACTACTACTACCATCACTATTTTGACAGCACCAACAAAATGTTAAATTATTCAGATTGTTACTGCAATGATGTGATGTATCCATATATAACGGTGAACTTCTGAGTTTGGATCGTTCCAGAAATGATTTTATTGCTACTTGCATGACTTTACTTGCTCACAATTTCACTATGACTAAACGCTGCTTAAGAAAATAATTCTAGTATTTCAATTTTACATATGGTGGGGTGCTACTATTAAAAAGAAAATGTTATGTTTGTTGTTTTGCCAGCTGCACCCAAACTACTTATAAACACATCCTTCGTGTTTAGGAGTGTTTTAAATTCTTCAATTCGTGTTTCTTCTTTTTTGAAATACACATAAAAGCGTTCCGGTAATACACATTTAAAATCACCCGTTTCTATCACTATACGTTCACCGTACTTAGTATTAATTATATCCATATTCGTTACTTTATACTTTCTCGATATATCGAGCTCGCACGCATTCTTAAAGGGTTTGCAATAGGTGCTTTGGTTTAACCCTGTTAATTCCATATTTAACAATTATGTGTTGCAGACTGATCTCAACATACAGCTCGCTGCAGTTTATATAAGAAATATGCGTCCTACATATTACAACATGCTTAAACTTGTTAAATACCTACTGTTGACCTTGACTATAAATATAATATGATGATGATGATCAGCTCCAAAATTTATATTTCCGCTAAAAAGTTTGACCTTGAAAATTATATTCTTAGATTTATGATTACCTTGCAATTTCTATTTTTAGCTTTTCACCTTGACCTTTTATACTTCTAAGAAATATGACACCACCGTAGGTCAATAACCTTTGACCTTGAAAACTATTTTTAGATTTATGATTACCTTGCAACTTCTATTTTAGCTTTTCACCTTGACCTTTTATATTTCTAAGAAACCACCGTAAGTCAATAACCTTTGACCTTCAAAACTATTTTTGATTTATGATTACCTTGCAACTTTTAGCTTTGACCTTGACCAACTACATTTTAAATCTCCCGCTTAAAGTTCGACCTTGAAAGAGCTCCAAAAGCTTCCGATTTCACCACCAGAGGGCGAGTGACTCCAAAATTTAAATCCCCACCACAAGCATGCTTGAGACGTGGAGCGCGTTCTGGCATAACGAGAAAACTCACTTGACCTTGAAATAAATCCCCATAAGATTTACATGGGTGACCTTGAACTGGTCCAGGATCGGCCTTATATGTCTACTGGCAGGTATATCAGAAATTTTCGAGCACTTTGTGTATTATTGCCATAACAATTATTCTTGTGGAGAATATGTAACCGGGGATGAGATGTTAGTAGGATTCCACGGGAAATGTAGATTTAGAATGTTCATGAAGAGTAAGCCTGTAAAATACGGGATAAAAGTAATGTGCTTATGTGATGCCCGCACACATTATCTAGTAAATTCATTCGTCTACACAGGAAAACAGAATGTAACTAATGTAAAGAAACTGAGTATACCAACGCTCAATGTACTGATGAGGTGGTAGGCATGTATACTCCATGCCAGCCGGGGAGGTACCACCACCCTTACCATGGGCTCCTTAATATTGGGTCTCCGATTTTCTGAGCTCGGTAAGGGCTGCCGGTTACCTTTTCCATCATCCTTAATCTATTCTCATCCTTATTCTTCCTTCTCGCCCTCACTGTCTTCCTATCGGATTAAAAGTCCCAAATTAAAAAATAAGATGGCTGTGGTTTCTAGGGTTATAAATTCCGGACGTAAAATCCTGCCCCATTCGAATGTCTGGAGAGCAGGGCCCAAGCGACCTCGGTCATCGAAAGTATCAACTTTCTGATTCACTACTGCAACATCCGCGGTATCAGGTCTAATCTTAACGCTATTCACCAACATCTTGAACAATTACAACCTGATATATTGTTTCTATCTGAAACACAAGTCTCCTCGGAAAACTCCGAGTCACGCGACTTGCAATTTCCTCAATACCATCTTCACTCTAACTTTCGATATAAAGGAGGCGTATGTGCGTACATCAAGGACAAAATTGCTTGCAAGAGGGTTTCTTCCTTAGAAAATAAAAATTTTGACGTGATTTGGTTTAAACATTTAGGTCCTAATTTTGTGAAATTCTACTGTAGCATTTATAGGTCTCCTAATGACAGCAACTTTCAAGACTTCTTCGATTACCTTAGTATGAAAGTTGACTATCTCCTGTCTCAGTTTCCATCTTGCGATATCTCATTTGTAGGCGATTTCAATGTTCATAACTCTAATTGGCTTCAATTTTCATCTACTACAAATCCCGCTGGTCATAGTGTAGAAACATTTGCTATTTCATGTGATCTCACATAAATGATTTCTGAACCCACAAGAATCCCTGATAACACTAACCATACTCCACATCTTCTAGATCTCTTTCTTACATCAAACCCTCTTGTTTATAAAACTTCCGTTCTTTCGCTTTTAGGTCTTTCTGACCATTGTCTAATAAAAATCATTTCTTCTGTACCTAATTCCACTGTTGTTCGCAAAACCGATAAAACCTTGTGGTGTTTTAAGTCAGCTCGATGGGGTGATTTACGGGATTTCTTTGCAACCTTTCCATGGCGTGAATATTGTTTTAAGTCGTCCTCTTCTTCCGACATCGCTCTTTCAGTATCTGAAGTCATCCTCATGGGAATGGAGTTATACATTCCGAAAAAACAGTACCGTGTAGGTCATTCACGTTCCCAACCCTGGTTCAATAAGGCTTGTTCTGATGCAATATCTTTAAAAAATAAATGTTACATTAAATGGAAATCTAATAAATCGGTTGACAGTTATGTAGAATACGTTGGTGCTAGAAATATCTGCAAAAGTGTCATCACTAAAACTAAAAAGTTGTTCGAACAACGAAAATGCAATGAACTAGCTACATCTCCTTTAGGCAGTCGTAAATTTTGGTCTTTAGCAAAAGCCATTAGTAAAAACTTTCGAACATCTTCATTTCCCCCCTGACATCTATTGACGGATCGGTAGTTGCTGATCCCAGACAAAGCCAACGTTTTTGTGGATTTGTTTGCATCAAACTCGTGTCTCAATGATTTTCGAAAAGATGTGCCTGCCTCTAGTCAACTCTTCTTCATACGTTATGAAACCGATTCATTTTCGGTACAAGCTCTTGGAATCGATCATCAGTAGGCTTGATCTCAATAAGGCGACTGGCCCAGACGGTATCCCAGCTATTGTCTTAAAGAAATGTTCCCCCGAACTAGTACCAGTCCTATCTAAGCTCTATACGATCTCTATATCTTCTGGGGAATTCCCTTCATCATGGAAGTTAGCAAATGTTCAACCTATTCCCAAAAAAGGTGATAAGACCGATCCCTCAAATTACAGACCAATTGCCATCACTTCCATTTTGTCTAAAATCATGGAAAAAGACATCAATCAGCAACTGCTCACGTTCCTTGAAACTAACAAACTCCTTAGTGACCACCAATATGGGTTTAGGCAAAGTCGTTCAACAGGCGATCTTCTTTCATATGTGACCCAAGTTTGGAACAATACAGTAGAGCAGTCCGGTGAAACAGTTGTAGTCGCTTTAGATATCTCAAAGGCATTTGACCAAGTTTGGCATAAGTGTTTACTTGCCAAACTCACCTCGTTTTGGTTAAATGATACGCTCATCAACTGGGTTTCTAGTTTCCTTGATAAAAGTCGAATACGTGTCGTAGTTGATGGCTTTTTTTCAAAAGAAGTTAGCATTAACGCGGGCGTACCACAGGGATCCGTTATAGCGCCTACACTTTTTCTGCTGTACATAAACGACCTTATTTCTTCAACAACTAACCTCATCCATTGCTTTGCTGATGATAGCACTCTTCACTGTAGTTCATCTCAGTCTACTCATAGTGATAATCCACTTCTATGTCAAATCAAGAAATTAAAGCTGAAATGGCAAATTCAATCAACAAAGACATTCAACGTATTCTCGAATGGGGAAGCAATAATCTAGTTAAATTTAATGCTAACAAAACTCAGTGTTGCCTTATGTCCGCCAAAAAAGATCGATCATTTCCTGTTGTAAGTATGAATGGCTCAGTTCTTAAGTTTTCAGACTCTATTACTCTGTTGGGTATGACTGTATCTTCAAATCTCTCATGGGTTGACCATCTTCTGTCAGCTACCAAAACAGCTGCTCGTAAAACAGGCTTTTTGTACAGATCTGAGCAGTACTTTACCTCTCGACAACTCCTTCTGCTGTATATGACCCAAATTCGGCCTCATCTGGAATATAATTCTCACCTTTGGTGGTTCTCACATACAGTCCCTTTAGCATAGAAGGATGGTTTCAGTTCTTTCTTTGTATTATCGTTATTACAACAGCTATTGTGCTGGTGAATTACATTTTTTGATACCATCTCCGGCTATCTTTGCGAGAAACACTCAGTTCGCTCATTCACATCATCAGTATGCAGTACAAATCTCCACTTGTCGTACCAAACGGGCGCAATCCACATTTTTCTACACGGCTTCTAAACTCTGGAATGATCTCCCTAGTTCCTGTTTTCCTCTCACTTATGATATGAAAAATTTAAGGTAGCTGTTCATAGGCATCTATTGGCAATTCCTTATCCCTCTATCCATCCTCCTAAGTGTTCCTGAGTGCTTTAGCACGATAGGCCTTATTTAGCCTGTTCAGGTCCACAATCATAAAAAAAAAAACTCATCTTACCGATAGCCAACACTAATCGTAATGTAACTGGCGATAATTGGTTTTCGCCAGTAGAACTAGTGATGGAGCTAAGATTGAAAAAACTCACATATGTTGGTACTATGAAGCAGAACAAAAGAGATTTGCCAAGGGAGTTTTTACCTAATAAGAATCGAGAAGTCTATTCTTCCTTATTTTGATTTACTATAAATCAGAGCTTGTTATCATACGTACCAAAAAGAAATAGATCTGTTTCTCTAATCTCCACGTTTCATTATGATGACAAAGTATTAGAAGGAGAAAGAAAACTTCCAGAAATAATAGATTTCTATAATCAGACCAAAGTGGGAGTAGATATATTGAATCAAACTTGTGCAAGCTATAAGGTTAGAAGACGCACTAGAAGGTGGCCAGAGACAGTATGGTTTCGAATAATGGACATCGCTGGTGTAAATGCGACCATTTTTTATAACAGTGCAAATCCAAATCAACTTAGGAAAAGAACTTATTCAAGACCAGTTAGTTAGGCGTTCTCAAATGGAAAATATACCCAAGCAATTAAAAGAAATTATCCGACGAGTCGGTAACATACCAGAGAATAGGCATTAGGCAACCCGATCGAAAAGCTCCTAAACGGACAATGTGATTGATTTGCCCTCATCATAATGACAGTAATGTGTGGTGAGTGTGACAAACAGATTTGTAAAAACCATTGTATTACAAAAAATGTATGTACCAATTGTCATCAGTGAATAAGAATATGAACTGCGCAGGACAGACATGTCTTTTTTTTAGTTATAAGATACTTCAGAGGTTAATGTACTTTTTCGATCTACCCAGCATAACTATTTTTTGTAAATTTTTGGCCAATTTTTTTTGTTTCTGTCATTCATTTGATTAGTCATTTCTTCTCATACCTGGTTTTTTATTTTTTTCATTTATTATCCAGAGAAATGGTGGGGTTAAATCTGACCCCACCATACCTCAAGAGTGTTTAGAAATCGCCGTACCAGTTAAGGGTTAAAATCAAAAAATTAATTCCCTGCCAAGAAAATATCAATTTTTTGAACTTCTGTATTTATACTTCACTTATTACAATAGTTTCGCAGTAATCGACGGAGAAGTATTGTTGATTGTCATATTATTAGATATTTTTTACTCCCAAGGTGCTTTTATGGCCATTTTGCCAAATATATGTCCACCTGTGTGGTTCAATGGTTATGAATTAAAAATTGCTTTTTCAAATTTAACCTAAAGGCTAAAGCTTCTCAGGGAAGTCTAGCAGGAAAAAGTATTTGAACTTATGATGTTATTTTCACGTGATCTATCTGAATCTGAGAGATTTCCCACATGTTCCGGTACACCTTGTATGGTGCAATTCTGGTTAATAACATACAGAAATTGAAACGAAGTATTTTTGAAGAGAAGCTTCAGAATTTATAAATGTAATTAATCAGTTTTACCAAAATAAAGTAAAACTGTTTGAAAGATTGACAACTTTGGCTAGGGGACACATATTTGGTTTCTTTCAACATTTAACTACCCTCTACACATATTAAATATTGTGGATTACAATGAATTATTCATTTGTTATTACCATATGATCAAAATTACAAGTTTGGCAAAAAATAGTTCTCACGCGCAATTTTAAAAACTAATAAATGCAATTAAATTCGTAGTCACATTGTTTATCTAACACAGCCAATAAATAATATACATAGAAAATGCTGAAAAGCTATACCTATTAGTAAAGTTTATTTAATTTCATTACCTTTTAACAAAGTTACTAAGTGCACTCTTAATTTTGTCCGGAACTAATACTGATAAATGTTTGAGTCTGATTAAATAAAATATTAACCTCTTAAAGTTCACATTAGAAAAAGTCGAGTAAAAATTTTTTTTCGGGGAAAACATGGCTAGAATAATTGTGAAAACAACTTATTAAATTAAAAATGTTTATTTTTTTTTAATAACAAAAAAAACAATGTTCCTGTTTTGGAACAATGGTCCACAAAGTTATATATGAAATGCAGCAAAACAATTTCTTTTTTTATTTATACATAAATATACGTGACATTTGGTGCAATAAAAGAATGTCTTCAATCCACAACTAGGCTTCTTACATCTTTGTCTTTCTCCCTTTTCACATGGAAAGTGTGCTATTTTATCTGTGCGTTCGTCAAATTGGGGTATGGGCTTTGTTTTTCTTCTCTTCTTTTTTTCTTCGAACTCTTTTTCAATACCACCACTCAGCATTCCTCTTTTTCTTGAATTTTCGCCCTTTCCCAAACGACAGAGCCCTTCTGCTATCTCAGCACGAAAACCAAGTGAATCTAAAATATATTTTTTGTCGAGTCCTGCTTTTAGTATATCGGTCCTGTAACGTATACATGCTGTAACTATGGCCAGGTCTATAAAATGGAAGAATATTTTTAGATACCATTTTCTGCTTCTTAGTCCTATTCTGTAGTATGATATTAGGCCATCTAACAAATCGACCCCACCCATAAAATGGTTGTATTGTTTTATCATATTTGGCCGCTGAATATTGATATTGGCTTTGGTTCTATGATCAAAACGTTGGACGGTATTATTTGGCTGTGATCCACAAAAGGTACTTGTCAAACAAACACCTTTATTGTCATACCAATTCAAAGTAAATATTTTTACCCCATGTATCATAGCTTCATACTCCTCGTATGTTCATCTACTTATCTATTTCATATCCTTGTCGTTGGTAAACACCAAACCATGGATTCTATCTTTGTAAAGGTTAGAAAGAAGTTTCATCGAGGTGAACCAATTGTCAAAAAATAACAAGTGGTTTTGATGGTTAGGAATAACACTTGCTAGACGAAGTACAATGTTTCCACTGGCTCCTATATCTTCTTTCCCAGGTGCTGTGAGAATTTTTCCGGTATATACTTCAAAGTTATGGATCAGACCATCGCTATCGCATAAAACAAATATTTTGTAACCCCATTTATTTTTTTTTTTGGGTTATATTGCTTGAGAGAAGAGATGCCTTTGTAGGGCACAATTTGCTCATCTATACATAGCATTTGAGGTTTGATTTGGTTAGAAAATTTTTGTTGTAAATGATCTATAATCGGCCTTAGCTTGAACAATTTGTCTCTATTTACATTATTTCGGTCCTTATTATTAAAATCTAGGTTCCTCTTTATTTCCTCCCACCTTTTTCTACCGATTGAATTTGCGGCTTGTGGTATTCTGCAAGCAGAACTCCAATACAGGCGATGTCTTGGTAAACCAAAAATGGACATGTATACAACAGTTCCAAGAAAAATCTCTAATTCTGCTTGTGAAAGATTCAGAGGTTTGTTGATATCAGTCTGGCAAGCATATAGGTCGCTTTGTTCTGTTATTAGGGACAACATGTCATTTGAAAAAAAACATTTCAGAATAGTGTATGGGTCTTCCTACCTCCAGCTCGTCTCCTATATCTTGTAACGTAAACTCTGGAAGAGGCAAATTATAATCACCTGCCTTGACTCTAGTCCATTTGTATTTTTCTTTCTTTTAGCAGCTAGACTGCTTAGTGGTTCGTCATCTTCAGATTCAGAAGTGGAAACATTTTCGCTATCACTAGTCAGAGCGTCCTTCGATGTCGGTCTCGTTGGTGCACACTCGTCATCAGAGTCACTTATATTGTCATCTTCACTATCGCTTGGTAAATAAGCCATATTTCACTAAAAAAAATATTTCATTGAAAGTAACATTGAATATTAATTGCCCATTGTTCCACATTGGGAACTATGAAAAAAACCTAACCTATTGACCATTGTTCCTGTTTTGGAACATTGAGAAATATTTGGTTTGGGAAGTTGTGATAAAGAAATATATAATAAATTAAGCTGGTAACTGTTCTTACATAAACTACTAATATACCTTATTTTTGTTAATGTCGTATATTGTCCAAAAAGTCGAAAAAAACACTTGTAGAAACACCCCCATGTGCTGAATGACAAGTTAAGATGCAGTTGTTGTTTCTATCTCTACTATTACTTAATAGATGGCATTAAATATAAGTTTTGAGCATTGACTTCATTGTTCCAGTTTAGGAACAATGGTCTATCAAAGAAACCTTAGCAAGTTTCAATTTTTTAATTTTTTAAAGGCATTTCTTTTCAGTGTTCCTAATTAGGTCCATAGGACCTTAAGAGGTTAATTCCTAGAAACATGATGATATTATTTACAAATAAGTCCGTGCTCAAGCGGAATACGCTATTCAGCATCCAACGTGGTCATCTGAAATGTAATACATACCCTGGGATCCAAACATTAAAACGATTACATCGTTTTGGTAAATAACAGATTTGGCATGTTTAAAATAGGATTCAGATACACAGATTTAAAGGAGGTTGCATATGACGATTTACACGTATTTATCTAATCCACAATTTTAAAACCTAATCGTAATACCAATTTTGTAAACTAGTTTACCACTTTTTGATGTTTACGATTAATTACTAAACAGCAATAAATTTCTTGTTACAGGGACATTATAAAATAAAGAATGTCATCTCGACAAATACGATAATAATAGATTTGCGTTTTGTTAAAAGAGTTATGTATTTAATTAAAAAACAATCGTATTTGGAAACCCTTGGATTTTAATTCATAATTGTGAAAATTAAATTTAATTTAATGTTTTTGTTAGGAAATGTTTGACTTTCGTTTATTTTTAATATTCAGGAAGCTTTTATATTTAAGCACTTTTCAGCGATATAAACTTTGAAGGTCATTTTTAATTTTCGGTCCCCACGAAAAAATTTAAACTGAATATTAAATAAATGCACTCACCTTCTGGATTTTCTTCCTGTTCTTTCAATGCTAAGTTTAACAGTAATTTACCTCTTGATTTCATCATTATTTCGAAATAAGTAGCACACGTACACCGTACACTTTACAATTTCAACCAGAAATGGTATTTGTACTTAAAGAGACTATTCGGAACACTCACATACCACCTTATTTGCTCCCCAATCGAATAAAAATGCTGAGCTTAAACTAACATTTAATCACACACAGTGTTGTAAAATTCAGAGGATGCCATTTTTCGCGCGTAACGTATTTGGTGTCTTTAAAATACTCTATATACATATTCGACTTAACGACGCGATACGTAATTACGGTGAACTAGTATGTATAATAATATACAAGTTAGGTTTAAAATGGCATCCGACAATTTTTTATTTTTATAGCTAGTAGATGTCATACAAGACTTAATGTCAAATTTTTATGGGTAGTGCAAGTTGGCATCCGTATACTGGATGCCAAAGTACAGCGGATGCTATTTCAACCTCAACTTTAGCATGGATGAATGCCAATTGAACCGCGTAATATATATATATATATATATATATATATATATATATATATATATATATATATATATATATATATATATATATATATATATATATATTATGTTGAGTTAAGAAAGGGACATACATACAAATTCATAGACTTATTTGTTATTACTGTGCTAGAACGGTAAGTAATTCACTTACCAATAATGTTTGCTTTTAATAACCATAGCAATAGGAAAGGCTTTTAAAACTTTTTAAGTCTCATTTAGCAAAAAGAACGAAACGTTTGTCAAGTTTGGTTTATTAATTAATGCGATAGATTGCGTTGACTTTCCTTTTGATACACAAACGGAAACAAACCGGAAGTTTTAATGTTTACCGGTACTTTTAAATATTTAGGTGTTTTTCCTTTAGTTACTATTAATTTTTGTGGTATTTACTGTACAATGCTGCAAATTCGTAATTGTCTATAATGGAATCTTCATTGCAATTGTATTCAATTTTGATGCCATCTGTAATCATTTTTGGTTTAAACAAAGTTAGCTTTATAAGTATTTAATTTTTATTAGCAAAGTCACCTCGTTTAAATGTTTTATCGGATTTAGTTAGAGATAATACATACGGTAAATGACTGAAATTTCTAAACTAAACAGTATCAAAATTCCTTCTAATTATCTTGATTAGAAGGAAAATCATGTTTTTGTAAGTTCTATTTGTAAAATAAGATTTCCTTACTAATTACATTCCCTTAAAGACGGTTGCAAGATTTTATAAAGGCAGATTATCCTCATCAAGTTGTCGGAGGAGAAGCGCATGGCCGATAATTCACTTATTAATGTCATTAAAGCTGTCGTTGTGAGTAACAATCGGAGTTACGAATATCAATGAATATCTGCTTTCTGAACTACGCTAATGGTTTAAAGGGTGTTAATTGCCACCTTCAATTATTCTATCTTGTCAGATACTGTCCCATATTACATTAGAATTCTGTTGGGATCAGCATTTCTATGTGGGAATTTAGAAGCTTGCTTTGACAGTTAATAGTTCTGATGCGACTAGAACATTAAATAAATTTTCTGTTTAGTCAAATAATTTTTTCTTCGAACAATTAGAAGCACTTGTTACAAATAGAAAATTATTTTAAAAAATTTGGGTTATAAAAAAATAAAATGCTGTTCACTAAACGGAATGGTTTTTGTTGTGTTGTTATATTGTAAATGATTTAGCATTAAGGGTAATGCATACACCTGACTTACTTTGCTGCAAATTTTTACATTATCTAAACTTTATTTCACAAACCGTTACGTTGGGGAAAGTCTAATTAATTAATCAATAAATTATTAACATTCAGGAAACAAATAGCTTTGTTTCATCATCTACATCTGTAGATGTGATATAAATCTATTTACCAAAACTACGATGTGTAGTAAAAAACGTCAGGACAGTCCAAGTTTACAAAAGCTTTTGTTATTCTAAGCTCTTTGTTGGTGCAAATTAAACCTTTTTAAAAGGTATGCTTAGAAACCCCTAGCTTTAAAACAAGTAAATACTAAGGATTTATCATTGTAGTGTAGGCAATGGTACAATGCCTTGCTGCAATTTAACAATTTTTAAATATATCAAGATTTTTAAAAAAATGTCTATTTACTAATTACGATTGCAATTGCAATAAACCAATCACAGTAAAATATTAACATAACATTTTTTGGTCTTTCGGGCCGGATTAATGAACGCTTAACAATTAGCGAAGACGCTCACCATTGCAAGACCTACAATAAAATTTGTGTTGAGCGCGGTTGTTAAAGCTAATATCCTATAAGTTTCCTCCTATTTTATTTTTCTTTACTTTTTAAACTGTTTCAATCTATGCTATTTGTATTTATTACAATACCATTATTTCATACGAGAACGAGACTTTAAAACAAGAACGAAGTGCTTTAAAGGCAAAATTGGCACGTCTCAATGATAATTTTCTCAAATTAGATACAGATAAAATTTCCATTTGCACAATAACGGAATATCAACTACGGCTGGATAATTATGAACCTCAATGGGATACTTTTAATAACATACAAGCTTCCATTGAGGCTTATTGTGCGGGTGAAGGTCAAATAGAAATAAGATTAGATGAACGGAATATTTATGTATTATAAGTATTTTGTAATTGTGATCTCATATTAATTGAGTTAATGGGTCTATTTCTACAGTTTTTGCTTGAATAGCGTGACGTTTCGAAAGCGAATTCTTCTTCCTTCACCAGAAGAAACTGATTTTGCACAAATTTTTTTATTATAACCTTTTCCCAAGCATATGACTACTCTCATATTCGAACTTTGGTGCCTTTCACTTACAAGTCTGACACATTTACTACTGAGCAATCTAATATGTATGTCTTTTACTTTTCAAAGCGATTATTTCTCTAAATTTATATTCTTTAGCCTTACTTCCGGAATTCCATATTTAATACCACTAATGTTTTAAACACAACATAATTTCACAATTCCTTTCGTATAATTATCTATTTCTCTACGCAATTCAATAAAACATGTGTCATTATCAAGAGAACGCATATAAGTAAAATGACAAACAAGTAGTTGGTAACAAATAATTAAGGTGAAACAGAAACTTAATGTAAATTATAATTCTATATTTGAAATATCTGTTAAAGGTGAGCCTATAAAATCTACCTATTCGTTTATTAAAGGTACTTTCAGTTTATGTTTATAAATGCTTCCAAAACATCTATTTTCTATTACAAAAATGTAAAAATTTAACGATATCGGATACTTTCTGGTCGATTCTGAACATTTTCTCTGATTATTATTGTTTGGTAAAATAAAATTTACCTGTAGCCTGAATTATTGATTGTTATTTACTTAGCTTACTTATTTCTCTACCAAAATGATCTAAATTTTCTGTATTTACTGCCTTTACCATGTATTATAATTGATTAAACTATTTCTTTTTCGTATTTAAATTTCTTATTTTATAAAAGTTCTTTAAAATAAACCTACTAGGGCCATCTATACGTGGGTCCTGATTGGCTGTAAATTCTTACATTTTATAGGTATCTGTCAGTTTGCTAGATCACCACTATATGGTGATACCTTTGAATTATTACATATTACTAAACATGCTTTATTGAAATACATCTGCTTAAGATTTTTAAAAAATTGATAAGAAAATTTTGTTCCTAACGAGTAGTTTTTTTTTCTGAAACGGCCATTTTTAGAAAATATCTCGGATTGCTGTCTTCTTGGTGTAAATCACATATCTAGAAGAGAATTTTTTTCAAAAAATTATTTCTTCATTTAGTGAAGGAATAAAATCGCTATTGTTGCGGATGTAAAAAAATGTTACCTACACACACATGGTAAGTTAGCTCGGTTTTATTGAATCTCGTTATAATTCGAATCCTTCTTTTAGGCTTAAAATACCATATTTAAATTAAAAGAACATATATTTAACCAGTTAACCAGTGGTTAATTATCACATATACCTCGTCTTCGATCTATAGAGGTAAAACAACGATACATGAATAAATTTATGCTGTACACCTTACCTTTTTTCTAGCTTTTTCTTTTCTCCTTCTTCTTCGTCTAGTTTTTGTTGGTGTGTTGAGATTATACGTTATGTACCTTTCCGTCGCACTTTTGGCTTTGCTACGATATGCTGTAACTGATACTGTCCGTAAGTGATTACTGGTACCTGTGCTGCAATTACAAGGATGGAATTTAAACGGTATTAGCTACGGAAGTACTCGTCCATCAAAAGGTTAGATTATTCCATTATGTATTAACAAAGATTGTATTGCTGAATTTACTTGTGAATCTATCATCGGTTATACGCTGCCTTCCGCAGGGATAACTACAGTATCTACACAAAAAGTGCCTTTAAATTAATCATATTGCAAATAATTTGTAATATATTGTTTAACTTTATTACAACTTTGGATAACCGAATTCAGTTTACTTTCTTAAAGATTTCAGTAGTATAAAACTGTTATAAATTGATCCCGCTATTAACTAATATTTTGTGCCTTTGACTTAACCAAATGTAATTTAATTCTTACTGAACCTGTGCATAAAACACCCAATGTTGTTTTAGCATTTAGCTTCCATCTTGGATATTATTTCAATAACTACTGTTTACGCTATCGTTGCGCACTAGCAAAAACTCAAAGCATAAATTGTGTATACCGGTGGTCTATGTCGTATTATTTATACTGTATGTGTTAGCTTTTAAGTACAAAGTTTCTTTTATTGGGGATAAGAATGTTCAGATCATTGGTCTCTAATTGGAAATTAATCAGTCATTCGTATATGCATGTTAGTATATGAACTAAACAAGCTTCTCCGCTTATTTATATATATTTGAATTTGTCATTGTTAAGGGTGGTTTATGCTTGAATATTGTGAAAAGAAAGGCAAGTTAAAGTGTTACCTTTCTAACGTAAACTATTGCGGTTGCATATGTATATATATAAATTTTCCTTTTCAGGTTTACGTTTTATGAAATGTCTTTCAGCGTAGCAGAGAGGGGCATTACGTTATTTTATTAAATTAGCTAAATTGATGAAAGGTGAGTTTATATACCGTAAAATCACGCGACCTGCCTCGTCACTAATCATTTTGAAAATATATGTTAATTACGAAACTTTAGTGTTTCACATTGTGATAGTCAGATAAGTTTACACTTATCATTGAGGTTGGGGTAAAATTACATGTTGGGATAGGCATGCACCATTATTATTATATGTAGATATTAAAATTTACAAAGGTTATTCATTGTTTGTAAATTTAAAATAAATTTACGCTTAAGGGAATTGTTGCCTTATCTGTCCTTCCTGTTCCTTTCCTGATTCAAGCTTTACAGGGACTCTCTTCCAGGAACTAATAATTCATCTTTGCTTTCTTTAAGGCTTGTGGCGCTCCTTTCTTGTATGTTCTCCTCATATTTCTGCCTACAATTTCTTTCTCGTTCTATAGCTATCCTAAACATCTATTTACTCTTTATCACACTGCAAAACATCCACGCTACCCGAGTGATCTGCGGTCTCCAGACCGTTGGGCTAAGTCACTAGCCGAGCTAACTAATTCCTCCCCATTTTACGTAACGTAGTTAGTTAGACATGTAGCAAGTGACTATTTACTATTAAATGTTTAGCACAATTTGTATCTGTGTGTATGGATTTGTAATATCTAATGTGTTCTTTGTATCTAATACTAAAGTTCCTAAGAGTTTGTCCAATACAAACAGAATTAAATAACATGCAGTTCAAATTATAAATAACCGATTTCAAAGTGCCGTTAGTTGAATAATTGGCATTAAATAAACATTTAAGAATATTGGTATTAGTTTTGAAAATTACTTTGTGCTTCTTGTTCCTTTGTAATATGTGAGCTACTTTTTACGATATTTTTCCAAAATGCGAACGAAAAACTTATCTCAAATAACCAACAATAATTGAAAATGCGATAATCAGTTCTTCAATTTAAAACACAAAATACGTCACTACAACAAAATTAAACGCAATTGAAAATTTATAGAAACCCTAAAATTTACGAAACGTCGATATCGGGAAGTTTAAAAAAATTACACAGCTACCATAATAAATAATTAAATTCGCTTACCTGTTTAGCAAATCAGGCACCAGCAAAGATGTCTACAATCGGTAGGTTGATTCCTATAAAAAATTATTTTCAAAACTATTTGCGATTATTCGCAAAACCTTCGTATTCAAAATCAAACAGCTGTTCTGTCAACAACCGACTCAAGTCATAATTTACATTACGTCATTTCCCTTAGTGAATCTGATTTTCACTGAATGCTTACTTCAAAAAATAGAAATCACTTTAACTCATTTACAACCAGTCGTAGTTAAATCAATTGGTCAGCCAAATATGCTCAAATTCAACAAGAATGCTGCAAGAAACCTTTAAAAGTAACGTTAAACTTCAATAATCAATGTAAACTTTTTAATGTAATTACTTTACTTCAAATAAATATAAAAAAATATTGACGTTATTTCATGATCTAATTCTCATAAAAACAAACACTTAAAATGTACCTACTACGATGCTGTATTACATTGGGTTTACACTTAAAAACAGTATGTACTTTAACCTAAAGATATGTATGTATATATATATATATATATATATATATATATATATATATATATATATAGGGTTTCCCAACAAAAATTGACCCCCCCCCCCTACAATCAGAAAACCGAAAAATATTTCTAAATTCGCCGACATCCGTCGATTTTTGTTCATGGGGGGGGGGGGAGCTTTTTGTACAGTAAAGTCAACTCGATATGCCCATCCCCCCCACCACTAGCAACCCCAACTTTAAAATATAAAATGCAACTACCCCACTTGTGAACTTGTGACACATCGTTTTAAAGCCCTTTTCATTGCGAATACAGCGATGTATGGTTTTTAAAAATCGGTTAAAATCTGACAGAATTATTGTCAGAAAAACGAAACGTTCACAAACCAGCGTGCGCGTTGTAATTTATACACAAATGCCCTGTTTCTTTTAAGTCTCCTATGTACTACACACGACTTCATTGCCTATTTTTAATGATGTGTCGATCACTTTACAAAAAAGTCACAAATAAAAAAGCTTCAGCAAATAATTAACAAGATCTGTTGAATGTATTGTTCAAAATAACCACCGTTAATTTGCATATAATAATGCAGCCTGTTTTCAAATTCTGTTCGAATATTACTCAACACATTCACTATTACTAATCGGCATTCTTCTACAATTATCTGACGTAGCACTTCCAGTGTATCAGGCTGCGTGGCGTTCCCTCGTGATTCTAAATGGCCCTACAGGAAGAAGTCAAAAGGGGATAGATCCGGAGATCTTGTGGCTATTCGCCGGTACTTCTTCTGCCAATCCAATGCTCCGGAAAATGGTCATACAGTAATTGTCGCACATCAATAGCATAGCGGGAGGGGGGGGGCGCTCCGTCTTGTTGGAAAATAATTTTATTTTCTATTAAATTGCCGTCACTTTCCAACAACTGTGTTATCATAGTATTAATTGTACCATCCAATAATTCTGAATAGGTGTTTTTATTGAGGTTACCTTCAATGAAAAATTGACCAACAATATGGTCGCCGAAAATTCCTGCCCAAACATTCAATTTTTCAGGAGTCTGAGTATGAAATTCCCTGATTAAATGAGAGTAACGACAATTGTGTCTATTCACTTCGCCATTCAACATAAATGTGAGTTCGTCAGAAAATATGTATGTAGAGAATAGAAGTTGTTCACTAAAATTTTCGCGAAATTGGATATCTTTCAGACCACACTTTTTTAGTGTACCGGTTGGTGATTGTGTTTCCATCAATCTCAATTTTAATTTTCTAAATTATATTAATTTTAGCATAAACGTCATATATGTTATAGTTCATCGTGCGATTATCTTATCTGACCCACAGTTTAGACCGGTCAACCTCAATAAGGTTAGGAATGCTTTAATTAACAATATACTTTTCCACTACAGTTTATTACTAATATAAAAGTAAAGATAAAAATGATCAAAAAATATTTCGTTTTCCAAATATTACTACTAAAATTAGAAAAATCATCCTCGATAAAACACAGCCTAAAAATCATGTAACTTTCAAATATTTTAATACTGTTAATAGCTTTAATTCCAAACTTAAAACTAGAGTACCATCTGATGATAGATGTAACTATCCTAAATATTACATTGGTCAAACGTCACAATTCATTAAAAACGGACATCACAGCATTTTTACACTATTAAAAACAAACGTAATGCTACTGCACTCAGTAACCACCACCTTCAATTTGGTGATACTTTTGGTTTCAATAATACAAAATTTTTAGCTCGTGAGAAAAATTTTCATAAAAAATCATTTATTGAAATGTTTTACATCCAAAAGTATAATACTGTTAAGCACAAAACCGATACCTATAACCTAAGTAATACATATCTTAATTTAATTAAAAATAAGTAATTGGTAGTAGTAATTAGCAATTAGTAGTTAGATATTGCTGTTGGAGTCGTGTTACTATGTTCGTAACTTGGTTCCTATAGTTAAGTTGGTATTACCTGTAAAAAGAATTTTCACTTTTATGTTTGACATCACTTGAAATAAACACGTTTTAGTAAAATTGTTAAAAACTATATTTTTTAATATCTTTCCTGTACATGGGGATTGATTGTTTACCCATCTTTACGGTAATATATATTTTTTTTTACTTAAAATAACACAATAAAATGAAAATTCTTGAAATTATTTTTAGGGGAGCAACGTTGAATAACGTTCCGTTGTGTTTGTGCAAATATTGATCATAAAGTTTTCAATTAAACCATATTTATTCGTAACCAAAATGCGTAATGTTTTACGGTAAGCTCTAAATAATAATCTGTATAATATAACTATAGTTAACTGTAGTTTTTAATACCTATTCTAATGTTTGTTACGAAAATATTATTTATTTAATTTCGGAAGCGAATCGGTCCCCATGAAATTTCTCGGGATAGAAAAAAGTTAGGAAGTTGGAAAATGGCTTATTTTAAAGTATGAGATCTAATGACGTGGGGAAAAATACAATTAACATGGTAAATTATTAGGGTTCTGCCCCACTGGACTTCGAAGTTCAAATGCTAACTACAGTGTTTTTATTTCATTTATATATATATATATATATATATATATATATATATATATATATATATATATATATATATATATATATATATATATATATTTAATTTCGAAGCGAATCGGTCCCTATGAAATTTCTCGGGATAGAAATAAGTTAGGAAGTTGGAAAATGGCTTGTTTTAAAGTATGAGGTCTAATGACGTGGGGAAAAATACAATTAGCATGGTAAATTATTAGGGTTCTGCCCCACTGGACTTCGCAGTTCAAATGCTAACTACAGTGTTTTTATTTCATTTATATATATATATATATATATATATATATATATATATATATATATATATATATATATATATATTTCGGAAGCGAATCGGTCCCTATGAAATTTCTCGGGATAGAAATAAGTTAGGAAGTTGGAAAATGGCTTGTTTTAAAGTATGAGGTCTAATGACGTGGGGAAAAATACAATTAGCATGGTAAATTATTAGGTTCTGCCCCACTGGACTTCGAAGTTCAAATGCTAACTACAGTGTTTTTATTTCATTTATATATATATATATATATATATATATATATATATATATATATATATATATATATATATATATATATATATATATATATATATATATATATATATTAATTTCGGAAGCGAATCGGTCCCTATGAAATTTCTCAGGATAGAAATAAGTTAGGAAGTTGGAAAATGGCTTGTTTTAAAGTATGAGGTCTAATGACGTGGGGAAAAATACAATTAGCATGGTAAATTATTAGGGTTCTGCCCCACTGGACTTCGCAGTTCAAATGCTAACTACAGTGTTTTTATTTCATTTATATATATATATATATATATATATATATATATATATATATAATAATTTCGGAAGCGAATCGGTCCCTATGAAATTTCTCCGGATAGAAATAAGTTAGGAAGTTGGAAAATGGCTTGTTTTAAAGTATGAGGTCTAATGACGTGGGGAAAAATACAATTAGCATGGTAAATTATTAGGGTTCTGCCCACTGGACTTCGAAGTTCAAATGCTAACTACAGTGTTTTTATTTGATTATATATATATATATATATATATATATATATATATATATATATATATATATATATATATATATATATATATATATATATATATATAATTTCGGAAGCGAATCGGTCCCCATGAAATTTCTCGGGATAGAAATAAGTTAGGAAGTTTGAAAATAGCTTATTTTAAAATATGAGATCAAATGACGTGGGGAAAAATACAATTAACATGGTAAATTATTAGGGTTCTGTTCCACTGGACTTCGAAGTTCAAATGCTAACTACAGTGTTTTTGTTTTATTACCATCTGTTGTAAACAATGTTTATTTATTTACTGTCAGATTTTTAGGTTATAATAACTAAGAAAAATGTATAGAAGTAGAGGAAGACCACCATGTCGTAGAAGAGTATATAGAAACGACGCTCAGCAGCGAGAAGCACTAAGATTAGTCTACAATAATGCAGGAGGAAATGTTGTACAAAACAACAACTTCAGGCGGCCTTTAATGAATGAAAGTAGTTGACTCTAAATAGTGTTGGAAGTCTAGACCAAACCTGCCAACAATGCGAAGCACTACACTTTCCAGGTGAGTTAGTAAGAGATCATTTCAACTCATGTTGCCACAATGGTTTGGTATGGCTACCACAGCCAGAACAAACTTGAAAATACAAGATTTGATGCTACATAATAGAGGTTTTATAGAAAACGCTTTCAGCATGTAATAAGGAAATACCTGAAAACGGTCCTTATACCTTCAAGGTACAAGGCCAGATTCGCAGATATATTTCAGACCTATATCCACAAAATGAACAGATTCCTTCATATGGCCAGTTATACATAATTGATTCAACGGCAGCAAACAACATCAGGTTAGGAAGGTTTGGAAAACCAAGGTTTGAACGAAGAAATTTTAACACGACTAACACAACTAATCCTTACGGCCAAGCATACATACGAGCAGGTCAAATGCTCAGAAATGGACAGAATCAAAACTCACCTCAACAATTAGATCTTCGTTTTGTTCACAGAGTTGCAATGGACAAACGTCGATACAATGGACCTACTGCAGATGAAATAGCCGGTGTGTCTACCTCGAGAGATGGAGAACCACCAGAACATCGTCACGTTGTTGTTAAGGGACAGGAAGGAGGTCCAAAACTGCTATCAGTTCTAAGTCCCCACTGTGATCCAGTGCTTTATCCTACGATTTTCCCTTATGGTGAGCCGGGATGGGATAAAAATATGAATCATAATGGAGCAAGAAGACAACCAAATAGGCAAAAATTGACGCTGTTACAATTTGTATGCTTTAGAATAGCTGTTAGAGTTGGGCTTTCTCTTCTACATCTCAGTAAAAAGTTGTTTCAACAATACTTGGTGGATCAGTACACGAGAGTGGAAGCAACTAGACTTAATTACCTAAGAACACACCAAACTGAGCTCAGGACAGAACAGTACAGAGGTCTCCAAGATTTTGTGACGAACCACATTCAACAAGATAATCTTAGAGCAGGTAAAATCGTCATCCTGCCATCTTCCTTTGAAGGGAGTCCCAGAAACATGGTGCAACGGTATCAAGACGCTATTTTAACAATCACGTGCAACCCTAAATGGCCTGAGATAACGAATTCGTTGGGTCCCTCTGAATCAGCCTGTGACAGACCGGATATTGTATCCAGAGTATTTAAGCTAAAGCTAAATGAATTAAAAAATGACTTATTGAAACGTAACGTATTTGGAAAGGTTATAGCATACGTATATGTAATTGAATTTCAGAAAAGAGGTTTACCACATTGCCACATGCTTTTAGTACTTCAAGATGATTCGAAGTTTCACGAATCAGAAGACATTGACAATTTATTGTGTGCAGAACTACCGAATCCTGAGGAATTCCCAAGATTAAATGAAATAGTATTATGAACTATGGTGCATGGTACATGCGGAAATAGAAACATGAATTCGCCATGTATTGTTGAAGGGAAATGTTCCAAAGGCTTCCCGAAGGAGTTTTGTGAGGAAACAATTTTTAATAATGATGGTTATCCCAAATACCAAACAAGAGATAGGGGTTCAAGAGCAAAGGGAGTTTATCAAGTTGACAATCGTGACGTTGTTCCATATAACAAATACCTTCTCTTAAAATATGACGCTAACATAAATGTAGAGATCTGTTCAAGCATTCTCAGTATTAAATATTTGTTCAAATATGTTTACAAAGGGTATGATGTAGCTAACATGGCGTTTGTAAAAAACGTAACAACCAATGACACAAATTACGATGAAATTATGAGCTATGCAAATATGAGATATGTGAGCGCTCATGAATGCGTTTGGAGACTACATCAAAATGAAATGCATGAACAGTCACATTCTATTTTCCGATTCGCTATACATGAAGAGGGAACTCAGAATGTGTATTTTAGACAAGGAGAAGAGGCTGCAGCTCTTGAAAACGCAGCCAACAAACACACTAAATTAACTGCTTGGTTTCGCCTGAATGATCATGATGTACAGGCTCATCAATATCTATACGCAGAATTCCAAACCATTACACATTCAAAAACAACAAATGGACCAAAAGGCAAAGAGGTGGTGACAAAATCATAGGACGTATGTACGCTGTAACTCCAAATGATGCACAACGATTTTACATAAGAATATTACTACTTCACGTCAAAGGAGCAAAGTCATTCAGAGATTTACGTCAATTCAACGGGACTTATTAGGAAACATATAGAGAAGCAGTGGTTGTGCGTGGACTACTTGAGGACGATCAAAAATGGATCAGTTGCTTACAAGAAATGATTGCAACCAATATGCCTCATCAACTTAGAGAACTGTTCGCCTACATTTATTGCTTCTGTGAACCCTCATCACCTTTAAATCTCTGGCTAAGATTTAAACAAGACATGATTAAAGACTTTAGATTAGACAACATAGAAAATGCAGAAAACAAAGGACTTTTACAAATTGAAAATGTACTAAAACAAAATGGTCTAAACTGCTCAAAACTGAACTTACCAATACCTACACCAGCTATCCAACAAAACATTTTATTGTTGAACATTGATGAATGTGCAAATAAAGGAAGAGAAATATATGGCCAACTAAAGCCTGAACAAAAGGTTATTGTTGACATTACTGTATCAAAGGTTACAGCAAACAATGATGAAAAGGACCAAACACTTTTTTTGAATCTCCAGGAGGATGTGGAAAAACCTTTGTTTATTCTTGCATTATCAATATTGTACAAGGGATGGGATTAAGTGTATTAGCAGCAGCATGGACTGGAATTGCATCACTACTTTTGGATGGTGGCACAACAATACACCGACTTTTTGGCCTACCTGTACCATTAACAGAAACATCTGTGTCTTCCATCAAACACACTGATGACAGGGAAAATGTATTGAGGAATTCGTCTATTATTGTTGTTGATGAAGCTTCAATGGTTCGAGTTGTTGCTGTACAATGTATTGATCGTTTGCTAAGAGACATTACTTTAGTTGACAAACCAATGGGAGGTAAAATAATAGTTTTTGGAGGTGACTTCAGGCAAGTACTGCCATAGTAGTCTCTCACTCTGGCAAAGTTAAAATGATTGAATCCGGCATTCAAAGAAGTAAAATATGGCCAACTGTTCAGATATTACATCTTACAAAACACATGCGCGCAAGAGATGACGAACAACAATTTGCCCAATGGGTATTACAACTTTGGAATGGCCATTTAAGTTCAGATTTAGGTGAATATATCATCAATATACCACAAGAGTTTATTTGTGACGATTCCATTGTAAATCATGTTTTTGGAAACAATTTCAACAATGAAAATATTTATGAACTTGGAACCAAATGCATCATCTGCCCTCTTAATGACGACTGTGAAAAGCTAAACAATCAAGTTCTCAATATGATTCCAGGAGAAGAGAAATCATACCGAAGCATAGATTCCATTGTAACTGACGACGAGAATGAAAGATTAAACATACCATTAGAATATCTAAATTCAATAACACCATCTGGAATGCCACCACACAATTTGAAAATCACAATAGGAGCAATTGTGATGCTTATTAGAAATATGAATATGGCTTCTGGACCGGTAAACGGGGTACGTATGATCGTAAAAGCCATGTATGAAAAAACTTTACATTTAGAAATCTTAAGAGGGAAAAACAAAGGCCAAGCAGTTTTCTTACCTAGAATAAAGCTTACCACTACGGATAAAAATATGCCTTTTTCATTTATGAGAACACAGTTTCCTCTTAGATTAACATTTGCAATGACGATAAACAAAGCTCAAGGCCAAACGTTTGAAAAAATTGGAATATACTTGGGAAACCCTGTATTGAGCCACGGACAACTATATGTTGCCTTCAGTAGAGCGAAAGCACATTCAGATGTTAAAGTACAGATCGTTACCAGAAGACAACAAGGAAAATTGAAAAATGATGAAGACTTATACAAAAAAAATATTGTTTATAAAGAAATATTGTTGTGAATATAGCATAAAACTTTAAGTTGTATTTAAAAATAAATAACTTAGAATAACAAAGCGTTTTCATTAAAATATGTTAGTTGATAAAAAAGCAGCAATTGCTGCTACGAACTGCAGTTGATATTTCCGAAACGTACGTAAAATAAAGATATGTGTTAATAACAACTACTGTCGTAATTTTTCCACTTTTCCTATTTGTAATTTGAACTGTGGTGACCATGAATTAACTACAATTTAAACATGAATTTTTAACCTTTAATAAATATTTTAATTTTGTGTAATAATAGAGAAGAAAATGTTGGGAACCGCTGTTTTAAAGCAATACACGGTTTATCTGTTCCTCAGACCGTGTGCACCATAAATAATTACGGTAGTTGTATGAACGCGAAATGAAATGATGGAACCATCCGTTAGCGTGTAGGAGTATTCCTACTTCAGGTCACTGTATAACTAGAAATATCTGGATTCCAGAAAGTACCACAACTGTCAACCGCATGATGGTAGGCGTTCGTTACGTAACGTCACTTAACTATTAATGTTGTGAGTAATTTCAGTAATTCAATTTTTTTTATAATACATTGGAAGATGTTAGAGGTAAACGATGCACCTACAAAAACTTGGGCTTGAGGGGAGGCAGGTGTCAATACCAAATTAGCAAATTTCACCCACTTTTATTCGATATTGCGATACTTCTCTTTAGCAAGGGTTATAATAAAGAAACTTGTTAATTTTAGTAATGAAAATATGTGATTTTTTGGACATGTGTGCATTTAAGCATTATTACAAGTTTTGATGGGTTAGAATGAAAGCATTTTAATTGAAGCGATTACTTAATCTGCTTTGACATATATACGATAACGGAATATGGAACATTAACTCCTAACTTGTCTTTACAGTATCTTTATTCTTGATTGTTTAAAATTAATTTACGCATGGTTGATAAATGTTAAAGTAATATTTTTTCAGTTAGAAAATTAATCATTTATAATGGTTTGCGTGGCATGCCACACAATCGAGTAACCTAAAAAAGGCAGCGACGGTGGTGGTAACGCGTCGTCGGTCGGTTTGAGAGGTATGAAAACATTCATTAGTATAAAAGGTAAAACGTTACCATTTTCTAGATTAAAATATTTTTTTTTAAATCTTACAGGAGAAGATGACAACTTTACATTTCGTGTTATTGAGAGAAAATCATGTTGAAAAATAAATTTATTGTTTGCAAAGATTCTAATCACAAATATGACAACGTCTTCTTATCGCTGCCTTTACAAACGAATTGATTAAAAAAAATGTTATTTCTCTAAAATTAAATTCCGAAATTAAATTAAAAGTGGATAAATCAATATGTGTACATGTACATTATAGAAAAATTTAAATGTCGCCGGTAGGTTTGGGAAAATCAAATATATTCCCAATGGGAAACAGCTTTTACCGTTTATAAATAATTTAATAGGTGACGTAGAACTCTGATATTTCGTGTTTCGTGATAAATCATAACAGACCGCATTCTTATCAATTATGCAAATGACTGTGATGGGCTACTTGGGGTTATTTCAATGCTGGGCATTAAATTACCAGAGCGAACTCTATTTACTTGCTGTTCATAATTCAGTAACACAGAGTAAGCACCCTTAATGTAAAAAGTTGAAATTTATGTTGACATGGCTTTATATTTTCCGGCCACTTGTAGGTTATGACATTAAAGTACATGCTATATTACTTCATTTGCTGTGCACTATACAGGGTGCTTTTAAAGCGTATAAAAACATTTCAGTTGAAAATAACGGTCAAAGCGAAATTGATTAAATTACCATAACAAAGGAAATTATTAGCACCTTAGACTCAGGTAACATTGCAGCGAGTTTCGTTTAAAATCAAAGGACAAAGCAATCTAGTACATGTTGCAGTATATGAAATTTTTGCTCTTTCAAGCGTGAAATACAAGACATCCCTTGTTTTCCTTTTGCTCAAACCCTTTTGCGTGTTATGTTTGATAACCCTGGAGAGTTAGTTTAACGGACCAGGAAGTATCTACATCTACCAGATACGCTCTCTAATTTTACCTTTTATTATATAAGTATAAGCATTAAATATGTTTTCTGGTTTGTAAATAACTAACTTTATGTGTTGAGATTTAAAGATGAGCTAAGTTAAATAAACACTTTATTGTTGTTGTAGGTAAGATTTTTATCATACGTGTTATCGCCTACCTATTTATCCTCTTTTTATCTACATTATTAGATATTAATATTATTTAATTATCGTATATTACAGATTAAATACCAATGCTTCTGCATTCATTTCGTGTGAACTCAAATGGGTAGCTCATAAAAATTTCTGTGACTTAAAATATTTAATTGGACAAGCTTGTTTTGAAGAAATGTATCTTATTTAAATTACAATAATGTTTAATTAACCGATAATCACCGTCATTAAGTATTCTTTATACTATTGCAGTTGTACGGTCACCATTACCGGTTTGTATCTTCTTTATACTACACATATTACAATTTCCGTTTTAATTTGCGTTAATTGACCCCATGAGCATTGCAATAAGTCGGACAAATTTAAAAAATGCATCGGTATTTAAGCGAAAATTTTTATTGGCAAGCTTCACAGGGATAGCCCCTCGGGTGAAAATTTCAGCCTCATGCGTACACAAAGAAGAGAGAACGCACTCGAAGGGAAAAGACAGATACTACGCGCGCACGATTGCACCCACCAATTTAAATATATATATATATATATATATATATATATATATATATATATATATATATATATATATATATATATATATACAGACAAGGTGACAATTTTTAACTAAGCTTCTATGGGTAACTTTGTTATTATAACAGCCACAGAGTCGGTTAAATTAGCAATATTGGGCAGAATTTGAAGACCAATCAAATGACGTTTTGAGTTGTTTTCACCAGTGTTGCCAACTTTCGTAGTTATTTAGAAAAAACTAAAAATGAACCGAATTTTCAAATTAAATATCTTTGAAACCGTTGCAAATAAAGCTAATGTACAAGAGAAGTAATTGATAGATATTTTCACGAACTTTAAGATATATTTATTTGCATTTCATTTTGCATTTCATTTTTGAGATATAACAAAGTTGGAACATATAGTTTATTTTAGTCCTATTAAATAGCATATTTTTTACTGATTTCAAAAATGTATAGTTTACCTTATTTCTAAGAAGTAGTTTTCTTGTAATTTAATAAAAACTGTAAAGTTAAAATCGTGTATCAGTTTTAAAAAATAGAGCGCCTTGGAATGAAATAAAACAAAAGAAATCTTTAACACAGTAATCGGCAGTTGTAAAAAACTTACGAGTACGAAGTTTGTTAATGCTGAAGTGTATAAAATTTCAACCCATCATAAATATTTATAAAAAATGAAATACCTAAGTACTACATTACAACTAAATTACAGTATTTCAAAATGGCCACCATGGTTTTCAACACATATACGACATCTTTGTAATATATTATTTTGCACTTTTAAGAAGGTATTAGCTCTAATTGCTGCAATAGCTGTTCTTATTTTATCTTTTAGATCTTCGACATTATGTGGTTTAGTTTTATATATGCTGTCTTTAACTGTTCGCCACAAAAACAAATCCAGAGCGGTTAAATCTGGAGATCTAGCAGGCCATGGAATATACCGCGAGTACCAATACAGTTATTAAATCTCTGTTAAAAAGTTTGAAACAACATTTGCATTGTGAACAGGAGCTCCATCTTGTTGAAAATAACGAAAATCGCGTATTAAATTTAATGAAACTTCGTTCATCATATTTTCAAATTAATTTCGTAAAAACATTAAGTAGCGTTCAGCATTTGAATGTTGTTCAAAAAAATATGGACCAATGATTTTAGTACCTAAAATACCGCACCATACGTTTATTGAGAAAACATGTTGACCTCGTCTCTCTACAGTTAAATGAAGATTTTGTTGAGCCCAGTAAATGTGATTTTTTTATTAAATAAACTATTGTTGGTAAACTTGGCTTCGCCCGTAAACAAAATTGATTTAGAAAAGTCATTGTTTATTCGATGCTCTTCAATAAACCAGGTAGCGTAATTTAATCGTCTTTCAAAATCTACAGGATACAATGTATTTCCAATGTGGTGACGATAAGCTTTGAAGTTATTTTGTTTCAAGATTATGCGTGCTTCTTCTCTTGACGTATTACATTCGAGTCCAATTTCCCGTACAGATGCAGTCGGTTTGACATTATTATAAACCAGAACATTTACTTCGGTTTCTTCATTAAATTTTTTGTTGTGTCTTTTGGTTTTTTGAAAGACCCGTATTGCTTTAAATTAGTTTCCAGTTTACGAAATAATCTTTTAGCAGGATGCCTTCTTTCCATGTACCTCTGTAAATACATTTCCGACGCTACATTTTCATCACAATTGGAAATATAATAGCAAAATAATATTCGTTGTTTTCTTCACAGGAATAATCCATACTTATTTTTTAGAAAATCACCTTTTTTTTTTAAATAAAGAATACTATATAAATGTTAATTTAATTAAAATATACATAAATAAAAATGCAAGTGTCAAATTTGTTTTGTTGTATTTCATTCCAAGGCGCTCTATTTTTTAAAACTGATACTCGATTTTAACTTTAAAGTTTAAATTACAAGAAAACTACTTGTTATAAATAAGGTAAACTATACATTTCTGAAATCTGTAAAAAATATGCTACTTAATCGGACTAAAATAAACTATATGTTCCATTTAAAGAAAAGTAACTTTGTGTTATATCTCAAAAATGAAATGCAAAATAAATTTAAAAACAGGGTTATCTTAAATATCGTAAAAATATCTATCAGTTACTTGTCTTGTATGTTAGCTTTATTTGCAACGGTTTCCATGATATTTCAGTTTGAAAGTTCGGCTCATTTTTAGTTTTTTCTAAATAACTACGAAAGTTGGCAACACTGGTCCAAACTCAAAACGTCGTTTGACTGGCATTGAAATTCATCCCAATATTGCTAATTTAACCGACTCTGTAGCTGTTATAATAACAAAGTTACCCATACAAAAGTTGTAACCTTATATATATATATATATATATATATATATATATATATATATATATATATATATATATATATATATGTGCTAATCAAAAGTCCCCTCCCCTCCTTGTATCTTTTGAACGGTTTTACTTATACTAGTGAAATTTGTAGGGTGAATATAAACGGATATAAGCTTCTCAACTAGTCATGACAAGTGACGTAATACTCATATATGACGTCACAGGGCCACAGTTTAATTATTCTTTAACGCGACGTTTAAGTGTTTACATAGACAAAATGGTACGTACGGTAGCCGACAAAGTAACAGCTACCTTAATAATTGGTGAATGTAGAAACAATTTCCATGCAGCGGAACGTCTTTTTAATGAGAGGTACCCCGATCGCCCTATATCGAGGACTTATTTGAGGGAACTTCTTCAGAAGTTTGAAGCGACCGGTAGTGTTCAAGATGTCAAACGATCTGGGCGACCAACAATTAGTGACGACAAAAAAATCTACATAATTGCAGAAATCCTACTTCTTCTACAGCCGAAGTTGCGTCTATCTGTGAAGTCAGTCAAAGGACAGTACATAGGGTGTTGGCTAAAAACAAATTTCATCCATACAAATTAAAAATGGTGCACCAACTTTCAGATGATGACCCCGACCGAAGATTAGAATTCTGTGAAAATATGTCCAATAAAATTATCCGACACCCAGACTACATAACAACAATTTGTTTTAGTGACGAAAGTACTTTCTTCCTCAATGGAAACGTTAACACACGAAATGTGAGATATTGGAGTGGCACAAATCCTCAAATCTTTCGTGAAAAACGTACTCAATTTCCAGAAAAATTAAATGTTTGGGCAGGTATTTTGGGAAACCACATAGTTGGACCTATTTTTCTCAATGCTAACTTAACCGGTGAAGTGTATCTGGAGATGTTACAAAACGCAATTGAACCGTTAATTCTTGAAATTTTGGAAGATAATCTAGATGAATTCGGCAACTTGGAAATAACGTTCCAACAAGATGGTGCTCCTGTACACTATTATGGTGCAGTAAGAGGTTACTTGGATGAAGAATATCGTGGCAAATGGATTGGACGACGAGGTCCTATAGAATGGCCAGCTCGGTCACCAGACCTGACACCATTAGATTTTTTTCTGTGGGGGTACTTAAAATCTAAGGTTTACGCTACAGCACCTGGCAGTATGCACATTTTGAAACAAAGAATTGTTGAAGAATGTAGAGCAATTTCCGCAGACACATTTGAACTAGTACGACAAGAGTTTAGCAATAGGATGCATTACTGTCAGGAATTAAGTGGAGCACATTTCCAACATTTACTATAAGAATTGGTCCTTGAATCTTGATTAATTAAATGCCAAACTATAATTTTAGTGTTTATTTAATTTTTCTATCAAAATCAACCTAAACCCTAACAAAATTAGTATTACTGAATAGTAATTTTAATACCTTTCAAACGAGATGTCACTTGCCATAAGGTACTATTTAAAATTATTGGTCACTCTGGCCCTGTGACGTCATATATGACTATTACGTCACTTCTCATGACCAGTTGAGAAGCTTATATCCGTTTATATTCACCCTCCAAATTTCATTAGTATAAGTAAAACCGTTCAAAAGATACAAGGGGAGGAGACTTTAGACTAGCACTATATATATATATATATATATATATATATATATATATATATATATATATATATATATATATATATATATATATATATATATACACTATTATAATATTACATTGCTAAGATTTTTATATTGGTATAATTCCCCTAGGTAAGTTTGAACCGTAGAAAGATTATTTCTTCCCTGGTTTCCTGATTCCCTGATTATGAAATTCAAGTAACTTCTTGCATGCCAAATAAATAATTGGTGTGAATTCTAATATGTGGATGATTATGGATCAATAGCACTGAGCGTGAGAAGCGAATTTAAACAACACACAACAGTGATCAACTCTATCAAGAATTTGTTTATTTGTTTCAAAAATTCAATATTTTGTAAATTTACTACACAAGTGATGCGACTTTTTGCAAATTGTAAGATCTCACTCTGACTCATTATGTGTAAACGAACTAAATGAAAGCATTAAACTGTTAATACATATGTTAAAAATTAAATGGTTGGTAAAATAATAATATGTCGGATGCAAATGAGAGAATACTGCCCCTTTTAGATGATGATGGCCTAGTGCCCTTAAATGGTTGCTTAGAACTATTAAAGGTTAAATCAAATTATTTAAAATTTTTTAGGTCATTTTCTCATCCTTGCTATTACTGCATTAACCAACAAGTGGTATGAACTTCCTCTTAATTTCAATAAGAACAAATTGTAGGGAAAAAAATTGGCGCCACAAGGTGGGTCACAGCGAAAGGTTAGGTAGGTTTGTAACAATTAATCATTTTCTTCTCGATAACTACAATTACCCTTTAGTCTCAATTTTGTTTCTTTCAAACAATTTTCTTGCCAGGAACAGTTTTACGTTTCTCTGAAGGCATACATTTTTCTTTATTCTGTAACAAGTACAACTTGTAGGAAATATATTGACAGCAGAAGCACACACGTATCACCACAAATCAAGAAAAGTTGAAATACTTAGGGAGTGTTAATGCACTATCGGCGTACCAAACTGCACTTGCTATAGAAAGATGAATTTTCTCCCAACCATATTGCATCACTTCGTTCTGGGTCTTCTACTAAGAAGGATGTGCCCTATGATAATATATACAGGATTTTTGATACGTGATAATAATAAAAAAAAACATTTTTGGTTTCAACATTTGAAAAAGTTGGTGTTCACACTCACACATAGGGAAAAACAGATTTTAACTATGACCAAAGATTTCGTTCGTTGATAAAATCCACTTAATATTTTAATTTTACTTGTAATAAAATAAAGCTTGGCGTGTTTTATACATAACACTTAAATTCCGTTATATTTGAGCTCTAACATATTAGTAATACACATAGTTAAAATATATATATATATATATATATATATATATATATATATATATATATCCTAAATTAAATTTTAATCATCCAGTAAGACACCCGTACCAGTACTAATAGCATTTTTTCAGCTGATGTCCCGTAACCGTCTTGCCACGCACGCTGTACACAAGCCGCCAAGTAATCGGTTCTGTTTGAGTTATTATTAATGCATTAAACTTAATGTTTATTTAAGTTGCATATGGTTTGAGTTATTGTAATATATTATAATTTTGTTTTGTTAAATGATATTTTTAAGTTGAAATAATAAGTAGTATGTAAATATGGATGAATGATGGGATTTAGTATGGGTGTAGCAAGAATAGGGTCGAAAGGAACGTAATTAGGGTTCTCCAACATTCACCGACTACATACCCACATATGATGTGTGTATATGCAAGAATCATACCTCTATGTGCGTGTGAGGAAAAAGATTCATACTGGGTAGTCAGTAACAGGAATAGAATTCATTGCCTCCTGACTGCTAAGTAGTTCTTTTTACCAGATCTATCAACTGCTGGCTTTCCTTTTTTCATTATGTTCATGCTTATATTAGTAGAATACTTATTAGTAATTAGTAACTTATGTAGTTTCATAGTAGACTGTTCAGGAGTCCTCCTCATTTCTATCCCTGGTCATTCTCCGGTTGTTGGTGCTGCGATGTTTTAGTGCTATTGCATAGATTGTAATCATGAGTTGTGGATTTTAGTGTTTCAAAATAAAAAATAAAATTCTTTTTGATGCTATTTTGATTAGCGTAACGTTAAATGTGTGCGTGTTATTTGACTAGGCATAACGTGATAAGTGTATTAGCGTACGGTTAAAGCAGTTTCGTTTGCCGGGTATCGTTGAGTGGTCGTCATTGGATAGACGGTGCGATGCAGATGGCAGATGGGTATTATCAAGAGATTCTCCGCAAGGAGTTGTTAGGATACTGGGAGAGTATTTAAATTTAACTTTGTGTTTTTTCGCGTAGGAATGGAATAGTGGTTGTAGGGAGTGGTAAGGAACTCTCTTGTAGGGATTGCGTCGCCGAAAATTCTTTCTTGTGCAAGGTTTCTACGTGTGATGTGTGGTATGTTTGCATCTTGTATTGTGAGCTCATTACGGTTTCTGAACGGTAGTATGTGCATGTGTATAAGTATTTGGCGTTTACACGATACGGTGGAGGAGAATTGATTATGGTTGATATTTACGTGTAGAAGTGCTTCAAAATTGATAACAGGGCGTATGTAGGTATGTTATAGTGTTTTGGAATGGCAATCTGATTCGACCGCCAGTTTAGGGTTTTTGTGAAAAGGATTTTTAGGTAAGTGGCTTCTTGGTGGAGTATTAGCCTTTCGTTTTGAGGGAGAAGGAAACACTACTGTCGGCAGATTGGGAAATTTGTCTTCATGATGGTTTCAATGTGAGAAGACAATCGCTAGTGTTTTGGTTGGGTTGATGGTTAACCGAAAATGTTCGGAAGGGTTGTGGATATAAGGAGGGAAGCCGTTCCGATATTCTAATGCACTGTCCAGAAGCAGTGTCATCCGCAAACTCCGCAAAGGGTACTCCTGGTTCTGTAACAGTTTGAATGTCATATGTAAGTGTCATAAAGGATTTGGGCTAAATCAGAACATTTTGGCACGCTTAGTGTCGGTTGCAATATATCGAAAAAGGTGTTACTCACTTTGACGCATACCGACCTATTAGTCAGGTATGAGAGGAGCAGTTTGGAAAAGAGTTATTTAGGTTGCGAATCTTGTCGAGGAGACCGACTTGTTAGAGATCATCAAATGCATGCTTAATATTCAGAAACACAGTCAAGTTGCTTTGCTTATGATTAAGTGATCTGGTGGCCTACGCAAGCAGCTTCAATAAGGCATTGTGGTACGATTCCTAGTCTTTCGGGAAATAGGATAGTTTTATGCGTTTGTTGTAGATGTCGGTGAGTAATGTGAGGGCTCGGTCTGGCAAATGTGATAGTATTTTGCGGTCGTCTTGACCTGGAGCATGTGTTCTTTTTTAGGTACGCTTTGGCATTTGTAACAACCCTTTTTTGAGTTGTATTGAAATATACCTTATTTTAAGGTATTTCATTCATTTAGTTGGAAATATAAGAAAAAAGTTTTCAATTATTGAAATATAGGTATGAGGTAGGCAACTTAATTTGCATATCTTTTTAGGGGTTTACAGTGTGTACTTCTTAAGGTTATATTCCCTCTTCAAATTATTTTTCTGCTCAAATACGTTTGCGCAATACACGATCATCTGACATCATCCTACTTTCTAAGCATCCATTTTGCTCACTTCCTGATGCCCATTACAGCAGGAAGCGTTGTTTTGGTTTTTTACCTAAAATTTATGTGAAAGTGCCATTAATTTAATGGTAAGGTATCTTTTAACTTGTTATACTAAAAATTGAAACATTTGCTGTTTTCAGGCACTTTTCTTTTTTTTACTGTTACTTTTATTTTTACTTCGATTTACAATTTAATTACATTTTAAATACACATTTAATTTTATGATTGCAGATTTTATTGGAAAATTTCAAGAAATGCATTAAACGAATTATTCAATTTAAAGAAGAAATTTTTAAGAGATAATTTCAGTTTTGGGTGTGGCTGATAACATAAAAGCATTGTTATTGCATAAATTGCGCAACATTACACAAGGATTACGTCATCTTAGTTTGCAGTTCAGCATCATTTTTTTATAATACCAGGGATCCTCAAGAAGATTTTGTATATATTGTACAGGTATTTGTTTTTAATGATTATTAGTACTTTAAGCATAGTTTTAAGATCAATTTTATTTAATCATCATATTAGCTGTCAATAAACATAATTGTATATTTTTATTTTTTTACATTTTGATAAAATTTTTATTGTTAACAAACTCGGTTTAATTGTTCCGAGATAATTAAAAAAAAACAACTTGGCGCACGAGATCATTTTATTAGTATTACATTTCATTTTTTTATTATTTATGTTCAGTGAAAATAACACAGCAGATTTTGTGGTAATTAAGTAAATCAAAATTATTGAACCTGCCCTAATTAAACTACCGACTGGGACAAAGGCACTGTTTGTGGTGAATGGTTAGTATCTCCAGTCAGTTTCACGATTTGTGTTTAGGAAAACATTTTTACTTTTTATTACATTCATTTATTTTTAAATTTATTACACCATTTACACTTCATTATTACACATGTTCGAGTATGATAGGTGTATAAAAAAGTCTCCTGTTGCCCAAATGGATTTCGGGAAGGTGATGGTTACGGAATTTCTCAAAGCAACGTTCTAAGAGTTTCTCGAACTGGGAGGATCATCGGGGGATCTTAAAATGGATTGTAGGTGAAAACCAAATGAGTGGACCTTCCCTTCATCTGTGGCGATTGTGTTGGCTTATGGGTATGTGAGATGAGATTTTGGGGTTGTTTCTTCGAATCAGTCTATCGAACTGTTGCCGCCATTGCAATAATCTAGCTCGGATGTGCCTTTCGGCCAGAAGTCTTCAGAGTGTCCGCTTGTTTTCACCTAATTAAGGCATTGAGGCGATTGTGTTACGTCTTGACTTTTTATGTCACACCCCGCTTTTGTTCATCATTTTTATTATCACTTTTGTGTTTGTCGTGAAATTACAGGAATGTCCGACACGACATTTGTCTCGGTGCCGGAAGATTGGCGTAATGCTTCCTTCAGAAACAATTGCTTTGTTGTCGAGTTAGATTGCTATTTGCATCCCGATTAATTCTTAATTATAGTCCATATTAATGTCCAAATAATGCTCAGGATAGCGAACAAAGATAAGGTGTATCCCATATCATCCAAGTCATTTAGGGATTGTTAACTGAATGGCTTTTAAAGATACCAATATTCTACGTATGGATTTGTTGTAGAATGCACAAAAGTTCCTGGTTAGATCTTGCGCACTCCCACTCTGTAAAGTCGAAAGTTAAGGGGTACAGTTTGATCTACTTAGACTTGAATTAATTAACCCCAAAACGGTCTTGTTGAATAGATAGATAGAAACCAAAGTTTTCCCGAAACATTAATGCGCGAAACTATAGAGTGTGGGAAAAGTTCAATCACTGCTAAAGCTGTTCTCATCATTAAAACGTTAATGCCATTTAGAATCCAATTCCCTGGTGATTTGAGATGAATGCATGTGTTTGTTAACTTTGGAATATGAGAGTCTGATTTAATACTTATTGCTGCTGAACTAAATTCCATAGTAATGAACACATTTTAGGTTGGTTTTTAGTTTGAACAAACATTTCATTTTTGCACAGGTATTGATCTAAAATGAAATAATTAATGTGATTAGAATGTAAATTAATACCACATTTATTCATACAATCTCTTGTTGCTCATAATGATTTTCTAAAACTGCCAGTTTCTGTAAGGAGCCTTTTCAGTAAAAATATGTAAAGAAAGAAAGAGAAATCTTAATAAATCTAAAGTTTAGTAGCGGAAAAGAAACTGTTTTAAATTTTAATTAGCTTGGACTGGAAATACCTTTTTATTATTTGAAAAATGAGTAAACGACAAAGTGTTTATCGCTATAATGATAATAATTGTTGGGAAAGTAACATAATTAATAATTTATTGGTTTACCATATTTTAGTAGATGAGGGAGTTTCTAATAATATAATTTCGACAAAAGTTAATTAAACAATCATACCAGATGTTAAAGAAGGACCCTTAGGTTTCAGCTAAAAGGCAGAGAAACCAATAAAATATTACGCAAATTGATGTTACAGCTGATTCCATTTATGTCACTGTAGTAAGTGTTTGGCGAAAAATAGTTTAGCGTAATGAAATTTATGAAAAGGACCTCACAGTATTAAATGCTAATTATCGCAGTAGAAAGTATGGAAATTAAATCATAATAACTCGATAAAGCAGAATTGTAAACATTAATTAATTTTGTTGCGTTGATCGTCTCTGGAAAGTGTTACATTTACAGGAAAATATGTTAATTTAATATTTTATGTAATATAAATCTGCGTCTATCTGAAATTTGTCAATATCACAGTTAACACGTTAAGCGCCACAGTAGAATCTAAAATACCGATCCATTGGGCCAAACCGTTATTATTGTCAAACTCGCTTGTTTTTAGTTTCAGTTTAATATAATCACTTTGTAATGATCCTGCAGATCCTTCCTAAAAATACCAATCCTTGTAAATAAATCCATCAAAACTTATTTCCTATTTTCTTCCACAACTGCATATGCACGATTTAAACCTGTTATCAGTTGTTCCCCTCTCCCACTCTCTCCACAAATACCTATATAAACACCAGCTTCCCATCCAAAAACTTACTTCTTACTTGTTAGTTATTATTAGTTATCATTTATTTGTTACTATTAATACTCTTGTAATTCTTATTATTCAGTCCTGATTAATACCCTAATTCTATCCTGCCTGAAAACCTGCCTGATTTACTTCCCTACATTACCCTCATTCCGGAAATCATACTAGTCCAGTCAACTAACCTTACACCCCTTCCTGCTCATTTGTATTTATTAACCACCATTTCTCCTGTCCAGTTTGATATACGAACTTATTGAGGGTTCTAGCCCCGATTTGGGTATATCAACAGTAGTTCAGAGTGTGATAGCAGACGGAGGGCTCTTACACCCCGAATGCTAGTACATAATTAACTGACCAATTTATCCTCACTTGTTAACCAACCCAACAAGATTTCGAACCCTATCAACTTGTTGAAGGTACACGCCGCGACAAGGATAGGTCATAGAGATTGAAAAGACGATAGAGAAGTGACGGTGGTATATTGCCCCGAAACAATCTCTATAGTCACGATAAAGGTTATTCCCCTAATTCTACCTTTGACGGTTTCGGCTTGTCCCCGAAAAAGGCTTCCTTAACCATAATCATTCTTCCTATTTCTCCCCCTATTATAACACCTATATCATCTTCCTCCCTTATAAATCACCACCTGTCCCTACCTTTAATAATACGATCCTACCTACTCGACCAATTACCTTTATTTATATTTAAATATTCAATAAACTTACTCCTAAAAACAATCCTTATTTAACCCTATATATATATATATATATATATATAAAACTTCCACTATCCAGTAAATAGAAATTTATCCTACACCTGAAAAACACCTGTTGTTTCTATTCTAATTCATACAGCATTCATACCGTAAATTTATAATTAAACTAAAAGTACTTACTTACCCATTGTATAACTCCCTTCCTACACCGTTAACACAACCCCATTTCACCCTAGTTTAATTATTATCACATGTAATTAACAAAAACAAAACGATTTATTCGTACACCACGTTTTGATCATCTGTTTTAGATTTAAAACATCCAACACTAGAAAGGTTGGAAACCACGATAGGCCAGCGGCGTAGAAGTTTTGCAAGCAAAACCTTCCAGAATAATTACAGTAGTAGTTATTAGATTTCCGTTGAATTATAAAACCCTTTAGTTTCAGTTATGTTTATTTCTTTATTTATGTTAGAGTATTAGAATCAACATTATAATTTCAATTTTCGTTGTAAATAAACTATTTATCTATATATGCTAAAATTTGTAATAGTAAACTGGGATAGGCAACCTAACCTACTTCCAGGTACCCAACAAAGTATAAACCCCCCTTTTGAGAAAGTTCACATGTTCAAGAAAAGAGTATACCAATTGTAAACAAAAGTAAATTTTACAACAGGTAAAAGCACGGTAGCAGCTACCAGAACCAGGAAGCATTACAGTGGCGCCCAACGTGGGGCCACTATTGTTTCACAGGATATATACATTACAAGTGTTATTTTCCAGAAACAACAAATTTAAAATACATTATTAATCACTCCTTTACAGGGCAAATTAATAAATATTGTTTCACAGGATATATAAAAGTAAAAGTGTTATTTTCCAGAAACAACAAATTTAAAATACATTATTAATCACTCCTTTACAGGGCAAATTAATAAATATTGTTTCACAGGATATATACATTACAAGTGTTATTTTCCAGAAACAACAAATTTAAAATACATTATTAATCACTCCTTTACAGGGCAAATTAATAAACATTGTTTCACAGGATATATAAAAGTAAAAGTGTTATTTTCCAGAAACAACAAATTTACAATACATTAGTAATCACTCCTTTACAGGACAAATTAATTAATTATAACATTGTTCCACCTGACATATAAATTAAAAGTGTGCTCAATTATTTCACAGAAGAAACATTTAAAACTTAATTCTAATTACTTGCTAGGACAAGAATTAAAACATTTAAAAGTGTCAGTGAATTCCAACTTCCACAAATTCTACATTATTTAAAGTATAACCAGTGTAATTATAGTTTTCCAATTCTTCAACCCGGACCAAATCTAAAACATAACAATAATGAGTATCCAGGCTACAGAAGAAAAAGATATTCGTGTAGGTTGGGTATACACCCTTAAGAAGGATAATTTGATTGAAGAGGCAGGAAAGTACAGACTGGATACAACAGGAACAAGTGAAGCTCTTCGAACCAGGATAATAAAATATTTAAGGACAGGAGAAGGTCAAGTTGACTTACCCATCCCGATAGAACCTATCTCACAGTTTGAGACAAGCGAACTGAGTGGTACTACACCTGGTCCATCCACTTTTACTAACCCGAATTTTCCAAATCGAACGGCTGATACCTGTGACAGAGTTCGAAAATGGGGACTCAAATACGATGGAATTAGTGACCCTCTGTCATTCTTGGAGAGATTACAGGAACTCCAGAATTGTTACCAACTCCTGATAACGAGATGTTGTCTGCTTTACCCGAACTATTCAAAGAAAATGTTTTACTCTGGTATCGGAACAACAGATGTAATTGGCATACCTGGTACGATTTCCTGAGAGATTTTCGATTGCAGTTCTTACCACCCCGATATCAGCAGAAATTGGAAGAAGAAATAAGAAATCGCATACAGCGACCGAAAGAAAAGGCAGGAGAATATGTCACTTCTCTACTGACATTAATTAGACGTCATGGAGGGTTGAGCACCAACAATCAGCTCGAAAGGATCTACGATAATCTGAAAACGGAGTATAAATATTATATTAGACCACAAGATTTCTCTACATTACCTGAACTATTAGAAATGACCCGACAGTATGAAAGATTACCTTCACGAAGTTATAATCCAGCTCATCATCCTAGTGTACCTCGAGTCCAATTTAGAGACACCACCAGCCCTTCTTCATCACGTCTGTCCCCAATACAGACTGAAACAATACGGAAGCCTCCTCCAGAAGAAATTCCTAGCCTAATGTATAGAAGAGAAGAAGTGTTCCAGGTGTGGGAAAAACGGCACCCTATCGAAAGATTGTCCATGTCCTAAGCCCGAAAAACTTCTGTCGTTGGTGAAGGAAGTAAGGAAACCTTCACTACCTCAGGCTACCTCCCCATTCCAGAAAAGCATGCCACCACTTCCAGAGAAGAATGGCAAGCATGGCTAAAGCAAGTAAAAGAATTTACGCAATCAGCTCCACCCACACCAGCCCTCTTACCAATAACAGCAGATGACCGATTATTTGTCACACTCCAAATTTGTAACCAGCCGATACAAGCTCTAGTAGATACCGGCGCTTCTAGAACTTATTTTGGCAGTAAGTTAAAAGGGATACTAGTGAGAAACTCCATATTTCCCGAAACTCTACAACAGGAAACCATACGTTTGGCCGATAATACAATCACCCATTCTCTGGGCAGCTACAGATTTCCCGTCACACTTGGCAACTGTGAGTATTCATTGCTAGGACAATATCTACCAACGCTATCCACCGATATAGTTCTGGGACTTGATTTCCTGAGGCAAGCTCAAGTCACCATAAAACTCACCCCTCACCAAGTTGAAATACAAGGCGAAACTCCCCCTCCGGAAACGGTCGTCACCTCCAGTTCTCACAGACTTCGGAGAGGGAAGAAGGATGATAAGGAACATATAAACCCACTATCACACACTCACCTGTACAAACTCCCATTCTTGACATCCCGGTCTCAGATATTCCTTTGCCCACCAGTCCTCCAAACATATCTCTCTTATCCCTATCACCATTACCAGATTGGGAATTTTCTCCTATCCCCCTTAATCCTGTAGGTCTTCCAGTCACCCCTAGTACTCCTTCTCCCTTAAGGCAAATGGTACGTGAGCTAGATGCCTTAGAACTATACACACCAGTCGCCCACACCAATCCTCCTCCTGACGATATGGGCATCACCCTCTTAAGTATCCCTGACCGACCTCGTCCTATACCTCCTCCCACTATTATTCGGACCGGCCGAGGAAAAGCCAGGAATAGAAGACGGGTGAAGATTCGTTTGGCCAATGGAGAATTTATGAGAATAAAACGAACGCTTGCAACCGAATTCGGACTAATCCATAAGCCAGGTGACGGACCATCTTCTCCCCAGGTAAGGGTGGTGTGTAATGATCCTGCAGATCCTTCCTAAAAATACCAATCCTTGTAAATAAATCCATCAAAACTTATTTCCTATTTTCTTCCACAACTGCATATGCACGATTTAAACCTGTTATCAGTTGTTCCCACTCTCCCCACTCTCTCCACAAATACCTATATAAACACCAGCTTCCCATCCAAAAACTTACTTCTTACTTGTTAGTTATTATTAGTTATCATTTATTTGTTACTATTAATACTCTTGTAATTCTTATTATTCAGTCCTGATTAATACCCTAATTCTATCCTGCCTGAAAACCTGCCTGATTTACTTCCCTACATTACCCTCATTCCGGAAATCATACTAGTCCAGTCAACTAACCTTACACCCCTTCCTGCTCATTTGTATTTATTAACCACCATTTCTCCTGTCCAGTTTGATATACGAACTTATTGAGGGTTCTAGCCCCGATTTGGGTATATCAACAGTAGTTGAGAGTGTGATAGCAGACGGAGGGCTCTTACACCCCGAATGCTAGTACATAATTAACTGACCAATTTATCCTCACTTGTTAACCAACCCAACAAGATTTCGAACCCTATCAACTTGTTGAAGGTACACGCCGCGACAAGGATAGGTCATAGAGATTGAAAAGACGATAGAGAAGTGACGGTGGTATATTGCCCCGAAACAATCTCTATAGTCACGATAAAGGTTATTCCCCTAATTCTACCTTTGACGGTTTCGGCTTGTCCCCGAAAAAGGCTTCCTTAACCATAATCATTCTTCCTATTCCTCCCCTATTATAACACCTATATCATCTTCCTCCTTATAAATCACCACCTGTCCCTACCTTTAATAATACGATCCTACCTACTCGACCAATTACCTTTATTTATATTTAAATATTCAATAAACTTACTCCTAAAACAATCCTTATTTAACCCTATATATATATATATATATATATAAAACTTCCACTATCCAGTAAATAGAAATTTATCCTACACCTGAAAAACACCTGTTGTTTCTATTCTAATTCATACAGCATTCATACCGTAAATTTATAATTAAACTAAAAGTACTTACTTACCCATTGTATAACTCCCTTCCTACACCGTTAACACAACCCCATTTCACCCTAGTTTAATTATTATCACATGTAATTAACAAAAACAAAACGATTTATTCGTACACCACGTTTTGATCATCTGTTTTAGATTTAAAACATCCAACACTAGAAAGGTTGGAAACCACGATAGGCCAGCGGCGTAGAAGTTTTGCAAGCAAAACCTTCCAGAATAATTACAGTAGTAGTTATTAGATTTCCGTTGAATTATAAAACCCTTTAGTTTCAGTTATGTTTATTTCTTTATTTATGTTATAGTATTAGAATCAACATTATAATTTCAATTTTCGTTGTAAATAAACTATTTATCTATATATGCTAAAATTTGTAATAGTAAAATAGGATAGGCAACCCAACCTACTTCCAGGTACCCAACAAAGTATAAACCCCCCTTTTGAGAAAGTTCACATGTTCAAGAAAAGAGTATACCAATTGTAAACAAAAGTAAATTTTACAACAGGTAAAAGCACGGTAGCAGCTACCAGAACCAGGAAGCATTACAACTTGACTTTTTCCTCAAAGCCTATTATTTTCCCTTTTTTTAATTTTCTTTTTGAGGTACTCCTTATTGTACGTACGGTTGTCCAAATTACTGTTTGTAAACTCATGAACATCAAATTTAGTGATGTCGGAATACGAAGAGGACCAAAAAATACTTGCACAATTGTGGAATGAAATATTATCGGATGCAGACAGTGCTAGTAGTGATGCGTATTCCACATGTGGTAGTGGTAGTGGTTCTACAAGTAATTTTGGTCAGCTAAAGAAAAAAACGTTTGAGAGTTGATTATTCAGTGAAACAATTGCATATTCAAAATTATGGCGCTTCAACGAGTCGAGCACCTAGTAATCAAGTGGATGGGGATATAGATCAAGTAATAGAAGATGTTATTGCCCAATATACCGAGAAGAGTGTTGCTAGTGAAGATGAAGAGATCGAAGACCAAGATAATAATATTGACATTTCCCAATTGAATCGGCGTTCAGTCGACGGTACCTCACTAAAACGGTTTCTTTTGGTGGTTCAGAAGATTGCTATTGACGGTCAAATATATGAAAATTTCTATAATACTACCCCAATTAATATTTTCAAATTATATTTGACCGATGAAATAGTGACCCATATTGTAGTGGAAAGTAATCGCTACGCCGAACAATGCTTGGCGAAACCCAATAAACCAAAATTCCTTGTTAGAAAATGGATTCCTACTAATAATTTAGAAATCGAAAAATTTTCGGGTGTTCTTTGGATGGGTTTGGTAAGACTGCCATCACTGAGATTATATTGGAGGAAGGGTCCTTTGTATTCCAATGAGATTTCTAAAATTTTACCTCGAAACAGATTCGAACTGTTCTTGGCTATGGTGCACTTCAGCGATAATGAAGATCCTTCTCTTGATAATGACAGGCTCCGAAAGCTGAGTCCGTTGGTAACAAAATTACTAGAAAGATTCCAAAATATTTTCACACCTGGTTCAAAGTTGTGTATAAATGAGACGATGGTCCCATTCCGTGAACGTCTCCGTTTCAAACAATATATAAGAAATAAAAAAAAAATAATCGGCATAAAAGTGTATAAGTAGTGTTGTGAAGGTGGATATACTTATAACTTAAAACTTAAAATATATTGTGGTAACGACTGCGTGCAAGGAGGACGGCCATCCGAAAATGGAAGGACTTTTGCACGATGGTCGGATATAATACACCGATAATTTCTACACAAGTGTTTCTTTGGCTACTAAATTGTTGGCAAAAAAACTCATTTGGTTGGTACTCCACGTACCAATCGCAAGTACAATCCAAAGGACGTAGTGCAAAGAAAAATTGAAGCGTACAGATGTAGTGGCGCAAGAAAGTGATACTGGAATATTAGTATTAAAATGGCACGACAAAAAGGACGTCCTTATGCACAGAAAAAAACAGAAAAGAGATGATGAAATTGAAAAACCTGAAGCTATCCTTGGGTATAATAATGAAAAATCTTTCATTGATACCTCTGAGGTTAAGGCTTATTCGCATTGTTTACGAAAACGCTCACATAGTTTACAAGGAGGTTACTCAGAATAGAATCTCAACAACAGATTTCCGAGAACAACTCTCTTTATGTCTGCTTGAACTCGTGGAGACTAACCTAACCAAACTTGCGAAGAAGGAAACAATGGACAAAGTGACGAATATGTGTTAGTGAAAACCAACTCGCTTTTGCGTTGTGTTGTGTACTACCAAAATCTCAAAGAAAAAGGAAGAAACGAAAAGTTACGCTAAATAAAGCGTCGCTTTCCAAATGGAAATGTTCTGCCAGTAACAAATGCTATTGTATTCAATGTTTTTTTGAAGACCATAATCCCGAAAAAATTATTACATAATGTACGAATGTTTTTTCCTTATACTGTTTATTTTCTTCGTTACCTACTTTGTTTATTTTTCCATAAAATATTTCAATCTGTTTAGTTTATAAGTTACTACTTATATGTGGTCTGTAGAATATCCACATTGGCCATATTTTTGCTGTATTGCTGTTTGTTTTGGTCGCTACCTTGTTTTTTTGCATAAGAATGTCTAAATCTGTTTACTTTTTATAAAAGTTAGTTTTTATTTTTGATCTATAGAATATCCACTTTTTGCAAAATTCTATAAACAACCTGTTTTGTAAGGTTTGTATTTCCAATAAAGCATATTTTTGCATAATAATAGCGTCTGTTTTATTTTTATCTTAAGATTCCATTAAAACTAACAAGGTCTGGTCCCTCGCGCCACGTACTTTCGACCCCCATAAGAAAATCACATCAGCGAGAGACACGTCCTACCTCAAGTGGCCAAATAGAACTGCCAGCAGTTATACATAACGTGTGTCGCGAGGCCCAAAGTGCCAAATGAGGTACGACACGCGCATTATACCTCATGGCGCTTAACCTGTTAAAATTAATCAATAGTTGATATTTCATATACGCAGTATTTTATTAGTTTTGCTTAAGTACCTTAGTTGTGAGACTATATAGTCGTCCTCTTTAAAAAAAGCTTGCATGGTTTCCAAATAGACGAGGGATGTCCGTTTACTAAGGCACATTTGTGAATTACAGACAGACTACTTTATTTATAGGAATCAAATATACAATAAATAAAAGCGCGAACTTTTAGCTACTTTTCAACGTAATCACCAGCACTTATCGTAGCGAGGCACAAGCTTGTGTATACCCTCTTTATAAAAGGTACAATTCAAATTCTAAAAAACTGCCTTACTTCATATTGAAGTTCGCCGTCGTTTTCAAACCTTTTACCCGACAAATGAGTTTTTAAGGGCCCAAATAAATGAAAATTAGAAGCAGCCACGTCTGGACTATGGGGTGGATGGACAATAACTTCCCAATCGTGTTTCTGAATCCAGACCTTCGTTTGAGCTGCGGTGTGCGGTCTTGCATTGTTATGCAACAACCTGATTCATTTTGTCCACCTTCCTCATCGTTTCTGTCGAATGGCTTTGTGTAGTTTTTCGAGAGTTTGACAATAAATATCGCTGTTGATTGTCGTCGTTTTCGGTGGTAAAAACTCTATGAACTAAATGCCTTGCATATCCCGGAACACAGTTGCTATTGTCTTTTTTGCAGACTACAGAACTTGAAACCTTTTGGTGTTGGTGAACTCATATGCTTCCACGTCATCGCGTCTTTTTTGGTTCGGGATTATGAAGGTGTAGCATGCATTAGAATCACTTCTGACAGGTCAGTCGCAGTTTGAGCCTTCGCTAGTACCGCTGCTACCTTGCGGATGACAAGTAAGGCCATCGTAAAACGAAAGCTACCGAGTAGCCCAGAATGATGTTGAACCCTAAAGTAGGAGGAGCAGGTGTTTTCTCGTCTGCGGTTCTCCTTTCCACTTTCACTCGCCGTCGCGTTTGCATAACTAACGCCGCGTCGGCGTTGAAAGGGTGTTACTGTCGGCGGTGTCCTCTTCTGTCTCTGTAGGTGTGGTGCGTCGGTCTGCTTCCGCTGCGACTGTGGGAGACGTGCATCCGAGAAGTTGACTGCATGACCACCACCACTCTTCACATACTTAGCCCGGTCGGTACGGGCTTTCCTGCTAGAGTGGTGATTTCTTGCGCACCTAATACTGCGAGCCGCCGTTCTACAGCAACGCTGTGTGTGGCGTAATCCCTGGCACCGGTCACCCTGCGTGGTACGGGATTTCCGCATCACTCCTTCGATGGAGATACGAAACCGAACCACTTGCTCTACCTGCCTGATCTTCCTAAGGTTCTCTTGTGTTGGGAGCGTGACCAGTAGAAGCGGAATCGGTCGTCCTGCGTTTGTTCGTTGCCTGACATGTAGAGCACGGAGTACCATACCTATCCATATACCACATCAGCCTGTCACTGTCGTTGACTGTGGCTGACTATCATATATCCCTCATCGATTTCCTTCGTTCTGGCGACGGCGATTCCTTGGTGTTCAATTTTTCGAGAAAAAGGTGACCCAGTTCTCCTTCTGGTGAATGTTCACCTATGGCACCCTCTCCCTAATAACGGCGATTTCAATGGCTTTCAAGCGCTCTGTGGTGTTTGCAGGTGTCTGGAAAGCCTTGACTGTCGATGTAAGCGTAGTCGTGTGGTTCATCGATGTCCTCTTTGACTTCTTTTGCAGCCGTAATTCTTCGTCTGTCTTCCGGTCTTCGCTTTTTTTGTTCTTATTGCCCTTCCTAGTTGTATTCTGGCTGCTGGGGGATCCTAGCGCATTTGTAGCAACAGTAGGATCCCTTGCGGGGCTGGTGTGTTAGTGGCTGTCGCCTTTAACCATGCGCAATGAACACACACATTACGGAAATGCGGTGACGCTCTAGGTGTTGATCATTACCCGGCATCGTGAGAACGATGCTGGTAGAGGCAGCTCGATTTAGTTATTTTCCTTACTCGCTAAGCTATTAAGTTAATGTACGCAGTTCGAAACGCAGACAGCGATTGATAAACTAAACTATGTTCGTTTTGTATTATTATCGAAAGCGTCGTTTCCTGTTGATGCTATTTAATATGGGTTGTCAAATGATAAACAAGATCTGTCTAGTATAAACCTAAGAAAGAGAAGTGGTTTGAGTGTGTATACCATTACATTGTCGTTGAGCGTTACTTAAGCTTATATTTCAGACGGTACACAAACATTTCTTAAATCATTGTTACTGTTTGATCGTTACTATTTGTAGAAACAAATTTACGTAGTACTTCAGTTCGAATATTTATCATGCGCAATCTCATTTGAGATACTTTTTATCGTTAAAATAAGTTTTTTTCTAAAAATTTTTTACGGCTTGATTAAATATAAAGTTATATGCACGCCACTGTTGAAATCTACTCTCTTTTAAATAAGCTAAAAATCGAACTTTTGCTTGAATTCTGGGGCAAATAATTATTAAGTATTCTTTTATCTCATTCCATCTATTTATCGCCCTAAATTAAACCTTCTGTTTAATTTCTTTAATTTAACTTTATATAATATAATTATAAATTACATCTAGCGGTCATCAACGGCTTTGAAAATTTTGCTTTCCACCTCCTGTTGAACCTTATAGAAGCCGTTGGTACATTTCTTCCTGCATTTTTTTTGATAATAGGTTTTTATTAAAATAAAAGGATATTTAGTGTAGTACATACATAAGGAAGATGCTAACTACATTTTAATTCATTTCACGTTCTTTGACGGATGTGAATTGGAATGATATATTCTAGAAAGCTTTTCATGCAGCACAGAAAGCATTCGTTGTACAAGATTCTTTATGTATACTATTTCTTTCGCGTTTCTGACAAACAGTCAACACCTATTCCGGAGTAAATGTTTGGCTAACCTTCAGACTATCTAGACCCATTTCTAGTTTTGGTTACGGTATCTGTAATTCTGTAGTATGAAAAAGAATCATGTGCTGATCACCAAACTTGCTTTATTTCCGCATGATTATTGAGATCTGCACTGTGATTATAATACAAAGTAAACCTGAATCGTTCTAAGCTAGTGCTAACTGACAGTGTTTATTCTAAATCCTCACCAAGTTACTACTCTCTTGAACATTTACTTAAAAACTTAATATTCATGTTTAACAATCTTATAAATAACCGTTGTGCACTATTTTGAATCTCAGGGGTTAACATCTATCTCATTTTGATACTAGTGCTGGTCGAAATGATTCAGAATTGTCCTGCGATTACATCTCTTTTACGCTTCATTTGGTGTAAATCTATTAATAAATAGATCAGAAGATTGCGTCATAATAAATATGATTTCAAATGAAGAGTCAATTTGTGATACGTAAACGTGTTTTCAATTGTAAAAGAACAAGTACGCTAATAAAGTGTAGAATATTTAGTAGAAAATTAGGTATTTTTTTGGAAGAATTTGTAAGAAAATCAAATAAATTTATAAATTGGGAAGCACTGTTAGATATTCAATTTATTGAGTATTTGTTTGATATAATGAGGTTTAAAAATTACGATTAAGAAGACCGCATATTTGAATAATATTTGTTTAGGCTTGTTCGTATTTAACCTTAAGTAAAAAAATTAAGGGAAGTCGTTTTTATTTTAGTATATATCAGGTTAGTTAATTTTTCGTTTATTAATTAAGTGGAAATTGCATCATCAATAATTATTTGCTTTTGTATTTATTTGCGTGAGAGTTTGTATAGGTTGTTGTATCAGGGCAAAATGAACACCACACCATGTATAAGCGATTAAACCAAATATTAACAGGATTATCAAAACAATTCTAATTTTGGTTACTTTCCAATCCGTTTCACCGTTAGGCATAGAATTATTGGGACCGCCACCGACAGCTCTTGCAGTGATCTCTCCTATTTCTTCACAATTGCCCATTTTTATTAATACTGAAAGTTGAAAACCATTATCTTACATTGTCTATAATTAAGTAACCGTGCCTAATGTAATGACTTAATTACGCAGGCTACACTTTTAATCGTATTAATCTTTTGGGTATTATTATGGACCTCGTAGATTCTTTCTTCTTGGAGGATCGCCATGTATTGTTAGTAAGTCCTTTACGGATTTTTGGATAAAGAAGATAAGGGATAACGGGTTGGTTTAGATTTATTCTTAAGTTTCACTCATAATTATTGGATGATTCACGAGTATAAGAGGATTAATACAAAGAACACATAATTGCAATTAAAATTTTGTTTAATTAAGCTTATTCAGTATTTTTCAGCCATACCCAAAGTTGGTTACATTAGCTAATACTATTCAATTTGAATTCTAACTGAAGAGAACGGGTGGTCCATTCATTTCTACTATATATGCGAGTAAACCCCCGTTTTCTACACTTTTTCGGCATTTTAAAACTTACCCTACTACAGAAAGAGTATATTTTATTGTATTATTTATATAGAATTTAAAATATGCGAAAATGTAAAGTTTCACCATTGGTATACTTAACCAGAATACTTGTCATTTGACTTTTTTAATTAGTGTATTTTTCCATTTATATTTTACATAAACTTATACGCTTCGATTACAGTTTTCATGCTTAGTAAATGATTATATCTGCAAGAATCACTTGAGATGAAGACGCAAACATAAGCCTGTTATTAATATAACAGTTTGACGAACGTATAAAAGCAACTATGGCATCTAATTCTAGTTAAGTATAACTAGATTGTTAATAAATTAAATATTATTAAACTGCCTTGAAGGTGACAAATCAGAACACAATTGAAGGGACGAAGGATATCGGGGAAGAATAAACGAGAAAATTTAACAAAATTCAATCAAATTATAAACTAAGTATAACGTAAGAAAAAACTTAAATTTGAAAATGATAAAAGCATTCACAAGTAGAAACTTGACATACCAATTAAAAATATAGTTCTTTGTTAATAATTTTAATGGTTAGTGTACATCCACAACACAATGTAGTACGTTTAATATGATTTTTAATCTTATTTACATAGTGCTGTGGTAATTTAACAATTCCAATTGGTAAATCATTTACTTCAAGGTATAGGAAAGAACAGCTAACAAGCTAGACATATCAAAAGCTGAAATTAAAACGTACTATTGTGCCTTTTTTTTAATTATAAGATTCCAAAACATATTTAAACGGAGATTTTTTTGTTGCATGTTGAAGTTATCAGGATGTTTATATACCTTAATGGCTTCACGTAATAATCGAACATAATAATGAAATTGTTTTGACAATACTTCCATATTACCAAATTGAATGTCATGAAGTAAGTTAATTAAAGCATGATCAGCTACGGAAGATTTCTTTGGTTAACATAGCCTACGGACTCTTATATGTTCTTTACATCTTGCATCAAATCTACGTTTGATGGTTCAATTGAATGTATGTCTACAAGAACAAGATAATTTACAGACTTTTAAATGCCCTTTAATTTTTCTTGTAACCAGTCCTGCTTCTGTGTCTGTGTCTGCGTCTGCGTCTGCGTTCTGCGTCAGCTTCTGCGTCTGCGTCTGCGTCTGAGTCTGCGTCTGCGTCTGCGTCTGCGTCTGCGTCTGCGTCTGCGTCTGCGTCTGCGTCTGCGTCTGCGTCTGCGTCTGCGTCTGCGTCTGCGTCTGCGTCTGCGTCTGCGTCTGCGTCTGCGTCTGCGTCTGCGTCTGCGTCTGCGTCTGCCTCCGCGTCCGCGTCCGCGTCCGCGCCCGCGCCCGCGCCCGCGTCCGCGTCCGCGCCCGTGTCCGTGTCCGTGTCCGTGTCCGTGTACGTGTCCGTGTCCGTGTCCGTGTCCTTGTGTTTGTGTTTGTGTTTGTGTTTGTGTTTGTGTTTGTGTTTGTGCTTGTGCTTGTGCTTGTGCTTGTGCTTGTGCTTGTGCTTGTGCTTGTGCTTGTGCTTGTGCTTGTGCTTGTGCTTGTGCTTGTGCTTGTGCTTGTGCTTGTGCTTGTGCTTGTGCTTGTGCTTGTGCTTGTGCTTGTGCTTGTGCTTGTGCTTGTGCTTGTGCTTGTGCTTGTGCTTGTGCTTGTGCTTGTGCTTGTGCTTGTGCTTGTGCTTGTGCTTGTGCTTGTGCTTGTGCTTGTGCTTGTGCTTGTGCTTGTGCTTGTGCTTGTGCTTGTGCTTGTGCTTGTGCTTGTGCTTGTGCTTGTGCTTGTGCTTGTGCTTGTGCTTGTGCTTGTGCTTGTGCTTGTGCTTGTGCTTGTGCTTGTGCTTGTGCTTGTGCTTGTGTTGCTTGTGCTTGTGCTTGTGCTTGTGCTTGTGCTTGTGCTGTGCTTGTGCTTGTGCTTGTGCTTGTGCTTGTGCTTGTGCTTGTGCTTGTGCTTGTGCTTGTGCTTGTGCTTGTGCTTGTGCTTGTGCTTGTGCTTGTGCTTGTGCTTTGTTGCTTGTGCTTGTGCTTGTGCTTGGTGTTGTGTTTGGTGTTGGGTTTTGGTGTTTGGTTTGTGTTTGTGTTTGTTTGTGTTTGTGTTTGTGTTTCGTGCTTTGTCGTTTGCTGCTTTGCTTTGCGTGCTTTCGTTTGCTTTTGCTTTGCGTTTGCGTTGCGTTTGCGTTTGCGTTTGCGTTTGCGTTTGCGTTTGCGTTTGCGTTTGCGTGCGTTGCTTTGCGTTTGCGTTGCGTTTGCGTTTGCGTTTGCGTTTGCGTTTGCGTTTGCGTTGCGTTTGCGTTTGCGTTGCGTTTGCGTTTGCGTTTGCGTTTGCGTTTGCGTTTGCGTTTGCGTTTGCGTTGCGTTTGCGTTTGCGTTTGCGTTGCTTTGCGTTTGCGTGCGTTTGCGTTTGCGTTTGCGTTGCGTTGCGTTTGCGTTTGCGTTTGCGTTGCGTGTGCGTGCGTGCGTTTGCGTTTGCGTTTGCGTTGCGTGTGCGTTGCGTGTGCGTGTGCGTGTGCGCGTGCGCGTGCGCGTGCGCGTGCGTGCGTCGCGTGCGCGTGCGTGCGTGTGCGTGTGCGTGTGCGTGTGCGTGTGCGTGTGTGTGGTGTGGTGTGCGTGTGGTGTGGTGTGGTGTGTGTGCGTGGGTCGAGTGTCCTGTCTGTGTAGCGTGATGGTGTGTGTGTGTGTGGAATCAGTGGTGGAGTGATGTGTGTAGTGTGATGTATGTGTGTGTGTGTGTGTATGTATGCAATATTTTAAAAGTATTTTATTTTATATATGGTATATATTTTGGGAGAAATCCAGTGGCGGGGAGAGAGAGGCTTAGTAGGAGTATTTTTTGGTTTTTATCAAATATTTCTAAAATAGCAGCATATTTCAAATATATGGTAGCGCCGGAGAGTGGTGTCTCAAGGCGGACTCGAGATTGGGGATATAACTATTACTGTGAAATGCATCTGTTTCCCTTTATCTTAGTGCGAAATTCCCACTTAAAGTAACAAGGGTTCTATAATGTACGTCTGCTATATATTTTATATGTAGGGCTTAAAAACGTATGTCGATTCTAGAGTCAAAGCGCGTGTCGCTGTCAGATGTCTTGGCTATTTAACCTAAAATTATTCTTCGTATTTCGTTTCGTATATCAAAACGCGATACGAATCGTGTTTTGAAAGCGCGGCTTAAATTTGAAAATAACCTAGATTCATTGACGATGTTTTGTTGGTATTCAAGATTACTAACTATATGAACCAATAACGACATACGTTTTTAGAATCTTAAACCATGCTTTACTCATGAGTCATAAGACACCTCTGGCCGTCCCGAGCATATAAAATACCTGGATATAAATCTTAAACATATAGATATATTATGCTCTACGCAATTTTTTGATATCGCGTTTCATAGCGGCAAAAAATTCCTAAAGTAAAATTTATGTGTTAATTTTTTTCATTATCTGAATAATGATTAATTTTCTAAAAAGGAGTAGACGTATTCATTTTAGAAAATGTAATTTTATGTAAATTTTCTTTACAAAGTTTTCAATGTAAAGCGTAATAAATGTAAAAATTAAATAAATATGATTGAAAATGCTGAAGCTGAAACATCGATATTTTTATAGAAGCCTTGGAAGTTTCGTTTACGTTAACATGTATTTATGTCTATGAATCTCTATCTGACATGAAGTTTTAAACGCCATTCCGACACAGATTGCTGTGTTTGTTTTTACAATGTTGCCTGTTGTCGTTATGAAGGTATAAAAAGGTGGTTGCATAGTTATCCTAAAAAAATAATAATTAAAAATAGAAATTCAAATTATTTCATTTCTTTTAATTCAAGTTAGCATCCAGGATGTCCATTAACCTCTGTCTGTCATTGAAGTTTTGAACAACTGTTTGACATAGATTATTGTTTTTGTGTTTACAATGTTGCCGATTTTGGTAATGAGCTTCTTATAAAAGATATTGCATAGTTATCATAAAGAAAATGTTATTAAAGTTTTGTCATTTCTTTTCATTTCCATATTATAGGTTGGAAGGTTGTGTGGTGTTCCACACCAGGTATTTTATACGTTAATAACGAAAATAGGCAACAGTGTGAAAACAAAAACAATAATCTATGTCAGAATGACGTTTGAAACTTGATGTCAGGTAGAGATTAATAGACATAAATACATGTTAACGTAAAAAAAATTCCGAAGTCGGCCATTTCTATGAAAATATCAATGATACAGCTTTACAGCTTCAGCATTTTTAATCATATGTATTTAATATTTACATTTATTTTGCTTTACATTAAAAAACTTAATAAAGTTTATGTAAAATTTAATTTTCTTCTTACAAAATTAATTGTTATACAGATAATGAAAAAAATTGTACTAACGTTTAAGTTCTACTTAAGCCAAATGAAAACAGGCGTAAATACAAAACGTTAAGTATGTAGGTATTTTCGTTCTGGAGTTATCGTGAATACTAATATACATCCACACAGACACACACACATCCAGACATGATGGCCGATCTTGGCGAAACTTTGCCAAAAGTTGTAAAATGTGCTACGAAGTCGATTTAGCGATAGTGAAGAAAAGTCGATTGCATCACCTCCTTTACCTACATATGAATATCTAGGTTGAAAGGTAGAAAGGGGAGTTGTTCGTTAATGCTGGGGTTATCACTACTACCTGGTTCGTTCACACTGAGCATTATACTTGTAAGGGTGTTAGACGTATATTATTCCTGTTGTGTAAAATGCTATGTATTTACACTTAAAACTGACGTACATATATAACAAAATGAACAAGCTAAATAACAGTATTTTAAAACAAGCAAACAAACAAAACACACACTGAGGCTTCGTCTGGGTGGGCGCCTTTTCGGGCGGTGCTGTTGACCTCCTTAGGTAGCTCGGGTCGTTAGGTTTGCTGCGTAAATACGGTTAATAAGGAGGTTAGATATTCAAGGGAACTAATCTTTAATTATCTGGTTGCATTTTTATTTTGAAATAAAAATAAGAATTTTCCTTTACGGTCCTGTCTAGTAGCTATCAGTTGCAAAAGTGTTTACAGTTATTATTACGGGGATAGGGGGTGTGCGTTGATAAAGAGGGAAATGATCTTATACGTGTTCTGGACGTCAACTAGGAAAATCAATATATTGTTTTATTCAAAATTTTAAAGTGAATAAATGCAATTTTTTACCTCTAAATTTTACGGAATGAATGTTATATTTCCTTTTATAAAACATAACTTTTACGGTTCATTATTTAAAAACGAAGATTTAAAAAAACTATCTACTTGGTACAGGGTTTTATTTATCAACTAACGATCCATTTACACTAACTATTAGGGAATAATATGTTTTTAGCTGCCTCGGTGGTGGAATGGTTAGAGTGCTTACCTTTCACCCGAGCGGCGCGGGTTCAAACCTGGCTGAGGTAGCCGTTTTTTCTAAAATGGAGAAAAACCGAAGCACTCCTTCTTCTCGGATAGGAAGTAAAACTGTAGGTCCCGTGGCAATACGATGATTGATACGTTAAAGATCCCCTACTAAAGGTGCTAATAACCATTAGTAGTTGATGCGCATAAAGATGCCTGACATATCCGTTTGTGTCTAGATCTCGGCCCACTAATACAAAAACAAATATTTTTAATTATTCTTAGTAATTAGGGGAAGTTTTGAGCAAACAGATTTAGTAGTGTTTACGAGTGACTAAACTCGTTGAAATTAAAAAATGTATACGTTCGGATTGTATTGGGGGTGCGGACTGCGGCCACTCTGGAGCGGTGGCCGATGAGTAGCTACTTGCGCTTCTGGGTGTAATAGCGTAAATGGTAGCTACCTGGGTGGCGCTAAGTCATGGCTGAGTTTAATAATTTATAATAACAGTTATAAGGTGTTTAAACCTTCTGGAATGCTTTAGATTACTGATTTTTAGGTATACGATAAACTAGCTTGTTTTACAGGTACGGTAGACTTGCATAAGGGTTTCTCCCTCAAGTGTGGGTTATCACGAGAAGCGATCAGGATGAATGCTGGGTCAGGATTTCTATTAAGAAGTGTACTGGGCGTTTTGCCGTGGGCGAGCGGATATTATAGCTGGTTACAGGACTTCTATTAGGAACTGTTGCTAGAAAAACTAACTTGAAGCGGATTATTACGTTTAACCAAATTAAAATGTAATACTCACTCTTACGTACGGAGTTCGTAATGTACGAAATTGAGTGACCGAAATACGGTCTACTTGCGGATGGCTGACTACGTTCAACCTGTCGACTTCTTGCACTTCAGTTTTACTTATTTTGCCTAGTGTAGGCGTATTGGTGTGAGTCTGTGTGCGGAGTGTAGCGGGGAATATCATTTACAAGAATCTGGGAAAAGACCCATTGCGCTGTTTATGATATCCCTGGAGATTGGTAGAATTGAGGCTATAGCCTTTCTATCCAATGGAGTAAGTAAAATACTACATCGGGCGGTAGCCGTTCACTGGTGTAAGTGTGGTGTTGCATGTTTAACTTACATGCAGGTGATGGCAGGTTGAGACAGTAATAAGCCCAGGTGTATCGGATGAGTTTAGGCTGACGGTATCGAGTAATCTCGACTGAATACAGGCGAACAGAACGGAATGAAGCAGAAAGATCGGTTGAAGCGGATAAGATAGATGTCTGGGCTATGCAAAGAGGCCCAGTGGAAAAAGAGCGTCTGTAGTGAAAGGAAGGGGCCACGTATTTCATTCCCTCCCCAAGGGGGAGGGCGGGGTGCTCGAGCTTTCCGAGTCCCTCCAACCACAATCATGGATTTCCAGCATACATACCTACATTATGTATATATGCATCGTGGGATTAAGGATAGGTGTGGTCAGTATATGATCGGAAGGAACGGAGTTAGGGTTCTGGGGGGAAAATACTACCACAGCATTCGCTACATGTGTATCAGGAAACCCCTCTAAAAAAATCTCATATAAGGTAGACGGTAACGGGAACCGAACCATTACCTCCCAAATGCTAAGCAGGCTATGTCACCACTACGCTACCAGCTCGGTGAGCGTCTGTAGTGCGTCTCGCGGTTTTATTTAGAATGCGTGGAAGGCGGAGACGGTTCTGGTTGGGATGCTAATGCGGTGGTTGGTTGATATACTGACGTGGACTCTCACGTCATAAAACTATTAATGTTTTTGAAATTTACGACGGAAGGGATGTTAGTTCGTTATTTGATGATATCTGTAAATTGTTTATTAAGCAGGGTAATAAGCAAATAACTAATACAAAAAATTTTGTGAAGGAGGCTCTTTACAACTATCACAATAGGTATCAGTAGCATATTTTTACGGATAAGCGGCGTGTTCAGAAGGCACAAATGTTTCAAGTAAATGTCGTAAAGGTTTAAAATATTCGTAAAATATAATTTTATACTTTTTTCTGTAAAATTGATAAGTGAAATGTTAAATCTTGCTGACTAGGTGATCTATTGACTATAAGGAAGGTTTTGTAGTAACCACACCAAATATTTTTTGTTGCACATTTCCAAAGATTATGTAACAATTTACTATACAATATAGAGCCAATTTTAACACAACAACGACTTCAACACAAAAATACTCTAAGTATGATGTTACTAACATTTAGCTATTATTTCTTTACTCTTGAAATTAGCTGTATCTACACTTTAATAAAACAAATGTATAAATTCAAGAATTTAAAGATTATAAAATGATCAGGTTCAGCTGCACATTTTTATATCTAAACATATTCAGAAACTAATATAATAATAAATTAATATGAAAATAGCAATATGTGTCAAATAAGATATTTATTGGCACGCAATGTGTATAACCCCTCAAGGTAAACACGTCATTAGGATAGAAGTGATTCGCATTAATGTAATCCAAATTACTCTCTAACAGAAACGAGATTCACTAAAACCAGTAAAACCGCATATTCGCGAGGCAGGTGCACTAAATGTGGTTGGAATATTGTTTAATATTTTTATTGCATACTCTGGCTTTATTTTTCTTTACCTTATGATTTTATAATAAGTATGTATGTTGGTAGATGATATAATTTATACTAAGTTGTATGAAGTTATTTTAATAGGTTAATAACTCGTAAAGATCTACTCGATTCTGAAAACAGTAGATTAAATATTTTTCTTACGGTTAATAACAGTGAAGATGCAATTCTGTAACACAATTATTTTATATGACAAAGGCGTTTGTATATAAAGGATTTAAAAAATATTTTCAATGTCAACTTTTTTTAAACAATAATTAAGGCCATATTCTCCCTATTCATATTATTCCATTATGTGGAGATTTCCAACAAATAAGTGATTAACGAAAAAGGAAAAATAAGATGTTAACATAATCATTAAGTTACTCTGGTTTCATACACATCATAATTATTTATTACTCAGAAGGATAAAAGGGCATTTCAACGATCGCCAGCCAAACATAATTCGCAAGTGGCATTAGCACGACTGGGTTATCCTTCACAAGATGATAACTATGGTTTTGTCTTCGTGTACAATATCTTATTTTATTTTGTGCTAGCCAGTACATAAATAATTAAGTATTTTAAATATCCTACTTTTTCATAATGGTTGAAATTTACGTTCTAAAAAGTTGTGATATGCCGATTAGATAAAATAGTAGACAAATCGCTATTTTATCATTCAGGTTATTAAGTGTAACTTTAGCTAACACATTATAAAGATAATAACTTCTCAACATTATGTATCGTATGTTGAAGCTATTGTTTTCTTTTTTTGTAACAAGGAAATACTGCTGCCTTGTAAATTATTATTAATTTTATTAAATACATAAATAAAAAGTTTACCTCAAGTAGGATTTGAACCTACGACGTGTACTTTGCTAGAGTACCGCGCTAACCATCTGCGCCATCGAGATACAAGCCCCAATCGATGTAAATTTTGTCTTTATGTATGTAGAACTGATGTAAATTCTAAATATAATAATTATAATAATTACTTCGTAGCTTTAGGTTCGTTTTTATAGACAATGAGTTCATGCATTGATTTGAGGTTTGAAAGATTAGTCCCTGTTTTGCATAAGGCCATTTGATTCCTGCAGCTTTGTGTGGGTTGTTTACTATTTGCTAATTTTTTCTATTGCTTTTCACTTCCATTTACTCTTTGGAATGTCTCTTAATTTGGTTTCTATTGGAATTCATTTATTTATTCTTGTTATAGAACTTTTTATACATGCCCAATCCATGTGAAACGCTGACATCGTTCTATATCTTCACCTTCGATGTTATGTAATAATTACACGATCGTTCTGTTTCACTAGTTCTTTTTTTTTTCAAAATGGCCTAATCGTAAAATAACTATCGTCATCGAGTCTGTTATGAGGGTCAAAATGTTTGTAATTATCTATGGGTCTATTACAATACCGTAGCACGGTTGTAACTGGGAGGCTTTAATCCAGCACAATCTATAAACTATAACACAGCAGCCAGCGACCTAACTAGAGCACTTTAGATGCGTGCTTGGAAGATTTATTACTTGCACTGGTTGGTAAGTAGTATTAGACGCCACAAATCGTCTAAAATACAATCCTAAAAATTCAAAAAAACCAGATAAATGAAAACAAGAAATTCAGCATCCAGTATTTCTACCAAGAATATTAATTTAGAAAATGAGACATCAAAAATTACCGAAATTTTAGTTTTGTAGAAAGCATTATCACATCGCTAAGTTTGTAAACATTATTGTCTACTCAGCGCGTAGACCGTTGAGCTCAAGGATGCAAGTACTAGATTAACTAACGAAAAAGTAACCTTACCTTAAACAAATCGATCTTTATGTGAAATTCTTGCTATGTAAAGTTAATAGCAAAGAAAAACAAATGCTTGTCTCTACCCTAAATGAAAGATAAACTACAAATAAAATAGAATTTACATTAAAGTTGTTTAAATACAATTTTAACAAAATCTTGTCAACGTAAACTAACAATTAAGGCAAATAAGTAACTAATAAATATATATATATATATATATATATATATATATATATATATATATATTGCTACATGTCTAACCTGCATGTAAACATTTTTTGAAAGTGCACTCGACTAAGCTCCTGCGTACGGTCGTTTGACCGCAGAGCACTTGGATGCGTGGGGTTTTGGAGGTTAGCTACGCTGTTGTGGACGTGGTTAGATAGCCACTAAAGGATAGGCGCCACAGGTTTTATTCAGGAAAAAGGGGATAAAAGGAAGGAAGAAGGGAAAAGAGGAGTAGAGTAGGGGCAGGCCCTGTAAAACCTGAAACAGGTAGTGTCCCAAAAAAAAAGGAAGGAACAATTTAAAAAAAGAAAAACTTTTAACCAAACACCCAAAAAGTAAACGTATATTTAACAATCTTAATTAACAAAATAATTATAATTCAGCCCTGACGATGGCCAGTGGTGAGCCGTCGCAGATGCCCACAAAGAATAAAAACTAAATATATTCAGTTCAGTAATTGAACCAGAAACACAAAAAAAGGTTTCGTTAATTGTGCCGCTCCCGACGGTTGTAAGTACTTACAAATCGCAGCCGAAAGGACGAAAGTAACACATACAGTGCGATCTAAAATAGATCCACCCTGAAAATAGTAGTGCTTAAATATTTTGAAACAGCTTGCCTACGTTTCACAAAATAGAATTTAAATCCCCAATGATTTTGATTTCGGTTTCTTTAAGTTATATTAAAAACATTAAGAAGTGGTATTAAATAGAAATATCTGGATAGTCTGTTCAGTGCAAGGCATAGAATTGAAGCAAGACATTCAATAGTACAGAAATTTTTATTACAGCAAAACCTGCTCTGAACAAAATTATCCGTAATGACAAATAATTAATATTAAGCAAAGACAAAATACAGAAAAGCTACAGAAATTCTACCTTTGACTATAAATATATATACGGTTTTATACAATGACTGTAATTCATTTGACCTCGATATCTGTTCCACCCTGTATAATGTATTTTAAAACAGGAGCTTCAATGCGCAGCTACCGTGAAACAAAGTAGGTCAACGTCCCAGTGAATATAGGTGTGGTTTTTCTTTCTTTTGTATGTAGAAATTAATTACAAATTGAACAAATCAAACTCTATATTAATCAACCCCTTTAGCCTCCAGCAAAAGAGTGTTATTACAGGGATTGTAAATGATAAATTTTGTTGCAAGTAAGTAAACAAAAAACGAAGGTAACCTAAGTATGTTGTACGGATTTTAGAAATACCCTGTTCATTACACAAGTCCTGTGTATATTGAATAATAAAGAATTCTGACCTTTGATGTAGAATTGCCAAAGTGTAAGTGCCCTTCGTGTTTCGCAGGTGATAGTTACTTTGTGAAACCAAAACCACCAATCAGTAGCTAAGAGCCAGAATTGCAGTAGGAATGTGTACGAAGGTGATCGGTAGTGGATTCCAATCTGCTAGTTACTTATAGGAGTAAAGGAATAGCTGTTTATTTCGCCGGTATCAAGGCGCTGAAAGTGATACAAGTAAGTACGTTACTAATTATCTTATACAAGCATACCTCTTTTAGATGTTTAGAGCCGATAGCGATGATTTCGTTTCAACAGACCTATGTCATAAATTTAAGTAATCGTGCGAAAGTGCCTAAATGAAAGAATCGATTTACTAAAAGTTGTCGAACATGTGTTAAACTTGCCCGAGGATATGAAGATTGAAAATTTCAATAAAATCCGCTTGTAAAGCGTCAGTAAGGTTTTATACCAAAAACCATTACCTTATACGAAAAATTTTCCAAAGAAACGATGCTTAAACATCTTATAAACGGAAGGAAAAATTTTTCTTGAAGATCAATCTCCCCATCGGAAAAATGGCGTCTTAAGTAAAAGAAAGATCAGGAACAACGCCTTAACAAAAGCAATATTGCAAACCTGTCAAAACTATTCAAACTAGATAAGAATGTTAAAACCAAATTATGATAAATAAATTTTACAGATATCCCATTGTTGTCTTTTAAAAACAAGATTCCTTTTCAAAACTTTATTAAATGACCCTAAATCTTCGAGATGGCGCAACTTATATCTATAAAGGAATAAAAAAAAAATGTGTACGTTAAATAAATTAGTTTAACTGTAGAGATGCGAAAAATACTTCTTGAGGTACGAAATTAAAAACATTTCACCAACGAATACGGAAATATTTGTTTAGATGTAACTAATTAGTTCATTCATTAGAAAAAAGTAACGGAAGTTATCGAAAATACACGTTATTCACGAAAACACGTAACAATATATATATATATATATATATATATATATATATATATATATATATATATATATATATATATATATATATATATATATATATATATATAATTTTAAAAAGTTTAATAGTAAACTAGTGAAGCAGTACTACAATACGATGGTAGTGGTCTCGGCAAGAATTACCCCATAAACCCCCATTCCATTGGAGAACAATACGCAGTCCTTCAATACCTACAAATATTACCCCAAAACACGACACAAAAAATTATTATAATCCGAAAATCGGGTTAGAGCTCTAAACTAAAATTACTTTTGCGAGTCACCCCGCAGTGCATAGTTTAAAGAAATAGCAAGTTATTAATAAATTAGTAATAAGGAAAAGTAGTGGTGCGACTTCCTACCTGAGGATAAAAATCAAAAAAAAATATTATACTAATTAATGTATGAAATTCAATGTTCAAATTATACAAAATTTATAATACACCAAAATAAAATATCTTATAGTAAGCGATAGTGAAATTTAGATTACACAAAGAGAACTCTGTATATTAATTAATATTGAAATTTGTATAGCAAAAAAAAAAATCTACTACTCATTAGCGAGTTGCCCTGTATATATCTATATGTACTCAGGACAGTAGCTACAGTACTTACCAGTAGGTCCACTAGAAAAAAAATTGTCAGACAAAAGAAGTCATATAACCTTAAAAAAATATATATAACGTTTATGCGGTTAATGTGCTGCGTATCAGTGTTGTTGCTGGAGGTAATTGTCCAATCTAACACCAACTTCACAATTCACATGGTGCTTTATAGATTGAGTGCAAGTTCAAGAATGACCACATGTACGAAGTAAGTAATTATACGGCAGTAGTAGTGAAAATAAATTGAAACGATCTAACCTTTTAGGTCCTTCGAGATGTTCCGAAGCTGACGAAAGGTAGACTAGTTGGTAAAGCAATTCACAGGTAATCATCAATTGAAGTTTTACTTGTTGAAGTAACAGCTCTCGTTACCACTCGATGTGCATTCTTTCTATTGAAGCAAGAACGTTGGTGGTTAGCAAACAGAAAAAAAAACTAACCTGAGATTTTGGTTGGTTTATTCGTGAATCATGTGTGTAACAACCGAAATCTTTCCGATGTACCATTTAGACATCAAATTTTTTAAGTAAATTACTAAATTGTATAATTGTAGGTGAAACAGAATATCCCAAATGCTTAAAACCTTCACACATGTACTTTGTAAAAGCGTGCAGGAAGTGTCAAATAAAATTCTTTTCAACCGGTAAAATCCTATTTTCTGGTTACCTTTAGTTGCGCGGGAAAAATGATAAAAGGATTTTCAAATTAAAAGGAAATGTAAAGAAAATGAAGCTACCTATCATCTTAATATTGCGATAATTTGAACATAATAAATCAAACTAGAAGTTGTACGTAAACTGTGTTATAGACAAATTATAATAAATAATACATGAAGTACCATGTAAAGTGTGTTGCCCATCTATCATTGTAAAGGTTTAGCTACTAAGGTTTTATATATTGAAACAGATAAAATTTAGTCGTTACAGTCGCCCTTGTTAGTCCTTATGTAACACATATCAAGGGAAGACCGTCTTTTGTGGTTATTATCTTTGGCAAATACTCAGGTACCTTCGTATGTCATTACGTGGTCCAATTTAGTTACGTGAGTAGCTAGCGCGCAGGCTTGTGGTTAAACTCTACAATCGCTACGCTGCTGCGTTAAGCGGATGGATATATATATTATATATATATATATATATATATATATATATATATATATATATATATATATATATATATATATATATATGATGTGAAAAATAAGTTTGTTGTATCTGAAGTACGTAATAAACGATAAAAGAAAAAGTTACATACATATTTTATTTTCACGATGCATTAATAAATCACTATATTATACAATATTTCCACATTTATGAGTTAGTTTTTGTTAAAAAAGTCCTTAATTTTCGATTGTTTATTATATTTCGTAGACCAAAACAGTTTATCCACACAATTTTCGATTTACATTTTTGAAACACCGTGGCTTGAGTGATTTGCTTTCGTTTTTCTGTCCCGGTTAAATTAGAACACACAAAAACTGTTACCCGCTCTTTTGATAATTTGCCGCCTACACATCTTTCACCTTTACATTTTAATGTTTTATCTGGGTTCTTCAATTTAAAAAAATAGCCCAGTTTCGTCGCCATTATCGCTAAAATTACCCGTGATATTAGGCCATTTATTGTTTAACTAGTCTGTTAATTGATTTATTTGATTAAGAAAAACCCTGCAAGGTCAGCTGTGCAGTATTGTTAAAATACATAATTACCCTTTAGGATTAAAGATTTAAACACCAATTAGGAAAGTATTTAGGCAGGCATTTCTAAGAAAAGAATTACAGAAATCTTATCTTTGCACATCAAATAGTCTACGTACCTGTTATTCATTTTACTGGCAGAATACTTGCTTACTTTTGTGCAAAATTTAATGGACGAAAACAATTTTTCCCAACGTCATATACGAAAGTTCGTTGTTTACGAGTTTATTATAACAAACAATATTAATAAGGGATCCTATAGATAGTGTGACGGGACTTTTAAAACTAGTACGTTATACCCGAAAGTTTGTTATAAGCGGGTTCGCTATAAGCAGCTATATATATATATATATATATATATATATATATATATATATATATGGTTCAGTTAGCCAACATTCAATATTTTAGATAACGTACCACCGCTAGACGCAATGAAGTAGTTTAACCAAAATCAAAGTGTTCAACATAACAGTTATACAAATTCTACCTGTGTAAACAGGCAATAAATTGATGTTATATAATTAGTTAATATAAATTCATTGCTTTGATAACCAGGTAGAACTAATGTATACAGATACACGATACACATATATGTGTATCTCCGTATCTGTGTACTGTGCATCTGTGTATCTGTGTATCAATGTATCTGTGTATCTGTGTATCTGTGTATCTGTGTATCTGTGTATCTGTGTATCTGTGTATCTGTGTATCTGTGTATCTGTGTATCTGTGTATCTGTGTATCTGTGTATCTGTGTATCTGTGTATCTGCGTATCTGTGTATCTGTGTATCTGTGTATCTGTGTGTCTGTGTATCTGTATATCTGTGTATCTGTGTATCTGTGTATCTGTGTATCTGTGTATCTGTGTATCTGTGTATCTGTGTATCTGTGTATCTGTGTATCTGTGTATCTGTGTATCTGTGTATCTGTGTATCTGTGTATCTGTGTATCTGTGTATCTGAGTATCTGTGTATCTGTGTATCTGTGTATCTGTGTATCTGTGTATCTGTGTATCAGTGTATCTGTGTATTTGTGTATCTGTGTATCTGTGTATCTGTGTATCTGTGTATCTGTGTATCTGTGTATCTGTGTATCTGTGTATCTGTGTATCTGTGTATCTGTGTATCAGTGTATCTGTGTGTCTGTGTATCTGTGTATCTGTGTATCTGTGTATCTGTCTATCTGTGTATCTATGTATCTGTGTATCTGTGTATTTGTGTACCTGTGTATCAGTGTATCTGTGTATCTGTGCACCTGTTTATCTGTGTATCTGTTTACCTGTATACCTGTGTATCTGTGTACCTGAGTACCTGTGTACCTGCGTATTTGTGTATTTGTGTATCTGTGTACCTGTGTACTTGTGTATCTGTGTTTGTGTATCTGTGTATCTGTGTATCTGTGTATCTGTGTATCGGTGTATCTGTGTATCTATGTATCTGTGTATCTGTGTACCTGTGTACTTGTGTATCTGTGTTTGTGTATCTGTGTATCTGTGTATCTGTGTATCTGTGTATCGGTGTATCTGTGCATCTATGTATCTGTGTATCTGTGTATCTGTGTATCTGAGTATCTGTGTATCTGTGTATCTGTGTATCTGTGTATCTGTGTATCTGTGTATCTGTGTATCTGTGTATCTGTGTATCTGTGTATCTGTGTATCTGTGTATCTGTGTATCTGTGTATCTGTGTATCTGTGTATCTGTGTATCTGTGTATCTGTGTATCTGTGTATCTGTGTATCTGTGTATCTGTGTATCTGTGTATCTGTGTATCTGTGTATCTGTGTATCTGTGTATCTGTGTATCTGTGTATCTGTGTATCTGTGTATCTGTGTATCTGAGTATCTGTGTATCTGTGTATCTGTATCTGTATCTGTGTATCTGTGTATCTGTGTATCTGTGTATCTGTGTATCTGTGTATCTGTGTATCTGTGTATCTGTGTATCTGTGTATCTGTGTATCTGTGTATCTGTGTATCTGTGTATCTGTGTTTCTGTGTATCTGTTTAAAAGCCAAAAGGATCGATAGGCCCCACTTCCGCGGTCCCTATGCTTACTGAATATACCTACTTAAACACTTTTTAATGTGTATTTATTACTCCAACAAAAATTGTAATAAACAAAGTTTATGCAAGATTGAATAAACTGTAAGAAAGCTCTCTTCACTTCTTACTTTAAAGCGGTTAATTTTGGAGTTATTCGTATACAAGTCGCTTGAGGTCCTCTATAAAATATCGTTGACTATGAATCCATTTTAACAAAACTTGATAGAAGAGAGATATTTTACCAGTAACTGTAAATATAAAATGTCATTAAAATCCTTTGCGTATTTTTTATGTTATCCCGGCTACAGGCACACGCGCACGTACAAGCTTGGAGCCGCTCATTTTAGACAAATTAACTTAACTTTGATATAACGAAATCAAATAATAAGTTTCCGATTTTACAAAACGGCTTTTAACCATGCACAATCAGATTATTCCAAAAGAAAAATTATCACTATATATTAATAATATAACTGGTTTCTGAATGGTACTAATTTAACGTGGGAGCATTAAAACAAAAAAAAATTTAATAAAGGGCAACTTTGATTAATAAATGTAACCAGTTACTATGTAGTTCAAAACTAAGACAGTTGTTTCTTAATCTATAGTGCGTTAGGATCAGTTAGCGAATATACCCATTTCGGGGCAAAACTTTTGGATAAACTGTCTATCTAAGAATTGCAACAAACAGTAACTGAAAATTAAATCTATGAAGTGTTGATTAAAATTTGGTGTACAAAGTTACTCAATTAATTTTTAAATAGTCTACTCACGTTAGACATAAATAAATCGAAATTGGGGAATTTGGAGTACTGAGCTGAATTTTTGCACAGACCTTTATTTTGTCATTAGAAAGTTAGGTAGAAACCCCAGCAAAAAAATCAGAGGTCAAAGGTCACGATTCTGAGTTTTTTGAGAATTATTCGCTTACTATGCATCGTACGCCATTAAAAGCTGTTATAAAAGTTGTAACTAATAAAATTCACTACACGATTGATAACTTGAATTTATTTCGCGCGATTAACCGTCTCTGGTATATAGCGCAGGAATGGGAGAGCGCGCGCTCAATTTGTACACTAGGGCAGTTTATTCACTTTTCCACGTTAATTTCGCTACAGTATGATTATTATAAAAGGGCATTTATAAGATAATGTAGTTAATTATTAATTTAAAAAAAACTTATAATAAATTAGTTCATTATTAGTTCTTTTCTGCGCTCCCACTCGCTACGTCTCTTTCGCTCTCTCCTTATGACGATTCGCTTCTTTCTGTTTCATGGTCATCGTCGGTCTCTGCTGTGGTCGCAGGAACATCTTCAACTTCGCACACTGCATCATCAAATTCTGCGTGTAATGTGGGCAAGGGTTAAGTTACGTAAGGCCCTGGCATTGACCACAAATTACGGTACATTTTAACCCGACCTTCCTGCAGCTACACTTTGTACCACACCCTTTCTTGAAAAGTCACCCTTTTGAAGTAAGGGTAATAAAGTTATCTCAACTGTTAGTAATAAGTAAATTTTGCATTGAATTAACCGAACTGCTACCATTCGAGTAAATACTGGGTGACCCAAGCAAAGCTACCTTTACAAAACAGCTAACTATGATCAAACTGTAAAACACGTCAACCATCGATTGACGGAAGCCATACTTTCAGGATTCACTGGTATACCCTCCTATATCCCGCACCCTACAAAATCACACTCCAAGAATTTCACATTATACAATGGACAATACGAAATGTACCTATTCGTATTTCTAATTTTTTGTACTTATATTTAAAAACAATTCATTTTATTATTTTTGGGGAGAGTAAATAGAATGGTGTACCAGTGAACCCTTAAAATCTTTCGTCTCCCGCTAATTAGAAACCATGGATAATCAGTTTTACAGTTAACCCCCAAGTGTCACCTTGACAATTAAATGAAGTGCATGAGTTAGCTAATCTTGCAGTATATATATATATATATATATATATATATATATATATATATATATATATATATATATATATATATATATTGAACTGATCTTAAACTCCTCCACACTCTTGGATTATATTTTTATTAATTTTATAAAATTATATTTTATATTAATATTATATTCTAATTATTATTATTGGCCAAAACTAATATTAAAACACAGTCGGAGAACTTAAGACTCGTCAAAGGGGATAGGGATCATAATTTAGAAGAAACTTTATTTTTTAAATGACAAAATAAATGATTATTAATTTGAATTATATTAAGATTTTGAATACAATAACCATAGTTAATTTGATTAATGCACATTGAGTTAATGTCCAATTATGTTTTATCGTATCTAACTTGTTCAAGGAAATTGAGTTATAAATTTTAATTCGCATTAATATATGTCACACCCTGTACATAACAAAAATTCTTCAAAAATGCATACTTGGGCATGCGCTGTGAATACGCAAACATGTGACTTTTGATTACAATAAAAAGTGAAATTCGACATACATGTAAGTAGAAATACGTTTGAATTTAAAACAATATTATTATTAACCATTTAAATTTCTAGAACAAATAATATTCCCTTTGGACATGCATACACGTTGTTGCACATCATGATTGTTACAAAGGATTGAAATTATGAACACAACAATAAAATATCAATGTCAACAATAAAGTACTCACATAAAATGTCCTCCTTTTTTGGTTACTGCTGCTGAAGTTGATTGTAGAAAACAGCTCCTTCGAACTCCAACTCTGCTCCTCGAACATCCAAATTTTCTTCAATATAAACAGCTTGTACGTTTACGTAAGTTTCACTAATGTTATTATAATTCTGATGAATCTTTATTTTTAGGATCATCACACTTATATGTCTTCCAAAATAAATGTTGAAAAGCATGGATAGTTTGAAGGATATTATAAATTAAACACACTTCCAGTAAATAAGGTGTATAATGATAATAACACGAAGAAAGCACAATTAAATATCCATAACAACGTAAACAAAATAAACAAACAATGTCGAAACTGCGGAAATATCGATAACCTCCGATTTTGATATTTAAAAAGGTGAACTAACCTTAATTTAATTATTTCCCGACAAAAGACTATCACTTGTTTCTATAACACTTCCGATACTAAAATCGCACTTTGTTTTTAACGAAGTGACGTTATTTTGTTTAAAAATAATTTTACAAACAAAATTTGGCAACATCTTACTTTAGTAAACTGTTGAAACAGAGGAAAATTAAGAGAGATTGTAATCCTTCAGCACTTCTATTTATATGATTTTGGTTAACGACCAAAATATTCGATTGTTATCATTAGTTACCAAGAATGTTTCCTAAATTCTGATTGGCTAAAGCAATTTTTACATTACGATATAATTTCAAAGCCCCATAACTTTTGCCCCCTTAAACCTATCTTACAACTAATAACATATTCATAATCTACATAAATTTCTCTATAATTTGAAACCAAACACGAACTAATTCCTACAATAATAACTAAGTTAATTTTCACACTTAATTATTGATTTTACGCTAATTTTATGTATTTTACAGGCCTGGAAATGATTTCTACATGAATATGGGATGCTACTACACATAAATATCCGTCTTTTACATGCCTACGGCCAATTTGAAAGGAAAATTATTTAAATTTTTCCAACACTCTTAGAAACTAAATTTGACAAAATGGACACAAATATAGTGAATTGTAACTTGAAATTGAGGCTACTTTACTATTTTTGCCTCTACTAATTTATTTTACACAAATCGTCTCAATTTAAAATAGTTTTTATATAAATTTTATGTGAGGAAATAACATAACCTCATACTGTTAACACAATTTTCAATGTAAAATTTCACACTTTTAACCACTATAACTGTTTGTGAAAGTGTTTAAACTTAATGTTCATGTCTCAATTAAATTTATTTTAACACTTTCGTAGGTTCATAAGTTCTTCTACGACTAGTGTCAAAATGTTGCAAATCACTAGTTTAAGGTCTATAAATGTTGATTAAACACAATAATTCCAGAGCTGCTGCATAATTTATGTTTTATAGTTACTCACTAATGTACTTGTTGTGTTTTTTCGTAATTTTAGCACTGATATACGTTTATCGCACTAACACGAATGTTTTCATGATTCTTGGCTGCGTACATTTGAATTGTGACATTGATACCAGCCTATATCTAGTTTTTAACATTATTTTTGTCAACTACAGCATGTATCTCATGTCGTCAGGGAACATTATGTTTAAATAAACTTATTAACTAAATAGAACTTGAATTAAATCATAACGATAACAAACATACCCTATACTTCAATGTAATGTGCTGTCGGTTATACTTATATTAACATTATATTAAAGAAATATTTAAATTTACATACATCTCAATGTTTATTAACCATTCTTATCTACAATTATATAATGATATGTACCCAATTGTACAAACTAAAGAAATAATTCACTATGTGACTTACATAGCTACTCAAATGTAATTTAAATCATCTCAACATATATATATATATATATATATATATATATATATATAAATATATGACTTGGATGATTTAGAAAATAAGGTAGGTATGATTTCATAATGATATAAGTAACATCAATTGTATATCTAGGTAGAATGATTCCAGAAGGCTGTAGACTGTAAAAATGAAATAAATTCAAATTAAATAAGAACATATATTAGAAATTGACTTTACAGTGTAGCCATTTAAAGACGTCTGAATGATTGTGAATGTACGGGATAGATTCAATAAAAATATATTAGAAATAGCGCTGTGATGGCAAAGTGCTGGACTAATTTGTATACAATTTTACGTATTACACGATTTTGGCGTTAACAAGTTTTCCAAAAATCTCAACGCAGGAGTATGGGATGAGACCCACGCTCAGAATGAGTAGTATAGGGTGCTATTGGAATCCTCTGTTGCCAACAGTGATACTCTAACACTCATACTAAGAACATTATTAAGGATTGTAATCTGGCGCCCAGCTACAGACGCCACTTTGCAAAGTGCAGCCAAATTGATGGACGCAAAATGATACAATGATGTATATATATCTGTATATATATATATATATATATATATATATATATATATATATATATATATATATATATATATATATATATATATAATATATATATATATATATATATATATATATATAGTGTGGCATTAAAACCAGAACACTCCTGTAAAATTGTTATTTATGAATCGATTTTAATTTGTTTTTACCAAAATTAAGAGGATAAAAACTGTATATTAAGACAAGGTAATACATTTAAATTCATGAAACCAAGGCCTACAATGGCAGTTATTTAGGGTCAAAAATAAGAAAAAGTGCTAGGCATTTTTTTTATTGAAAGTATTTCTACGCCACTGTTTTCAGCATCTTTCAAAACAGATTTTACCTTATCACAATCTCAATGATAATATAGCATGTTTTACAGCGAGAATGACCAAATCAGCCTGCCATGGAATTCCATGGCAACATTCTGAAACGTCAAACAACGAAAATCGGTATCCATCTGTTTTGAAAGATGCTGAAGACAGTGGCGTAGAAATATTTTCAATAAAAAATGGCTAGCACTTTTTCTTAGTTTTTGATCCTAAGGAACTGCCATTGTAGGCCTTGGTTTCTTGAATGTAAATGTATTACCTTGTCCTAATATACAGTTTTTTGTTCTCTTAATTTTGGTAAAAAAAAATTAAAATCGATTCATAAATAACAATTTCACAGGAGTCTTCTGGGTTTTAAGTGGGCCAAATTATATATATATATATATATATATATATATATATATATATATATATATATATATATATATATATATATATTTTGACATGTTATGTCCTTATTGACCTGTTTTTTACACATTTAAAAAAAAAAAAACAAATTATTACATAAATAAGCACATTAAAACATCAATAACAACAAATCTGAATTTTATGACTTCATTTTAAAAAAAAAAAATTTCATGCTATCAATATTTACAAAGCCACATATAAGTTACAGGTAAAATAATTGAGTTTTTTTTTGTTTTACATTTTTTTATATAGATTTCAAATATTTTAAACATAAAAAAAGGGAATATATTTTTTGTTCCATATAAAAAAAAAAGAAAGAATTTTTTTTATCCAATTTTTTTTGTACGTGGGCTTTTACTTTTTAGAAGTTTTCATAAACGTTTATTTTTACTCTTGTTACCTAAAACAGACTTTGTTAATTATTTCTATGAAATAAGAATAAATTTTTGGTTGGTTAAATTATATTGTAAAGTTAATTAATTTTGTTATCTAAATGGTTAAATGTTTTAATTTAGTTTAAATCACATCAGATTTAAAATGTATTTTTCAAAAAGAGAAATGTGACAGATTAAGTTAAATAGTTGTATTTGTAAATATTATGCGTGTTTGGTATCACTTAGAGTTTTTCTTTACTTTTTGATAAAATTTTATATGGACATACACATTATTAGAAATTGCAATAAGATGCGTTATGCTTTGGTTTTCTGGTTTCATCTACAATAAATGTATTATATTTAATAATAAGAAATAAATTCATATTTTAATTGCACTTACCATCATAATTATTGTATATGAAAAACAAGTTAATGTGTAGTAGCGGTGATTGTGGAATAAAGGTTGGAATGGTGTTCATTCAACTTGTCACAAGAAGAAAAGGACTAAATTAAAAAAAAACTTTAATAAATAATATAGTGTTGTTGTTACTAAGTAATAGATAAAAAGTAGAATTTTTAAACCACTGTTACACGTTCATAATGTGTATGTTGATTTACTCGAATATACGATTACAATCACTGCAGTAAGATTTGTGAAGGTACCATAATTCTCACAATCCTTCCTCAAGACATTCCTGGTCATCTACGATTTGTATAAAGCAAAAAGAAAGGGCATTATTAACTATATCGTACCCAACACGTGGTGGTGGACAGCACAAAAGAATTTGTTTGGCCAATAAAGGAGTAGGGAAGATTTAATAAGTATCACTTACCTGAAGAAAAGAAAAAAAAAAGAAAATTTCCACTTGCTGCATTCGACACCTGCTAGCGGGCATAACCATATGACTACAGAATCAGTCCAGAGACGTTTCTTAGGTAGGTGTAGTATAAATTTAATTAGGAATAGGTTTGTTATTTTATTGTTTTCTTGTGAAATCGTCCACGTCAAAGAATTAATTTTTTTATGTTGATTAATTCACTCGCATTATTAAGACTCACTTGTTCCCTGAGATTATTGTTTGAAATTCATTTGAACCCTATTTAATTATAACAAGTTAAAATTTTTCATTTATTTTACGAAATTTTGTATGTGTCAATAATAGTTTATTGGATTAACTTACTTGGTCAAATCAGATTTGTTGGAATTGAAATATTAAGCTTTAAAAAAAACAATTTACCTGAGATTTACACAGGTTGGCGCTCAACATATTAACTGTTATTACAACAAATTTTGAAAGTTTTAAATCTAAAACCAAATTAACAAACCATGAAAAAAAAAAAATTTGTAAATAATATTGGGGGGAAGGCAAGGTTTATTTGAACCTCTCATAACAATATATATATATATATATATATATATATATATATATATATATATATATATATATATATATATATATATATATATATATATATATATATATATATTGGACGCAACACAGAGCATCATATGTACCTTAATTTTTTTTGCAAATGTGCAATTGCTACAACTCCTATTTGAAACATTTTTTACATGTGGTATATTTAACAAGATATTGGACTTCCTCGCACTTCTGGGCCACCCTGTATAAGTAATCTTACGATTAGTTCATAACTAATTTTATAAGAAACGAGAAGTATGAATGGATTATTCTCGGCAAGTCCACTGTAGTTTTGTTAGTTACTTATTGTTACTTTCTACCAGATAGTAAATAAATAATAAAACTTAAAAACAAAGGTAGAATATTTTACTCCTAACCATAATAGATTATATTAGAAAAAAAAAGTTAATGTGATTACTAACATTTTTGGGTTTTTTGTGCTCTGAAATCATGCATTTGTTAAACATCATAAATCGTATTTATCGTTTATTTCTCATAATTTGCTATTGCATGTTCGTTCATTGCGTACGCCTATATCCGTTATACAAATAGTTCAAGATTATACTTTAATTTTTACTTAGTTTACTACAAAAAAGTGTCTTGATTAAGTTTATGCTAATTCCATTTAGAAACTAAGAATAAAATATTAAGTGTGTTATTTTCTCGTATAATTTAACGTACCCCAATTAGTGTAAGAAAAAGTGCTTTTCTTAAAATATATTTGATATTGCTCGCGTGGTAATAAGTCATAAGTGTATATTGCATGTTATATGTATGGTAACGTGATTTAAAAATCTTATTAAGTCCCTTTGACACTTTAATAATAGTTATTTTAAAAGTTATCGTCCTTCATTGTGAACACAACTCTGGTATCAACTTGCGATTTCGGGTTAAGTAAACTAACAATTCCACAACTTGTTTGAGTTTTACTACTTAGGTACTGAAAAGTTGTTGACGCCAAAACTTTTTCAATCTAAAATGTACCTACTTCAAAAACCTCAAGAATACTAAAACTTATTTCGTCGCAATTTAAAGCGTATAAAAATATTGAATATATAAATTTTTTATTCAATTCAACAACAGATTTTTCTTTTCAGTTATGTTTTATTTTTACAGACGAATAAATTTTCTATTTTCAAAGAAATTCTTTTGTTTTGCTTTAGTTTTAATTCTATTTGCAAATACATTTATATATTTACAAGTTTTGTACGCCGTTTATAGCTGATATTCATTTAAAATTTCTTGTAGAGTTTACTAAATTAATTTTGAAAACGATTAACATAATGGGCAAAAGCCCTTAACTGTGAAATTATTTCAAATTTCATTTAAATTATATACAATTTTGTTTGGTTCTTGATAGTAAGCTACAGTAATGGTTTTAATACTTTTTGTAAACGATTTTGTGCAAAAAGTTTCTTGCTTTGTGATGCAAGTCTGTGGAACAGGATTCTGAATTGTTTCTCATTACTTGTACAATAATTTACAACAATGAAGCTCGGGTTGTATTTGATAGAACAATCATCGAATGATACTGACGTTTAATTTATTTTAGTATATGTTGTTTGTTCTATCACACTTTGTATTTTGTATACAGGGTGTGGCGCGAAGACCTTGCATTAGATTTATTAGTGAAACTACTAACATTTGAAAATTTGTACCTTAATATTTTTGGCCATGCTGAATTCAATGAAAATATTTGTAACTTTATAGCACTTCCGGTTATACCGGAAGTAACCATCAACTTGCTTATGTTCTACATAAAATTCTAAACAAATTTTTATAAGCATAACATATCTCAAAAATGAGTGGTTTTTGAGTTATTTTAAATTGTGTGAATTTTTTCAACAATCATATTTTCATATTATTTACGATATCTTACCTAATTGAAAATCCTTTACTTTCATATTTTGACCAAACAATATCAATGTATGACGAAACATTGTGGATAGGAATGACTTTGTTAATTTATACAGGGTATTGAAAATCGATCGACCAATTGTAATAAACTCAAACATTAAGAACTTGCTTAATTTTAATGAAACACACTGTATTCTATGGTGCTATGAGATTTATTATTTTATTTCCTTTCGATTTATATTTACAAATTTATTGTTTTAATGTTGGTAAACGATTTACCCGACTGTTGATGCGTTCCAAATGATTGGTGTTTGCGGACGATTTAAAAATTTTCTCTTCAATTGCGAGCACTCAGGACTGAGGTAACTTACAAAGTGACTTAGTTAATGTCGTTGAGTGGGGGGAGGCGTAATGATTTAGATTTCAATTCTATCGAATGCTGCAGCATTCTGTACTCCCGTAGAAGAACCTTGATCAATTATAGTTACATCCTGCAAGGCACTACGTTGGAGGTGGAGGGAGGACTTCTGTACGAGCACTTGAACGATACAGACGTGTTGTGAGAGAGCTCTTACAGAAATCGTGTAATAGTCGAGTCGACTTCGGTTGACGAGGCACCGGGCTCCGATTGCGAGTTGTGATTTTTATCGCAAATCTAATCGTTCATCAACTGCATAGAGTACCTCGTATGTTCTTATTAGAACATACACTTAAAGAGGACTCGAGATTACGAGACGTGTAGCACAGCGAAAGAACTCAAACAGTTTTCACTGCTAGAAGAAGAAGCCACGCCACCAAGTAGGACAAGCGAAGGCAACAAGATGTCAACGAAGATGGAAAGACTCCTAAGGGAAGAAAACAAGAAGAAAGATGCCCAGTTAAGAGACCAGGAGAGCATCATCCAAGGATTGATGAAACAAGTCGCCCGTCTATCAATGGGGAATACCGAACTCCGGAGAACTATTGAAGGAAAATATGTGGCAAACTACAACGTATCCATCGCCGACGAGAACGTTATAAAAAGAACCACGACTGCGAGTACCGATAAGACCAAGGAGCAGAGGGAACCCGAAGACAATGAGGAATCCGCAAACTAAGAAAAAAGTTTAGAAGACTAAGGCCACGCCCACCGATACACCCACCGAGGGAATCAAAGCACAGCCAGGCAAGTCAGACGACACAGATATAGAAACTGCTGCTCCCGATAAAAGAAATGATGACACCCTCACCGAAGAGGAAGATTTCGCCCAAGTAACCAGGAGAAACAACAAGCGACAACGTGTAGATGTCGAAGTAGAAGACAACGACACGCCCACAATCAGAAAGGAAAGGATTCCACCGCTAATCTTCCCCCGTCAGAAGGATTTCAGGAAGACGATCCAGGCTCTAGCTACAGAAGGGATTGCACCTAAGACAACAAGATCCACCAAGGATGGAATCAATGTGATGCTAAGTAGTGATGAAGACTACAGAAAAACGACCACCGTCCTAGACAGCAACGGGGTCCACTTCAACGTCTTCTTGCTAGACGAAGCAAAACCACTTAAGGTGGTAATCAAAGGGATTCCTCAAGGAGAGGAAATACTAGAGATCGTCAAGGAGGATCTCAAAGCAACAGGATACGACGTCCAGAAGGTCAGCTGGATGTACGCAGGACGCGAGCACCGACAAATGGCCATGGTCCTTGTTCACCTCCAACGAAGTGAACAAGCGAAAGAGATCTTCAAGCTAACCAACGTGGGATACCTCATGGTGCGAGTGGAGACACCGCACAAGAAAACGACATGGGTCAGTGTCACCAATTCCAACCATAAGGACACACCACCAGCGACTGCCACGCCCCCCACGATGCGTGAAGTGTGCAGGAGCACACCACACTAGGGACTGTATGAAGACACGGGAAATGGGAGACCCGGAGTGCTGCAATTGCACAGGAGTGCATACAGCGAACTACAGTGGATGCCACGCCTACCTGAAAAACACCAACAAGATGGCATCAAGGAGACCAACGATCGACAGACAGCCAACAAGAATGGTGGAAAAGAACATCAGCTACTCGCAGATTGCGGCAGGTAACAGAAATCCGGCACCAGCAACAATGCAGGAAGAAGAAGACGAAGACTTCGCGATCGCGATGAAAATCGTGAGAGCCATCCGGGCAGGAAGAAACTTCATCGATGGATAAACGCCCACAAAATCCCGCATCCCTCCATATCGGAATATGGAATGCAAGAGCCGCTACAGCCCACGCAGATCACTAGATCTTTCTGGAAGAAATACGAACCGCTGATCAAGGACAAGATGCCTGCAGTGTCAGTGATAAAAGACGCCCGTCAGATCGATACGGCAATACAGAAAATCACGTTAACCATCCCGAGGACAATAGAAGAAGCCAAGTTTACATTCACTAAAAACAAAAAATACTACAGCCTGCCCATAGACATAAGAGAACTTATCAGGGACAAAAACAGGTCAAGATGGAGATGGCACCGAACACAAAATCCGGAAGATAAACGGGAATTGAATGCCGCAGAAACGCGAGTCAAGAGGGCCATTAAAGAACACAAAAACGCACGTTGGACAGCGAAAGTGGAATCCCTCGACGTTAACGACGGATCATATTGGAAGATGGTGAAGGCGTTGCGAAAGGAGCATACAAACACGTCACCACTGCGAGGTAGGAATGGAATGGCATGCACGGATGCAGAGAAGGCAGACGCACTCGCAGAATGCGTAGAAACACAATGCAGCTCCGTCTACGAGAACGTGGACCTCGCTCACATTCAAAGGACAAATAAATCCGTGAGAGAGCGCCTGGCGGAAGAATCTTAAGGGAACATCCGACACACCACCTCACAGGAGGTAAGCGACATCCTGAAGAAGTTAAACATCAAGAAGGTACTTCTCCCATAAAGAGGCGTAGCGCACCTCACCGCAGTTTATAATGCGATACTTCGATTGAAATACTTCTCGACCAGATGGCGAGAAGCGGACACGGTGATGATACCGAAACCGGGTAAAAACGCTACCCTACCCCAAAACTACAGACCCATCAGCCTACTACCGACGATGGAAAAAGTTTTGGAGCGGATCATCCAAGTCAAACTGCAAGGAAGAAATAGATAAATTACAAATCCTACCGGACGAGCAATTCAGATTCCGAAGAAACCACTCGACCACCCAACAAACCCTCCGAGTTGTCGAACACGTCGCACGCGGCTGTAATTGGAAGAAGCACACCGTCGGATTATTCCTGCACATCGCAAAAGCGTTCAACAAAGTGTGGTACCACGGACTCCTACATAAAATGCTGGAACAAGGAATATCGCTCCAAATTACCCATCTCATCTGCTCCTTCCTATCCAGAAGATGCTTCAGGACGAAGCTGCAGCGTTGCAGGTCCTTCACTCGAAGGATTACCGCTGGAGTACCCCAAGGCTCACCCCTCTCCCTATTGAATACATTGATCATCTTTTTCCAAAGGACATAACCATTCTTTTTCAGCACTGTCTTACTACAACTTATTTTCAGTGGAATAGTAAATTTTATGAACAGATTGAAGGTGTAGCAATGGGTAGTCCCCTTAGTCCTGTTATAGCTAATTTTTATATGGAAAAATTTGAAACATTAACGTTACAAAATACACCTAAAAAACCTTCAGTTTGGTATAGATATGTAGATGACACATTTGTTATTTGGAGACATGGAGAAGAAGCACTGCATGAGTTTTTGGTTTTTATAAATGGTATACATCCTAGTATTCAGTTTACCATGGAAAAAGAAACTAATGGAAGATTACCATTTCTTGACATATTAATATCTAAAAATAATAATTCACTATCTTTTAAGGTTTACAGAAAGCCGACACACACTGATAGATACCTTCATAAATTATCCAACCACCATCCACGTCAAAAAATTAGTGTAATTAAATCTTTAGTAGATCGAGCAAAACGAATTTGTGACCCTGAATTTTTGAATGATGAATATAAATATTTAAGAAAATCCTTACAAGATAATGGATATTCACTTACAGATATTAATAATGTTATTACACCTTCTAGGCGTAACCTTAAAGAAAAACCAGTTCTTAATGTTGGTACTGCTTTTCTACCTTTTATAGCTAATGTTACAAATAGAATTGAAAAAATCCTAATCAAATATGGCATTAGGACTATTTTTAAACCTACAAGAAAAATTAAAGAACATTTAAGATCACCTGAAGATGTGTCAAATCCTTTATCATCTTCCGGAGTGTATAAGTTATCTTGTTCATGTGGAAAAGTATACATCGGGACCACAAAACGTAGCTTTGATACAAGACGCAAAGAACATATGAGATTTTGTAGATTGGGTCAACCAGAGAGGTCTGCTGTGCCCTGAATAATCTAAATCATGACATTCAATTTGACAATATGGAAATATTGTCAAGACAAACCCACTATTATATTTGTTTGCAACGTGAAGCTATTGAAATATATAAACACCCGAATAATTTTAATAGACAAGAAGAAAATCTCCGTTTAAATAGGTTTTGGCATCTTATAATTAAAAAAGAGCATAATGATACGCCTTGATTTTAATTTGTCTTCAACTTTTGGTATGTCTAGGTTTTTTGCTGTGTTTTTCCTAGACCTTGAAGCAAATGCTTTACCAATAATATGTTAAATTACCACAGCACTATAATTTAACATAAGTAGTTGAAATTAAATTAAAATTAAAAATTACAAAGAACGTTCTGCATTGTGCTTTTCATTGATAATAACACTTCCACTTATTGATAAAGATATCTCTTTGTTAGATTTAACTGGGTTATTTTATTTGATGTAATGTTTGGATTTGTGAATGCTTCTATCATTTTAAAATTGAAGTTTTTCACAACTTTACACTTACATCATAACTCGATTAAATTTTGTTAAATGTGTTTTTTGGCTGGCAAATTTCATTGTTAGCTTTCGTCGTAGAGAGTGTTCTGGTTTGTCATCTCTGAGGCAGTTTAATAATATTTAATTGTATGACCTAGTTATTCTTTACTAAAAATTTTATAGTTGGCTTTATATTTCCCAAACTGTTATACTAATAGCAGGCTTATGTTTATGTTTTAATTTTTCAAATTTGACAATATTGTTTACAACATCTTTAACAATTTTTAACAAACATTACTACTGACGAAGATAACTGTAAGTGTTATCGAAACGCTTAGATTGCATAATTTACAGTACACCATTAAAAAATCCCAAAAAAGATAAGTATTTTATTATGAGTGTTAATGGTGAAAGTTTACATTTTCATATTAAAAACACAATGTCAATATTACGGCTAGGGCTTATGAGAATTAGGATTTGTTATTAGGAATCGTACTTGTTTAGGAACGTATTTACATCCCTTAAACTATATCATGTATTTGTTCGACCATGTCTATCATTTATATCCAATAAATATGGTTGAAGCAGCGGACAAATGGGCGCTTAATACAATTTTTATAAGGTAAATAGAATATATCCATTATATACAAGGAGTTACTGTGCAAATAGAAAACTCACCCTTTAAACGAACCACGTACATACATTGGCATCAGGCATCTACGTTTTCAAGTTAAAAAATGCGCTAACCGACAATTCGTTGTTCCTATCTAACTCAATTTTTTTCAATTTTTTAGCGAGCAAGTATAATCCGCATCAAGCACATCTAAAGCAATTCAAGGGTCATTATGAGTCTTTGTTAGTTGAAAACACTGCACAGCCATCACTAACAAGTGAATTACAATAGTAAGTTAAAATTGCTTTCTCATATACTTACGTATATAGAGAAAGCTATGTAATCGATCTTTCTCTAGGTTTTATGGCCTAAACACGAAAACATTAAACAAAAAATGTTAAGTGCCCGTCTGTGTGTGTGTGTGTGTGTGTGTGTGTGTGTGTGTGTGTGTGTTTTGTGTGTGTGTGTGTGTGTGTGCGTGTGCGTATGCGTGTGCGTGTGCGTGTGCGTGTGCGTGTGCGCGTGCGCGTGCGCGTGCGTCGTGTGTGTGCGTGTGCGTGTGCGTGTGCGTGTGCGTGTGCGTGTGCGTGTGCGTGCGCGCGTGCGCGTGCGCGTGCGTGTGCGCGTGTGTGTGTGTATACGTGCGTGCGTTCGTGCGTGCGTACGTGCGTGCGTGCGTGCGTGCGTGCGCGTGAGTGTGAGCGTGTGCGTATGCGTGTGCGCGTGCAATATGAAATTTGGTACAAAAATTCTTTGCCATAAAATCTAGGTCAAGTTCGTTAATAAGCAAAATCCAACCAGTGACGGGACATTATTAGGGAATTAGAAAATTAAAAAAATTCATTGCTTCTAATTTTTGAAGTTACAAAATTCAAAAACAAACTAATCCTTTTTCATGTAATTGTGCATTTTCTAACTTATAAACCGATTTTTTTTAAAGTCGGTTATCGGAGGTTTTTAAGATCGCTAAGTATAAATCATTTGTCAAAATTTAAAAATTCAAAAAGGCGGATCAAAAATGAGGATTATCGCGGTTAAAAACCGATATAACTTAAATTCAGATATTGTGGGCTTTGAAGTTGCTCATTAAAAATTTTTGGTCAAAATTTATTTACATATGTGATAAAGAATTATGGCAGATAATTTTTTTTTTTTTATGATTGTGGACCTGAACAGGCTAAATAAGGCCTATCGTGCTAAAGCACTCAGGAACACTTAGGAGGATGGATAGAGGGATAATGAATTGCCAATAGATGCCTATGAACAGCTACCTTAAATTTTCTCATATCATAAGTGAGAGGAAAACAGGAACTAGGGAGATCATTCCAGAGTTTAGAAGCCGTGTAGAAAAATGTGGATTGCGCCCGTTTGGTACGACAAGTGGAGATTTGTACTGCATACTGATGATGTGATTGAGCGAACCGAGTGTTTCTCGCAAAGATAGCCGGAGATGGTATCAAAGAATGTAATTCACCAGCACAATAGCCGTTGTAATAACGATAATACAAAGAAAGAACTGAAACCATCCTTCTATGCTCAAGGGAATGTATGTGAGAAGTTAAAGACGGATCATTTATAAGCCTAATCGCTCTCTTTTGAATACGATCAACGATATCGAGAGCGTATTGGGGAGCACTAACCCAAAGGTGAAGCAGAAGCTTTATGTATATTAATTAATAATTATAGTTTATATATCTTTATCAATACTTATTTTTATTTTGTTATTCGAATTTTCTTGTGTTTGGTTAACTAGTCTATATAGTCGCCTATTGATGACATCAATATATATTAAATAAATAAATAAATAATTCCTCGGGTTAGTGTGAGATCGTCAAAGTAAAAGGACGTGTTTAGGGTAACTCCGGCTTCAACCTTCGGTTAGTGGAACATGTGCGGACAACAACCTAAATGTAAATAAAATTGTGCTTTACTTCTTACAGAGCTTTACTATGATGAAACTAATTGGTAGTAAAAACCTCAAAGCTAATCACAATTTATACTTATTATTACATAGAATTATTTCAGAAAGAAAATTTAGATTAAACCTGAATGTATTAATGGTTCACTGTAACAACTCAAATTTATGACCTCCGTTAACCAAAAATAACAATGGTGTAGGCTAAGTAACTGAAGTAATCTGGTTTACCTTTAATAACACTGTTTAACCAATTTGTCCCTTTAACAACGTAATTTGCACAAAAAAGGATATTTGCTACGGTTGCCACATCTCTGTATAAATTAATATATTATACCGAAACGATCTTGCAGCACAAAATACCAGATAGATGTAATCGTGGCAAAACACCGACGGCAGGGTTTCATGTTTCAAGATTTAATGACACGGAAGCAAGAAGCATCATTCAACCTAAATTATTGCATCTTGAAAGAACGAGTTACTTTATTTATATAATCGTCATGATATATAAACCACACGCTACAAGATTCCGTCGATATGAAATTAGACTGTAGGTGTTCAGTGTTCTGATTTTACTAAATTCCCTAACGTATGTGTTTAGAAGCTTCCCTTTTAACTATAATAATTAGTACAAAAATGCAAAATAAGACAATTACATACCTGAATATGGACGCGGTATGAACAGAAATTACTTTTCATGAAGAATCGAGTTGCGTACAAAACTTAACTTTCTTTCCACTTTCCTATTTTGTTTCCTAATTTAGTTCTTTAGATTTTTCTAGTAAACTGTAAAATCTTACTCTTCTAAGTCTTATCTGAATTTAATGAATATGGACCATAGATCTGTCATAACGAATAAATATATTAATGGTTTGTGATCTTTAAAAATATATCCAATTTTCTTCCGAACAAATATGGCTGTTGATTTTTTTTACTATTACGTAGCACGGCTCTCAATGTATACATATTTGCTTGCTCCCGCCTTTAAAATAAATTTATTGCCTACAAGTTCTATGGCTGGTGGTGTTTCAATCAATTTCAAAACTGCGATAAATCGTCTTGTCTCATTTTCATTATTTGGTATCGGATACTTTTCAAATGTTTCTATTTTAAAATACTATCTGTCGTAATTAAAAATTAAATTCTAAGCAAAAAAAATTCCTTTTTTTTCACATTTAAGTCAATTTAATTTTAAATTTACTTTTCTTAACCTTTCTAACCTATGAAATTATTTATAAATACTATAATATCTAAATACACAACACAAGAACACCCATTTTAACTTGAAAGTTAAACATATCGATTAACTATCTTCTATAGAATTTTTTGATACGATGCGTAATTTAGCGGCAATAAAATTCCTAAGGTGGAATTTCAGAGTTAGTTCAAATTATTTCAATTTCAGAATAACGATCAGCTTTATATGAAAATGTGTAAATATATATTTTTTTAGAAAGTTTAATTTGACATAACTTGTCCTTATAATGGTTCTTAATACAAATCCAAACAAGTCCAAAAGGTAATTAAATAAGATTAAAAATGGAGATACGCACACACACACACACACACACACACACACCTACGCACAATCACACACACACGCATACGAGTGAGTATTGCGGGAAAATTTTAAAACTGCTTCTTCCCCCAATAGCAACTTCGCTCGTTTTCGTAGTTCTCTCGGAATTGATGGAATATTCGTCCTCCGATACATTTGTTTCCTATTATGTTTAGCAGGTTGTCACTCTTCGTGATACAACGTAATTTCCACACAGCTGATCAACTAGACCTACACCTATTTTGATCGAATTGTAAAATTTTATTGCCTATGGTTTTTTTTGTTCATTGGTTGAATGATCAATTGAAGCAACATGGTGTATAGTTGATAACACTAGGACAGTCTCATTTTTTTACGGAAAAATGAAACTAAGGTATCTTCTTCCCGGAATCCAAAAATTGAAGATTCTGGAGGCCTCTTTCTATTTGGTAGGAACTCCTTCCAAATTTCTCGTTTGTTTTTTCTTATCCTACCAACATACGCTAGTTTTTCATTATTTAGAAGTTTTCTAGCGATAGGAAGGCTGGTGAACCAGCTATCACCTATAATATTTCTGTTGCTACCTTGAACATGTAAAACTATTTGTTCGGTTGAGTTATTCACTTGTAACGGAGCATCTGGTTACCTTTCAGCATAAGGCTCTAAGTTAATATCTTACAGTCTGCTAAGGCCAAAACCTTTAGCCCACACTTTGCCGGCTTACCTGGTTTATATTGCATAAAACTAAATCTACCCCTGAATGACAACAATTGTTCATCAGCAGTAAGATACACACTCGGAGAATAATACTTTTGAAAGTTATTTGCTGTAAGCTCAAACACCTCTCTAATTGGTGCAAGTCGTGAAACGTAAACATCTAAAAATAAATTTAAATGTCTTCTCGTTCTTGGTTAAATAGTACGGTTCTAAGCCATTGCGCTTTGAATTATCACACAAATAACATGTATCTTTTCCTGAGTCACAGTTATGAGGTACAGTACACCGACGAGTCTCTTCATTTTAATTATACCTGTAGGCCTAGCATCACGATCGCGCTTGAATCTACTACGGATACTTTCGATGTGGTCGATATGGTATTTTGTGTTCTAGTACCAACATTTGTAATAAGATGAGATTTACGACATTTCGTCAAACAACATTTTCCCATATAAAAATTTTGTCGCTGATTGGAGTCATTTCTGGTGTGTGTATGTTCCAACACATCTTGTTTTATCTACCTCTTGCTCAGAGTCCGTCATGTGTTTACTCTCTGAACTATGGTCAACCTCCTCCAAACCGCTTTCATCGTCAGCATCATAAATGTTGCTATAGTTTGATCTTTCAAACCACTTTAACCACACCTGAGTATCTTTACTTGTCTCTATTTGGGTCTTTCGCTATTTGGTTCAGACATTTTTTCTCAAATAAAAATGTGCCCTAATAGAATAATTTGCATATGACGTACAGAAAAAATAAAATATGCAGCCAGTAGCAAGGCTATGTATGTTCTGGACCAGAAAGTGGCGTCACACCAATCAGCGACGTGAGCGAGCACTTAAGCCCAGTCCCCACCGGAAATTTGCGGTTGGAGGACTAATGGGAGGAGAGGGCGTGGCTCCTCCTACTGGAAGGAGCAATGATGTCAAGCCAATGGGATGCGAGGGTGGGCCCCGCCCCTTGATAAGTTCAGGAAAGGGGACGGTCCATTATCTGGCCAATGAGAGACGTGGCGGCCATGTTGCAATTCTTCAGCAGCCTCTGGAGTCGTCAGCGGCTTCTTTGGACGTCTTCTGCGGCTTCCAGTACGTTAGGGTGGCTGACTTCAGCCACTTCTGGTGTGTTGGTTTCCGGCGCCGCGTTGTTAAGGTAGCGCAATCTGCGGGGGCTTGCAAACATCTTGTTTGGCGCTGTTGAAGAGGAACTTCCGGTTGCAGGATAAAGTCTGAAAAAATTGTTTACACCGGGATTCGAACTCAAACTCTTACAACATAATCCCTAACACCTTTTAATTTCCTTACCTCATAATCCTTAAGCCTAAAGCTGTACATTTTAGATTCCAAAACCACCCATTCATTAATTATTATTCCATTCATTTCATCTTTCATCAAGCCAATTAGTTTACCATTGCATCTTGGAATGTTATAGGGGTTGTCTGCAGGATAATCAGAAGTGTCGAAACGCGAAACTCGATAACCATCAATTCCTCATCAAATATCTCTGCTGTGAAAATTCGGATGGGACATGTAATAATTGGCTGCACACATACCACTCCACCTGATGACAAGTTTAATAATTCTATGATTTCTAAAATTTTCCATGGTTTTTCCGAAATTTACGTTATTTTACAGCTCGCAACCTTGTATGCAAGTCTGTACATGGTTTGAGCCAACGTGATTGGTTGAAGCTAATCGCGTGATGAACTTTCTCAAGCACAAGACCTGCTTCAAGGCATTGCTTCAAATTGCGGTAATGAATGACATACTTACTCTTAGAATTCAGCGTTACGAGCAGTTTCCTCTTTTTATCACCAGGTGGAGTACCGTGTTCAACGGAGAATGGAATGTATTTATGACGGTCATGCAAATTATCCGGATACAATAGATCCACCTCTAGGATTAATCCTTTGCATACATCATCCGGTAAATTCAAAATTGATTCGTAGATTAGTAAATTTAATTGCCTCTCGCTAAGCCAGTTGAAATCATTCCGCGGCAAACATTAACTTTGAGCCCATATAAATTAACCATATCGGTGTAAAGGATACAAGAGGATAGTTTGCTGGGATCGCATTCATATACTTATTGTTCGCCTTGCTGTGCTTAGTACAACATTGCGTTATTCCTCCTCTTCCGCAAACAATAACATACCAACATCAGTAAGCAGCTCCAGTCTGACTTTAGTGTAATTTAGCATACGTTGCCAGGTGTATCCGGGAGCGGTGTAAAAGAATGCCGGATATAACTTCTGCGTTGTAATGCACTTATTTCTAAAGTTTGTGAATACGTCAGCAAGTAGAAGCACATCGCATGTTAGATAAACATCGCTATATTGACCTAAATTTTTAATTTGAAACTTTTGCCAAACGTTCTGAGCATGCGTATAATCATTATCTGTGATATGTGATTGCCTCAACTTGCAGTAAAATTTATCCTTATCAGGAAGACAAGTTTCATTAAATTTAGTCCACGTATCTACATACTCATACGAATACACCCAGTCATTCAAATGACTTAAAATTTTGAAATCGTTAAATGACCGATAGGTGGGGACTCGTTAATGAATCGGTATGAATCTACAAATCGAAATTTAACTATAGAATAAATGTCTTTGGTGAATCATATGTAGCGTTCTTTAGTTTTAGGTAATAATGGAATATCACCCCTAACCGGAAAAATTGTGGAAAAAGACCGGTATTTTTCGCGGGTCCTTATATCGGATGGTCGCAAATATGACAGTGGGTGGATGAATAATATTCCAGCATTTGCATGTCGCTTAACGTTTCCATAGGTATCTGATTTCAAAATACTAATGCAGACTACTATCAATATCTAGCATCCCGTTGCTAAACCAATTAATACACTCCTCACTCGAACTTTTGATAAGGAATCGTTAAACGTGCAGTGGACATAATATGCGATGCTGCATGTTATTTTTCTTATACTTAACGGTATTCTGCGTTTCGTCATCTTTAAAATCCTGCACTAAACATTCCAAGTGGCAGTATAAAATAAATGGCGCAGTCTACTTGAACTCATAGTTCTTCGAACCTGACTTTGGCATCTCTATTCTACAATTACTAATTTATATAAATATACATATATATATATATATATATATATATAATATACTTACAATCTAACTAGTGATTACTTAGCTTAATTTGGGAACTAGAATGGTGGAGGCATCTATCACATAGATATAATGTCTTACAATTCTTCGTTAACTGTGAACGCACTAATCCTGATAAATTTTTGATCCAGCAGAAATGAAATTTAACGACTTCGTCATCATCTTTAGTTGTTCCAAGTCTCGAAACGTCATCATCTATGTCGCTTTCAATTTCATAATTCTGCTGGGTAATTAATAAATTAACATGCTGTTGTTTCTTATCATTGCAGAAATAGACAGGTACTGTGTTATATTTAGCTGCATCTTTTCTAATAAGGGGTACACGTTTATGGATAAATTAGGATTTTGTTTTAATAATTGTGGGATTTGGCTTAGGGTGATCGGAAACTGTATATGGTCAAAATTTAGGGTTTCGGCATAATAGGGATAGGATGATACACGATCACTGTGTAGGGTAGCGGGAAAGAGAGCCTATGCTAAAGCCTACCCGAAACAGGCATCATCATTATTTTCTACGTAAATGACGCAATCCTTATTTTTTATTTATAGGGGTAAAGGAATACAGGACGATGCCCTTATTAGAGTTATAGTTCCATTAAGTAATCTACTACATTACTATTAAATAAGTTTTCTAAATTTTCATATTCTAGATTAGACCTCAAAATGTTAAAATTTTTGGTTGTAAACTAAATTTTCTATACATTAAGTTATCATTATATTTAAAGCTGGTTTGGCGAAAATATTATATATGGTAAAAATTTCACTAATCCTAAATGCAAATATCTTAAAACTATCGTGAAAAAATGTTGTAACGTGCAAAAATCGATATAGGATCGATTGCACCATTTTATCTAATTACTGTTTCTAAAAGCTACCATAAATAAGTATCTGTGACTTAAACATTTAGTAATGTGCTTTAAGCTTACTAGTATCTATTTTCTTTCCTATAATGAGTAAAAATTTCTGTATTTACGGCATTTACTAATGAGTATAATGAATTAAATGATATACAAATCATTACTGTACTGCAGTTAAGCTCTGCTTCACATACAATTTTCTTTTAGGACGTGTACGCGGTTACGTTATACGAAAATCATTTTTCTCTTGTATCTACTTCTGTATTTTAAAAGTTTACTCGTTTTTACAAAATTTAACTTCAATTTATACCTATAGCGCCATCTCTGAGATGAACGTAGATTCTGGTTATTTTCAACATTCTTAGATTTTATAGGTACCTGTCACTTTGCCAAATCACCACTAAATGGTGATACCGTTACAAAACTGCACCTTACTGATCATTCTTTATTTTGAAAACAAACACCTGTTAACAATATTGCAATGAGATAACAATTGAAATTGTAAAATTATTTCTTGAGGCGTTGGCTGTATTTTCAAAATCGCCATTGCTGTAGAAGGGTGAAAAGTCTGGGAAATTTCCTTGTTTCTATTTACTAGATGCTAAGCATCATTTTTATGGAAAATGTTCACTATATAATGAGCTTTGTTGTATAAAAGTGATATAATCGCCATTTAAGGCGGATGTAATGGAAATATTTCACTGCACCTATACATTTTGGTATGCCGTGTTAGATCTGGTTAATCTCATTATAATTAGAACTTCTCTTTCAGGTTGCACACACAAAAGAATTTCACATTACCTCTTCAAAGAAATAAGTGTAACAAATTGTTTAAGACATTTAAACTATCGCTCGTATTCGATCTTAGAGGTAACACCTTATCATTGAATGAACATCGTTTTCATTCTTTACTTTCGTTTTAGTAACTAACTTGGGTTTCTACAAACCTACGTTTCTATATATCTAAGTTTCCATCTATTGAAGTGTCCATTTAACTTTACCGTTACGATTACATTCAAGTTCATGTTTACATTTGGTTCTCTGGATTGATGTAACAAGATTATCCGTTCTGTATCTCGTTGGCTTATTGGTTGGATTGTGTTGCTGATAAACAGCGATCTGTAGCTCACATATTGGGGATTGCTTGCTCGTTGCTTGGCTGCTTTCAAAAACGCATTCGCAAACACAAGTCACCACTTGCCTTTTTTTTTGAATGTATAAATACATTGTTTTCTACAACGAAAAGAAGTACATCGGTTAACAAGTAATTGGCAAACATTTTATCTCTGAATAAGACTCGTATCGAAATTGCCTACAAGGAAATTAAATATATTTATATTAATTATATCAACAAGTATTTGTTAAACCTGTAGTATAAGTTCGGTAATATTTTGATACCTGATTTCAGTTAATTTTCAACACAATTTCTCTCATGTAGATCAGCTATATGTTAAATAAATCATTCTTTAAGATTCTAACGCACACTTAACAATCAACATTTTGAATAATTCTTGTTAATATTAGTTTTGTGTCACGCCCTTAGCGAGCTCATGTATAACCTACAATTTGGAATAATTATTTTTCTGCTACTAATTATGTGGTCGTGCGCAATAGAAGTGTTGCAACTTTTATGTTTATACCAGATGTAACTTTTTACGTATACTGTATAATGTAATACTGAATCTATTAATTGTTGGCGCGAGATTTTGTGCTATTTAAATTACTTGATAGCTCAAATATATAATATTTTTTTCTTTACTTGAATATGGATAAGATTGTTCGGACCAATTTGTTTCTAATTTTAAATTGCTTAATTACAATTTTCTTTGTTTCTTGAAATAAAGCTTTTCCAATTGTATTTATGTAACCTAATCAAATAGAGGTTTTTATTCAGTTTTGTTAAGCAAAAGGCAAGCTGAATTATTTAATCATTTCTTTCTTATAAGTATCCGATTTAATAAGTTTATTAAAATAGCCTTTTCAGGTTAAGGGGTATTGTTTGTTTTGGTTTTCTAAACTATAAATTACTGTGGACGTAAAGACAAGCTCACGACTTGCCCTCGTAAACTTATTTTAATATATATATATATATATATATATATATATATATATATATATATATATATATATATATATATATATATATATATATATATATATATATATATATATATATATTTTTTTTGTGTGAATAGTGGGAATCACGTACACACTGTATATAATTTATTTCGTTTATTATTCATGTTTATATAGCTATACAATAATATTTGGCTTATTGCCTCCTTTGTTGGGAATTCCAGAAAGGAAATAAATTTCCGTTTGTTGAGGGAATTGTTCACTTACTTATTATTCCTATTGCTTACTACCTGTTTCAAGCTTTATAGGCTCTCCCTCTTCCAAGGAGTAAGAACGCCTCACGCTGTGTTTGAAGGCTGTAGTCAAGTCCCTCCACTCAACTGCGCTGTTGATTGCGGGATACCCCCCTACAGCCGGTTCCCTCAACTGCTGGACCAGTATCCTGTACCGCTCCGATTTCCCTGCAACGCTCGCTAGATGTCTTTTTTCCCCAATACTCAATGAGTCAGCAACACATGTCTTAACAAGCCTTAAATTTGCGTCAATGATACTAGTTATTTTCTACGAAAGAGTTGATTTTCTCGATTAAAGCCATTTCTAAAAATAAATCATTGAAATGGGGAAGTTAAGCATTTCACCTTTAATATCTAGCGAACAAACTGCGATAGGAAGTAATATAATCAGGTTTAAGTTATCGAACCTGTAAATAATCGATATAATTAATACTTCAAATATAAATATATAACTTACCTGGAGCGATACAAGTAATTATATCTGTCAAGCGGTTAGCACTTTTGTAGGTAATTAAAATCTAAAATATTCATTTATATAATTAATACTTTAAGTAAAATAAATAAAACATACCTGAATATATTCGTTGAACGAACTTCAGCAGATACACAACAAATAAAAGTATAATAATGGTTAAGAAACCCGAAATTTATTAATACTCGTAATTAATTATTGCTTTTAAAATGAAATATTGCAGCTCACCTGTTGAAAACGTGATAACGACTGACAAAGAGGCATATGTTACAATGCTCTTATATACGTCACGCGCCGGATGTTGTAGCTTGTTCTAAAAGAAATGTACATCAGGATATAAAAACATTATCTGCTGGAATCGTTTATTGCATATGGAGTACTAAATTATTCATATAAACTTTGAATAGCGCTGATTAAAAAATTTTTTGAACTTTTGTTTATGCATTATTAAATTATTTTATATATATATATATATATATATATATATATATATATATATATATATATACGGGTGTTTAGTTTGTTTAGTGCACAGCATCAATAATTAAAATCCCAAAAGTTAAAGATAAGGGGTTACCCTACACATGGATAGAAAATTATCCAGAATTAACAATAGAAAACGATAGAATATTCTGCAGATTGTGTATGAAAACGATAAGTCGAAATACATTTTTAAGTTTAATGATTAATGTAGTTTTACAGATTTCCGCTGCAAAGAAACATAGTGCGAATCAACATATTCAAACAGCTATTCATAAACAGAGTAAATGTGGAAGTAAGCAGCGAACGCTAGCAGAATCAGTAGCATTGGCGACAAAATTTGATGATCAAAAAACATTTGATTTTGATCTCTGCAACGCCATGATCGCGGCTAATATTCCTCTAAAAAAAATTGGAAAATTTACACTACACAAATTTTCTTGAAAAATACTGAAAGAGGGAAATTCCGAGTGAGAGTTCATTGAGGAAGGACTGCATGGACCAAGTGTATACAAATGTGCTTGAACAAATAAAGCAACGTATAGGCAATACTCTGATTTGGATCAGCTTAGATGAAACCACCGACAGCTGTGGGCGATATATGGCTAATATACATGTCGGTATTTTACATAATGAGCAATCGGTTCCTGATTTCTTGCAAAGAATTGGAAAAAACCAATCATTCCACAATTGCTAGATTTGTGCAGGAAAGCTTAACTACTTTATTCCTGCCAAATCACGTGCCAAATGAAAAAATACTGTTAATGGGAACTGATGTGGCAGCCTACATGGTCAAAGCGGCCAGCGTTTTGAAAGTTTTTTTATGAAAATATGATTTACTGTACATTCCTTGCACATGGATTAGCTCGAATAGCTGAGACAATAAAACTTAAATTTCCGCTTTTTAATCTCTTAATTAAAAACGGAAAGCAAATTTTTCTAAAGGCGCCTCTTAGGATTCAAGCTTATAAAGGCCTGTTGCCAAATGTCCCTTTACCGCCGGAACCGATTCTCACTAGATGGGGCACCTGGTTAAAAGCAGCCATGTTTTACGCAGAACACAGAAAAATTTAAAAGGTTCGTGTGTGATTTACTACCGGAAACTGCTGCAGTATCAATTAAAAAGTGCCAAGAAGTTTTAAAAGGTGATGCGTTACTACAAAGTTTGGAATTCTTGAAAGCAAATTATTGGTATGTGAGTAAATCTATCGAAAATTTAGAACAGAAGAATCTGCGCTCGTGGATTCTATAAAAGTTGTAGATAATTTCATGCAGCATACACAGGATGTGCGTGGACATATTGCAGAGGCAGTTAATAAAAAATTAAAGGACGTTCTTCTGAAAAATGAAGGGTTTCAAGCACTTGCTAATACGGCAAAATTATTAAGAGGAGGAAAAACGGTTGATAATTTTGCTATTCCAGCTAATGCATTTAAATATGCACCAATGACGTCGGTGGACGTAGAAAGAAGTTTCTCTATCTACAAGAATATTTTAACCGACCGTAGACAATCTTTTTCGACGGAAAATTTGGAAAAATACGTTATCATAAGTTGCTTTTGCAATATTGTTAATTAATTATGTATTTATTATTTGTCATGCAGTTTAATATTTTTGTTGTAAATTACAAACTCTGTGTTGGTATTTGGTTTTCTTATTTTGTCAATAAAATTTCTACTGAAATTATCGTTTGAATTTTTTGCTTTTTTAAGTGCTTATTTTGGCTGCTGTTTTTGCTTTTTTTCAAGTTTAAGGGCTTATTATAAAAAGTGGCACAGGACCGCGGAAACCGCAAGGTTCGATCTTCAACAACAACCGAGATATCTAGCTGTCTCAACCAAAGTGGGATGCATTGTACCACTGGTTTCAAAGATGTGAAATAAAAATAAATCCAAGCAAATCACAAGCTAAAATATTTACACTAAAGCGCTACACCGTACACCCCCCAACTAAATAAATAACTATGCCCTATCTTGGAACACAAAAGGATGATGCAGGTAAGTATCTAGAAGTCCACCTACATGCTAAACTTAACTGGGGATATCACATCAACAGAGTGGTCAGCTAAACAACAGTAGGCTAAGTAATGATACGTTCAGGCGATATGAAAAGTGAAGTACTCACACTCTACATGGAGCCCGGGCAAGGGACTCAGTTTGGGGAGAAGTTCTAAGGAAGCCTTTACACGTCCAAACCGCACTAGGCGTCGTGTATGCTTACTAATGTAAGCGGGTTGCCAAGCCAGCTAACAGGGAGATGGGCGTGGTCGAAATAATAATAAGTAAAGTGAATGATTAATACGCTCAAACACCTTACACCGATATTCAAACAGCTCAGTCCGGGAAAATATGTCTCTAGGCGCCACCACAATCGAAACTTTGCTAAAATAATTGTCTTAAGCTGGGTGTTAATTAACCCTACTTGATTGTGGAAAGTAGGATTGTGCTTACTCAGTAAACATTCACACGAGGGTTCTAAAACAAACACTCGTCCCAAACAATTCAACTCAAACTGAAATAAATTTAGCACTACCCAGGTTATAAGAAACTTTTTGAATACACCTCGTATACCAAAATTTCCACTACAAAATTTATCACTCAAATTTAACTGCATTCACTTAACTAACAGTTATAAATAAAAACTGAAATACACGGGTCGTCACAAACTTCCTGATTGTACCCTGTACATCCAGAATACCAAAATTATAACACGTTAACTGAATATTTTCTACGTATCCCTCGTATACATATAAAGTTAAATTTCTACTTATTAATGAATAAAATAGCTCTTCATTCAATGATCGATAATTAATTTTTAAAATTCCTAATCAAAATAAAATCAATGTCGTCAGCTTAATAATTGTTCTTTTATGATACCTCTGAATCGTATCGGACATTCGTAAATATTTAAGTTCTCAAAACTCCATCTCATAGTTATACTTAATGAAATTTTTAAATCAACTGCTAATCCGTCATTAATGTACTGCGTTAATGAAACTAACATGAAAATTTTTGCAACCAACCTGGCAAATATAACCTTTCAGGTTGTTGATTAATCTTGAATCCAAAATATGTAAAATCTACATTTTAACTTGTCAAAACTAGGTCACCAATTAAGTAAACGTCACAAATGTATCTCATAACTGGCTAAATACACAACAAAATAAAAGTTAACGATAAATATATATTGTCCTGCACAAAATAATAAACAAATGTTTACACACACTACAGCGTGGTTGAAAAACCACTGTCAATACAAATTTGCGTTTCTGCAAAAAATCTTACTACTAAAACAGCCAATACAACATAACTCGAGATCGATTATCTTTTTCCTTCAACACTAATTAATTAAAAAGAAAAACTTGCAAATAAAATTAACCAAAGAAAAGATAATCGTGCTCTACTGAATTTTCAAGGTTCTTAAATATAATTCTTACTTAAAAAAAATTGTCCATTAATCCTTCGCTCTTCTTTCTTCTCTCTTCCCGTAAACCAATTATTTGTAGTCCATTTGTATTCCTTAGATTGTCTGACGGCACATAACAAATACTTCACAATTCCACAAACACTTATTCCTTTCTGTAATCGCGATTAGTCCAACTATACGAAGTTATTGCTCCAATAAACCGTAATAAACTATACACATTTAGTTGCCTCTTAAAAGTTTCTCACAACCTTTATGACAATTAAGCCCTTCCTTAACACAAATAAACCTTTAATGTCATATAAAATTACCTTAACATTGGCTCCATTTACTACGAAAATTTCGTTCTCTTAAAGGTGGTCCCATAAATAATTTTATACTAAAGATCATTACAAGCTCGGGCGCCGCACTCACACTATAACGTAATAACTGTTATCCTATTATCAATCTGCTTACGTACTTTTTCTTTTGAAGAACAAAAACTGATTTTATCTTCAATCTCAATTTTATTAATTGTTTTATTTATGAATGTCTTATACGATTCATCCCCTTTCGGGTTACGCAGTTGTTTAAACAATGACTGCCTTCAATATTATTCACAAATATAACCCCAACTCAACCCATTCTAATGTCACACTTCACCTCGCGCGCGTCTCTCACCGAGCTCTCACCAAAAAGCAACAACCAACAACCTCACGTCAATCCCTGACTTTCCTATTTATACCTTAAGCCATCCATCTTTAAACATGTCCGACTTCCTCGCTATATTCACCAATGGTATTCATTCAAAATTTCTTAGTGCCGACTGATGCTACCATCTGTACAAACACGCTTATAACTACAATACATCGCCATGTTGGTTCTTACTTGCAAATTTTACAATTACTTTATGGAGAAACCATTTCTCGTCATCACATTCATTCAGTGGCCACTCTGGACCATTACACAACTTTCAACGTTTATCTCTCACATGCGCTCGTCCTCCTTCCGCAACATTTGCAAAAATAAGTACAGTCTAAGGTCTCAAATCCCATATACTTACACGTATTCTCAAAACTTATTGCACAACATTACGAGAACTTTCTATAATCAACAATTAAACATACCAAATCTTTCTCTACATATTTTCTAAAACATTCTACACTTATACACTCACATCTTCCAGCCAAGATTACTCCTTTCTCTTCCAACATTCCATTCTTATTAAGTAGTCAACAGTAGCAACCATTATCGTCCCATCGACAAATTTCTCTTCATTTACATTCATCAGAATCTATTTATTCCAACACAAATGTCTCTATAACATTCAAATACACGTATCTACATATTGAATGATATTTCTCCTAAATTTCCAGTGGCGTACCACCCACCCACATACATTATGCATATACACAAAAAAAAATTTTTTTCTCGTTCAAACTCAATACACCCGTACTCAAAACACGTAATACACGTCATTATAACATCTTACATACATGGTGCGTCAACACAACCTTACAATGTCCAACAGCTGTCTTTAATAATTCAAACAGCACGGAAAGTCTTGAGAGGACCCTGAAAGTAATTTTTAACAAGAGGGTCTCTTAAGACCGGCTTAAACAAGGAGGCGCAGTTTAAGGGAACGTCATATGGGGACCGTGCATCCATTTTTAACAAGGGCTCTTGCAAACAGCATGAACAAGGCGCTCATTTTAGTAGTAAAGTTTTAAGGCGTCTAATCTAAAGCGGTGATCACCCAGTTGCATATTATTCTCCTACATGATGGATCCAGTGTGTTGACAACAAAAGTTCCCACGATCCCGCAAAATCTTCCTACGCTATTCAAAATGCTCCCACGCCCTAAGGACCAAGATCGGTGTCGAAAAACATGAAAGAATTGACCTCGACCAATTGCCAAAAAAAAAAAATTCTCACGATTCGCAAAATTTTTCCATGCTCTTCAAAATTTTCCCGGTGTTAAATACTGCAATACCTACTTACACTCACATGCGCTCGTACATTCCCACGCACTTGCACACGTACACACACGCACAAGCGCATGTCTACACATGTACACGCACATACACAGTTGAAAACAGTGTAGATGTATTTAAAAATGCGAAACACGTATACGACATTTTGTTACAACGACATGCAACATAAAAAAACGATAAACGATTTTTCATTCAGGAACAACTTTATTGTAACGTAATCTGTTACATGAGCACTAAACGTTTATAATTTCTTATAGTACACAGCATTAATACTTGTAGTGTACGACTATGTTTCTTATTATGTTATTTTATTTTACTACTTTGATAATATTGTTAACGCTTTACCTTAGCTATGAACATTTCATCTTGGTCGTTTTCTTTTTTTATTCTTTCGTGTAAAACGAATTTAAATGAGGTAAACTCAATTTTGAAGTTACGACAAACCAACTAATAAACATAAAAATTTCAAAACTGATATGAATTGAATTATAAAAATAAAATGGCTGAACGGAACAAGTAACGCTCTAGAATCGGAATTTACTAAGGTGCATTCAGTGCACGCTTGCTACATACAACCATGTACCTTGATTGGTTATAGAAGACGTGTACTAAATTTAAACGCTCAAAGACACTAAGTTTTTTTGTACTTAATCCATATTACATAGAGTTTAGTAAATACAAATTGTTTTTTTACGATATTTGCTAATTTTCTTAAGGCAGTTTTTTTCTTATAGCGAAAGTAAAGAACAATATGCACTAAAAATTCTTTTTAGTACACAGGAAATTACCTAAGACCCTAAGGAAATGGAAGCTTAATTTTATAAATGCTTCGCAATTTAAACTTTTCAAGTGGCCCATGCTTTACGTATAGAAAACTCGGCATAAATAAAGTTCTCTAAGTATTATATAAAAATGAGAGAAAAAGGTATGCAATTTTAATGGTAATTATGAAAACGTATTTTAGTATGGTATGATTAAGTTAATTATTTTTTTTGCCTCAAATTGGATTTAAGTGGCTTTTTAGTGCTCCTCTTTATTACTAATTAGAATAAAATACTGAACAAGGAAACAGTCAGGAAACACGTCGCTGCTTGCATAAAAGAGAAACAAAGTATACACTTCATACTTTAAGTTTAATTTCTGTTCTTTACGCTGTGATGACTAGACTAGACTGTGTTTAATATGACTACAGCGTAGACTCTAAAAGCACGCTCCTTTAACAAAAACAAAAAGTGTTAAATTTTGAAACAATATAACAGATATCAACAAATAAAGAACTTCAACAGTGAAATTAAAGTGAAAATAAGGTCAGTATTTCTGTTAGGAACGGAAAATTTTCTGTGACAATACGCTTTCTTTCAAAACTTGTAATGTATGCAGTCACATCTTGCACGATATGACGTGTGTAAGTCAATTTATCGTATTCTACTTATCAGTTATGAGTTCATTGCAAAGTCTATGTAAATATACATAATAACTGGACCTTAGGTAAAACCCTATGTTACGTCTCTGTTCATATACTAAACACATTTATATTAGGTGCTCTCTATTTAAATTATGATTGTGTTCTTAGGATAAATAGTCATTTAAGCCATCTTGATATACGTTTTACTCATTTCTGCATTGAAATATACATAATCACATAATCAATTTCTACAAGTATTATTACTGAATATCAACATCAACACCATCTGGTGGGGAAAATAGAACTTCGACTTTGATGTTGACATTTGAACTTCCAACAAAGAGCTTCCGTTTTGCATTAGTTAAACGTAAGCCGTCAGTTCTTTAGATAAACTTGTAATGGTACTGTAATTTGAAATAGCAGGGAAGTCTCGGTTTTAAATTTTTGGTAAACTGTCTCTTCTCTAAAAGTATTGTAAGTATTCTTGAAATAGAACAGACTTTGCTTACCACCACGACCACTTATACTAGTGTCGTAAAAATAAATAATATTGTAATCACGCAAGACTTGAGGATTTTGCAGAAGAAGAAGAGCTAGTAATATTAAATACATTTTTCAAACTTCCCCGTCATCGACTATAGTACAGGATGAACCATATATATCGGAACACCTAAATAAATTGGATTTCCACAAGTATTAATGTTTAAATCAGACATTTTTTCTTTAAAACTTGTGTAAATAAACGTACAATTAATTCAACGTTTCGGGAACGTCCTTTGTTCCCTTTGTCAAGAATTTATTTGACAATTACAGAAATTGAAATTAGGTAACTATCTTTAACAAGTACAGAATATGAAACAAGGTAACTAATTTAAATTTAATCCGGACGAGTGTGTTTGACTTCGGGTAGTTGGTCTAGTACATGATGTAGAAGGTGCAGGGGTGGGGACGCCAGGATTAGTTGCAACATAAGTGTTTGAAATTTCTGGAAGATTTGGAGTTGATTGAAATGTAGAATCAACTTGTTTAATGACATTCTTCCAAATTTGTGGCATTCTGGAAGTGTCATCTCGTTTATTGAGGGCGTTTGGTCTTCTTTCAATTTCAACTGCTTCTCTAATAATTCTTCCTTCTAAGGTATATAGAGGTGCAATTAAACGGATATTGTTGGTATTAATTTGGTGTCCTGTATCTAAATGATGTGCAGCTAAAGATGATGAAGGATTGTGTTGCTTAATTGCTAGTTGGTGTTCATCGGCTCTCGCATATAATATTCTGTTAGTTTGTCCTATATAAGTTCTTCGACAGTTGTTGCACGGTATCTCATACACTCCTTGGCTTTCATTAGGAATTTTGTCTTTGGGGTTTCTTAAAAGTTGGGACAAAGTTGAATGTGGTTTGAATACCGGTCTGAAGTCGTTTTTGGGAAATTTCTTTGCTATTCTGTCTGTAATTCCCTTTATATAAGGTAGAATAACAGGAATCTTTCGTTCATTGTTTGACAAGTTATTATTTCGTGGTCTTTTTATTTCGTTGGTAATTTTTAATATTTATTGATCTTTGTATCCATTTTGAATTAATATTTTATTAATAGTCTTCATCTCTTCCGTTTTAGAATTTTGGTCAGATAAGTAGTAAGAGCGGTATATCAAGGATTTCACAACGCTACGTAATTGACCAGGGTGGTGATGTGAGAGAGAGTTCAAGTATCTATTCGTATGTGTTGGTTTTCGATAAACTTTGTGTGTAAATTTACCATTAGGAAGTCTAGTTATTAGGGTGTCCAAAAAAGGGAGTGAATTATTTTCTTCAACTTCCATAGTAAATTTGATGTCGTGAATGTTGTTAATATGTCCTAAAAAATGGTTCAAGTTTCCTTTTCCATGGGGCCAAACTACAAATGTGTCGTCAACATAACGAAACCAACATTTAGGTTTTAAATCTGCAGAATTTAAAGCAATGGTATCAAAATGTTCCATATATACATTCGCAAAAGCTGGAGAGAGTGGTGAGCCCATAGGTGTTCCTTGAATTTGCTTGTAGAATTGTCCTTTGTATGTAAAATAGGTTGAGTGCATGCAGTGGTTTATCAATTTGAGTATGTCTTGGTTTATTGAGTGTTTTTCTCCTAAAATTTTCATCGTGTCTTCAATAGGTATTTTGGTGAAAAGTGACGTTATGTCGAAGCTAACTAAAATGTCATTTGGAGCCAAGGGTACAATTTTGAGTTTGTGTAGAAAATAAGAGTTTTTGATGTAGGATACAGCATTTTCACAAATTGGTTGAATAACTTTTGCTAGGTAACGAGCAAGGTCATGTGTCGGAGAATTGAATGCACTGACGATAGGGCGTAATGGCCAGTTTTCCTTATGTATTTTTGGGAGTCCGTATATTTTGGGGATTCTTGAACTCTTCTCCCTTGGAATTAGTTTCTGTTTTGTTTCTTAGTCTAATTTTGTAGAATTAATGATAGATTTTGTTGTTTTTTCTATGTAAGTGGTAGGATTGCACTGATTTTTCTTATATTCTGAAGAAGTTAGCAGTTCAGACATCTTGTAGTGATAGTCTTGAGAGTTGACAATGACAGTAGCGTTTCCTTTGTCAGCGGGTAGTATTAACATTTGGTCGTCATTTTTGATTTGGTTTAACATTTGGAGGTCTTGTTTGGTGATATTTTGTTTGGGAAGTTTGCAGTTCTGAAGAATGTGTGCTACGTTGAGTCTAATTTCTTCAGGGACCGTAGATTCTGTATCCTTTAAGGCGTATACTACGTTGGTGATGATGTTTTCTACGGGAATCCGTTTAGGAGTGATGGCAAAATTAAACCCTTTACCTAAAACATTCAGAATATTATTATTAAATTCTTTGTCACTGAAATTGTGTACTGCCCTTAACGGTTCTACATTATTTAACTGCGATGTATGAGACAGACGATCAAATTTTTGTTTCTGTCGGTTAGTTTTTATCATCAAGGACGATTCTACAGTATTTTCAATGAGGCGATTCACTGTATCGAATATGAAAGGGTGAATTTTGCTAGCATGTAAAGTCTGGAAGGTGTCACAAAGGATACGGTTGAGATAGTCAAGTTTGGCACTTTCATTGGCAATCGCTTTTCTTAAAAGGGCAAGGCTTGTTTTGAATAAAATCTTATAAGAACCATTAATGTCTGGTCTTGGTTTCAATTTAAATCTCTTGGGTATTATTTTATTGTCACGACAACGCTTTAAAAAAGTTAAATTAGTAAGTGTTTCACATTTTTTGATACGTAACTTTCTGTAAATCTTGATGGTATTCAAAGTTTCTTCTCCGTACAGGAATATTATGTTTCTATTTAGATTTTCACAAGTATTAATGTTTAAATAAGACATTTTTTCTTTAAAACTTGTGTAAATAAACGTACAATATCCTACATCAAAAACTCTTATGATTTTCTACACAAACTCAAAATTGTACCCTTGGCTCCAAATGACATTTTAGTTAGCTTCGACATAACGTCACTTTTCACCAAACAAAATACCTATTGAAGACACGATGAAAATTTTAGAAGAAAAACACTCAATAAACCAAGACATACTCAAATTGATAAACCACTGCATGCACTCAACCTATTTTACATACAAAGGACAATTCTACAAGCAAATTCAAGGAACACCTATGGGCTCACCACTCTCTCCAGCTTTTGCGAATGTATATATGGAACATTTTGAAACCATTGCTTTAAATTCTGCAGATTTAAAACCTAAATGTTGGTTTCGTTATGTTGACGACACATTTGTGGTTTGGCCCCATGGAAAAGGAAACTTGAACCATTTTTTAGGACATACTAACAACATTCACGACATCAAATTTACTATGGAAGTTGAAGAAAATAATTCACTCCCTTTTTTGGACACCCTAATAACAAGACTTCCTAATGGTAAATTTACACATAAAGTTTATCGAAAACCAACACATACGAATAGATACTTGAACTCTCTCTCACATCACCATCCTGGTCAATTACGTAGCGTTATGAAATCCTTGATATACCGCTCTTACCACTTATCTGACCAAAATTCTAAAACGGAAGAGATGAAGACTATTAATAAAATATTAATTCAAAATGGATACAAAGATCAAGAAATGTTAAAAATTACCAACGAAATAAAAAGACCAAGAAATAATAACTTGTCAAACAATGAACGAAAGATTCCTGTTATTCTACCTTATATAAAGGGAATTACAGACAGAATAGCAAGGAAATTTCCCAAAAACGACTTCAGACCGGTATTCAAACCACATTCAACTTTGTCCCAACTTTTAAGAAACCCCAAAGACAAAATTCCTAATGAAAGCCAAGGAGTGTATGAGATACCGTGCAACAACTGTCGAAGAACTTATATAGGACAAACTAACAGAATATTATGTGCGAGAGCCGATGAACACCAACTAGCAATTAAGCAGCACAATCCTTCATCATCTTTAGCTGCACATCATTTAGATACAGGACACCAAATTAATACCAACAATATCCGTTTAATTGCACCTCTATATACCTTAGAAGGAAGAATTATTAGAGAAGCAGTTGAAATTAAAAGAAGACCAAACGCCCTCAATAAACGAGATGACACCTCCAGAATGCCACAAATTTGGAAGAATGTCATTAAACAAGTTGATTCTACATTTCAACCAACTCCAAATCTTCCAGAAATTTCAAACACTTATGTTGCAATTAATCCTGGCGTCCCCACCCCTGCACCTTCTACATCATGTACTAGACCAACTACCCGAAGTCAAACACACTCGTCTAGATTAAATTTAAATTAGTTACCTTGTTTCATATTCTGTACTTGTTAAAAATAGTTACCTAATTTCAATTTCTGTAATTGTCAAATAAATTCTTGACAAAGGGAACAAAGGACGTTCCAGAAACGTTGAATTAATTGTACGTTTATTTACACAAGTTTTAAAAAGAAAATGTCTTATTATATATATATATATATATATATATATATATATATATATATATATATATATATATATATATATATATATATATATATATATGTGTGTGTGTGTGTGTAAAATTAATTGCGTTGTAGTTACGGAAATAATATAAAACGAGTTAGTTTAGTTTTTCACAAATATTTTATAATTTATTTTAATACTCCGAAAATACATGCTCAATCTCTAAATCTAATCATATCCTAAGCGTAAAACAAATATATCTCTCATTCTCGCTTAAATTATGTGCACATTTAATTACTATCTGCGTTTGTAAGAATTTCACGAATTCTGTTCGGACATTGTGTAATATTAGCGTAATTTTGTATTGAAGTTCAATCGTGTTAATAAAGAAAGTGTTTTCTAAAATCCCATGGTCCCTGGTGTTATCAAATAAAGTAAGAAGTGTAGGACAATAATCCTACATATTTGGTTCCATCGAGCCGGGTAAATTAGTTTCCTACATCCTACATCATGCCAGGATAAATCAGTTACGATTTGGTGAGTCGCAGTCTTTTAATTTGTAGGTGAACTTTCAAATCTCCAATAATTTTCCAGTTTCCAAGGGGATTCAGGTATTTTCCCAAGTAGTTCACAATAAAGAACATTTTGTGTTTTACTCCTATTAATCTTTATTGTGCTATATTTTAATTTACTTAAAACGTATTTTATAAGGTTTAACTGTCACAATGGATATGCTAAAGTTAAAATCAACTCGCACAAGCGCTAAGGCTCAAATTACTAGAATTCATAATTGGGTTTTGCAAAATAAAGGTATTGAAAATGATACCAATAAATTTAATTCAAGAGAAGACATTTTGCAAGATGCATTTATGAAATATAATACTGCTCAAGATGAAATTGAAAATTATTTAATTGATGTAGAGGATCATACAGATCCTGAGGATAGAGACGAGATCGAAATCAAGTATGTTGATACTCTTGCTGCAATTAGAGATTCTATAGAATCATCTCCTAAAATTAACATTTTCTCTGACAGTCACACTTCTCAAAATGATAATGTCAATATAGCATCTCACTGTTATCCTAAAATAAAATTGCCGCAAATTAATGTACCTCAATTCCCTGGTAATTTTTCTGAATGGGAAACATTTTTTGATCTGTTCACCTCGCTTATTGATAAATATAGTCAATTTAGAAATATTGAAAAATTTAATTAATTAAAGACATTGCTAAAAGGTGAAGCTTTAAGTACTGTAAATTCATTAAATGCAACTAGTAATAATTTTGTTACTGTAGTTTCGCTGTTAAAGAAAAGATTTGAAAATAAAAATAAAATTGTGAATTCTTATTTTAGTAATATTTTAAATACTCCAATTATAATAAATTATAATCCACAGAATTCGAGAGGTTTTGCCACTATTTGTAAAAGTAATTTAGAGTCATTGAAAAATTTAAAACTCGAAGATAAAGAAATTCTTGAAGCATTATTAATTTTCAATTTTCAGCAAAAGCTAGATTATAATTCTAAGAAAATATTTGAGGAAGAAAGAGATATTAAAGCATTGCTTAAGTTAGATGAGTTTTTCGAGTTTCTGGAAAAGAGATGCACAGTACTCGAAAATCTGTTTAGTCTTGATATTAAAATAGAAAAAGGTTTAATAAAATATCGTTACATTCCAACAATTTTAATCATAAGGTGCAAAAACAAATCATATTTTGCTGGTACTGTAACGATAACACCCATAGAATATATGTTTGAAAAAAATTTATATCACTTTCTGTACCAGATACACTGGCGTTCATTAAATCTAAACATTATTATTTATATTGTTTAGTTAATAAACATCTGATTGAAAATTGCACCTCGAGTTCAAATTGCTCACAGTGTAATAAAAAGCATCACACCTTGTTCCACTTAAATCAAATTTTTCAAAAGAACTATCCTCAAAATTTCCGAAATAATTCATACTATCAAAACCAATATCAAAAAATCGTATCTGATAAATCTCAACATATGTCCTCAAGTTGCTCCTCTGCAGTAAATGCAAATTCTCGTCAAGATAACAGTCAAAATACTTTATATGCCAGGCACTCTCAGAAAACGCAAAATCACACTTCACCTTACGATAATCAATGCTCTACTTCTCGGATTTCATCTCGTAATAATCACAACAGAACCTCAGAGAATTTAGCTCTCGATCAAGTGAATGACCAACCCTGTAGTTCAAATAATATCTCAGCTGTATGTACAAGAAACTCTCACGTACTTTTAGCTACAGCTCAAGCTAAAATCTATTCAAAACCAAATGAACCCATTTAAATTAAAATACTTATGGATAGTGGAAGTCAAAACTCCTTTATAACTCAACATTTAGTTGACAAATTAGGTTATAGTACATATAATAAAAATTTAAATATTTCTGAAATTTCTCAAAGTCTCACATTCTCGAGTCAAATGATTACTATACTTTTGCACTCTAATGTTGATAATGCAGATAATTAAAAATTCCAGATCACATATTTCCAAACCTCGCAGACCCTGATTTTTCCACTCTGAATGAAACTGAAGTTTTACTTGGAACGGATATTTGTTATGATCTATTATCATGTGGGTTTGTAAAAATAGGTAAAAATCTCCCTACTCTTCTCAAAACACACTAGGGATGGATAGTCTCAGGAAATATTCCGCACTATTGTAACCTTCGCTTTATGCAATACTTACCTACCTTATCCTTTTAGCACGTAAAGGTTATCACGTAATGGTTATCATCTAATGGTTTAGTAATTACTAGTTATCTCTCAATATCTGGAAGTTAACGATTAGAATTTCACTTCCACCATTGCTGTAAAGCGTTCTATTCGTTACATCTTCTATCGTGGACGCTCAACCCATATTTTCATTCTGCTCTTTGGATTCGGCTGCACCACCTTCTGCGCTGTAATTACATTAGGGTAATCCTTTAACCCCTAGGTCAGGGTGTTATTGTTATCTATCACATGAATTAGAGGACATACTTAATCGTCGCTTTATATTGAGATTATTCGACAGTGATTTCTTTCACGTTTACTCACTATAAAATAATAATATCGACTTAATTAGTAGAATTGCAATATTATCATACTTACTTTATATGAAGTTGAAATTTTGCAAGTCAACGTAATTGACCAAAATTATACTGGTGGATATTTGTTAACGATTCACGAATTGCTAAAATATTTGCTGATTTCATATTTAAGTGTTTTTAGTAACTTTTCAATTTAAAATATTCATTAGTAACTTTAAATTTTTGATAAATTAAAACCTCACCGTTAGCTACCATTTATTTGTGGAGTTGCGCAATAGAAATTACGCCATAATAGCCTCGGTATTTTTTTTATTTATCGTTTTGGTTTAATGTACACTACCCCGAGCTCACAGGTTGTATACCAGTAAATTTTTGCTATTACTTGCTTGTGCCCTATCTGTAACTTTATTTAATACATACTGGGGGTGATACCTGAAATAGTAGAACGAATTCAGCAAAGTTTCTTTTTTATTTTAAACCAAACATTTTATTGTTTATATTTAACTTTTGGAGGGAACGTTCAGTTGCCAGAGTTAGTCTTCTTTTCCTGTAGTTTACTTTGCTATCAAATAAATAAAAGAGGTAAACTGAACTGTTCTGCCGAAAGGCCATTTGTGCTTTAATTTACGTTTAACGAGTTTCTCAATTATATCTACGTTTTTTTATGTTGTACAACACAGCAAGTAGATTTGTTCAAGTTTAGGTATTTTGAAACGCTTTGTTAGCGTATATATATATATATATATATATATATATATATATATATATATATATATATATATATATATATATGTTTTCTTTTAATTCAACAAGAATGAAAGGTCTTTGATTGTAAAAAGGGAAACACTTAACTTTTATTGAGCTAGAACGGTTTACTTACTTTACTTGTAGATGAGTAGAGAACCCTTTCTTTTTTCTCCACTTTCAATTTAAACACGTGACAAAATTTTCACTCGTACAACTAAACTTTTCGAAAATGGTCGCTTTCAAGTTGATCTAACCCTTAAATCACCCACTGAGCACTACAAGCTTAGTTAATCACTAAATCTTGCTCAAAGACGATTTCTGCCTCTTGAAAAGAGATTCGAGAAAGAACCTAATCTGTTTACAGAGTATAAAAAATTTATCTAAATCACGCTAGAATTGTTCCTCTCTCCCGCACTAACAAAACTGGCGAAAATAAATATTTCATCCTTCACTTGTGTGTCATGCGAGGGTCGAGTTCAATTACCAAACTCAGAGTTGTATTTGACGCTTCATGTAGAACATCATAAGGTTTCTCTCTGAATGATGTTACCTTAAAAGATTATCTTGCACAACCTGATTTATATGATATCCTTTGTCGTTTTCGTACCATCGACATAGAGAAGATGTATAGGCAAATTTGGTTAAACCCAGATCAAGTCTTTTTAGAAAGTATTCTTTGGCATGATTCTCCACAAGATCCTTTATCGTGTATTGTATGGGACAAATTTTGCACCTTTGTCGCCACTCGTGTTTTGAAAGAAATAGCTATTCAAGGAACACAATACCCCCTTGTATCTAATGCTCTTCTTGCTCAAACTTATATGGATGATGTTTTAGCTGGATGCGATAGTTATCATGAACTGAAAACTGTTTGCTCTCAATTAAATTCAGTTCTAAGTCGCTCGGGATTTCATTCAAGAAAATGGTGTTCCAATTCGAATAAAATCTTACACAGTATCTCTCATGAACAAATATCCGAATTTGATATTAATCTTATAAGGTCACCTTGTAAATTGTTAGGATTATCTTGGAACCCCTCTTCAGATAGTTTTCGAATATCATCTCCTGACACCCAAGTCAAGAATCATATTACCACAAGAAAAAATCTCTCTATGATAGCACAATGTTTCGATCCTCTTGGTCTTGTTAATCCAGTGATAATCAAAGATAAAATATTCCTAAAAGTATCTCCCAATTAATAAATCTTGGAATTTTTCGCTTCCTCCTTTTAGATAAAGTGATAAATTCAATTCAAATTCATGGTTTTTCTGATTCAAGTACTGCTGCATATTGTGGTTACATTTATTTATCTCCGAGTAAAATATGCGGACAAGTCAGTATCTTGTATATTAATATCCGCAAAATCTCGTATCTCACCCCTCAAAACAATTACTATACCCAAACTCGAATGATGTACTATGGTATTACTTTCAAAATTAGTGAACAAAATTCTAAAAAATCTATGATAATCTCGCAGTCGAATCAGTGCATCTTTGGACTGATTGACAAATAGCATTATTGTGGTGTAGAAGCCATTCCTCTCGCTGGAATATCTTTGTCGCAAACCGGGTATCACAAATTCAAGAACTAACGTCAGGGTGTTATTGGTATTACATTAGATCTAAACACAATTCCGCAGATATGCTGTCAATAGGTGAATTTAATTCCTCTTAACTTTTGCTTTTTTTTTCCACAGTTTTTACATGATACTGAACTTAATGTAACAACTCAACAAAAAATTATAGGATTAGATAATCCTCTTGAAGAACAAAAGGTTTGTTTAGTTTCAGCTGAAACTCCAGTCAATTTTTGGGTATCTATATTTTAGAAAGTTCATCGTTCTCTCGCATGCAAAGCAATCCGTACATTCTTCGATTTATCTATAACTCAAAAAATTCCACCAATAAAATTGTTGGACCTTTATCGGTTCAAGAACTCTCGAAGTCTTTAAATTTTATTTTAAAAACTTTTCAAAAAGAACGTTTCTCTGAAGAAGTATTTGAACTCTCTGATAATAAACCGCTTTCAAATAAACAGCTCTTATCTTCTAAACTTTTCATGAGACTGATGATTTAATTCGCGTAGGTGGTAGATTACAAAACTCTGATATTAGTTATGAACGAAAGCATCTGTTTTCTTGCCACCAAATAATTATATAGTTAATCTTATGTTACTTCACGAACACAAAGGGTTAGGGCATGCAGGTCCTCAAAATCAATTTATTTTGGAAGTACATTCATCATAAAGACATCCCGATTGAGAAAAGCTCAAATTACAACTGTTATATTGCTTTTTTTATTTGTATGGTAACCAAAGCCATACATATAGAACTCGTATTTAATTTATCACCCGAAGCTTTTCTTATGACACTTAAACGTTTTATTTCACGGAGAGGAAACCCTCAAGTAATTTATATCGATAACGCTACAAATTTTATTGATTCTAAAAAGTATCTTAGAGATTTGTATGACTTTTTTAAAAATTGACTCTATTCTATCCTATCCTTCTCCCAATGAGATCCAGTCGAAAGTTATTGCACCCAGGTCTCCGCATTGAGGTGGACTCTGGGAATCTACAATTAAAAGCACGAAACATCATATGCATCACCTCATTGGTCATTCTCAATTCACGTTTGAAGAATTTTTTACAATGTTAACCCAAATAGAAGCACTCTCTCTAATGATCCTTCCGATTTCCATTCTCTGACTCCTGGTCATTTTCTGATAGGAACTGCCTTAACAGCCTTCCCCGATAAATCTGTTACGAATATTCCTGACAATGGACTTAAATTTTGGCGACAATGTTCCAAAATACAAGAGATTTTTGGAAGAGATGGTCAGTCGACTATCTCAATCGTTTACAGAATAGACCAAAATGGTTGAAACCTTTTGTTAATTTAAATTGATTGTACTTAATTAGACATTTAGGTGTACCAAATATCTTTTGTAGTTTTTGAGGAATCTTAAAAAAATCTTAAAAAAAATATTTTTTAATCAACCTGTATCTCGGTTAGGAAGCATTTATGATAATTTTTGTCTTATTTTGAATCATAGAATCTCCTGTTTTCGTTTGTCGGTGATTTTAAAATACACCTGTATATATATATATATATATATATATATATATATATATATATATATATATATATATATATATATATACCTGGAAACAACAATTAATGAAGCTTTAAATTACTCACTAGAGATTAGATGTTGAATACAGAAAGCTAGAGCCGCATTCCTGAAAATGTCCGAAATATTTAGAAGTCGTTATCCTTACCACTAAAATTCAGACTATTGAAGTGTTATGACTTCTCAGTGCTGCTGTATGGAATAGATTCATGGACTCTGACAGAAGTTTCTTGCAAAAAACTTGAAGCGTTCGGGATATGGTCGTATCGACGAATTCTGAGAATTTCATGGACGGACCATATCACCAATCAGTCTGCCCTGAAAGAATTGGGAAAGGAAAAGAACTGCTTTTATCAGTGAAGTCCAGGAAGCTTCAATATTTTTGACACTTAATGAGGAACAACCAAAGATATGAATTATTACAACTAATTTTGAAAGGGAAGATTGAAGGCAAGGGAGGCCTTCGATGAAGAAGGGTATCATGACTGAAGAATCTGTGAAGATAGCTATCTCATTTTTCCAGATATCTTGTCTAAACTGGGTACAGGGGAGTTTTTCGGATAGACAATCATATCGATTTCCTTTCAACGTGAAAGATAGAGGTCGCCACCAACACCTTACACATGCTTCTAGTTTTCGCTGTATTTTTCTTGGATGGATAAAGATTTTGAAAGACTTACAAACATTTCTGAAAGGTCATCTTATTTTCATTAAAAAAGGTACTCTGAATGTATATCGCTAAACGGTTCCGCTTTAGAGGAAAATGCGCTTAAAGTGAACTCTACAGATGTACATATTTCATTTGCATATTTACAAACAGCTAAATAAAATGTAAAACATTGAACAGGTATATTTAATTATATTGTATGATATTCTCAAAAATGTCCGCCATTCATACCAATACAGATCTAGCATCTTTTCAAAAAAGTTCTTCTTACTGCAAAAAACGATGTATGCAGACTTCCAATTGTATTTGCAGCTGCAACAATTTTTTTATGTAGTTGAGCCCTTGTATTAATCACAGCAGCAGAATATACTACAATCTTTATCTACACCTAGAAGCAAAAGTCCATTGGGTTTAGATCAGGACTTCGTGGAGGCCAACGATGTTGACTTCCTCTTCCAATTCAACGATGCGGGAATTTTGCACCACGAGAGGATAATGGGCAGGGACGCCGTCTTGAAGGAACCACATCTCATGAAGAACATTTAATGAAACTTCGTCCAGCAGGTTAAACAAGTAACACTGAAGGAAGTTTAGATACAAGAGAATCATTCACTATCCCAAACCAAATATTAATTTTAAATTGGTGTTGAAAATAGCTCACTATACACACTATAGGTCGTCCATAATGCTGACGAGGACGAAAGCTACCTGTTTCTCGCAATCTCAAAAATAATTTCCTGTCTAGTTGTCTACGATTTTTAAAAATATTTCCGTAGCTTTTGGCCGAAGCACATTCATTGAAATTTTGTTGATCGTAAATTGCCACCATATCACTCATTTCACTATTTGAGAACAAACTATGTCGCGGCCTTCTTAAAAGGAAACCCTAATACTTAAACCATGCAATAATCAACACTACTAACAATAAACAAAACGTAACAAACACAGCAAAGGTATTTTATGAGAAGGCAAATCAGAATTACGATGTTGTGATAGATACCTACTATATATATATATATATATATATATATATATATATATATATATATATATATATATATATATATATATATATATATTAAATTAACATTAAATGTACATATTTCGTTTGCATAAAGCAAAGGAAATATTTACATCCTACAGAGTTCACTTTAAGTGCATTTTTCTTTAAAGCGGAACCCTTTAGCGATATATAATAAGAGTATCTTTTTTAAAGAAAATAAATGGCCTTTCAGAAATGTTAGTTAACAAGTCCTTCAAAATCTTTATTCACAAAAAAAAACAGAAACATGGGTAAGGTGTTGGTAGCGCTCTGTACTTTTTATGTTAAAAGTAAATAGATATTCATGTTTAGGCAAGATATCTCGAAAAATGAGACAGCTATCGAAAAAAAATTAAATTAAAAATGCATCGTGAAACTCTTTAAGCAAGCAGAATTGGACTAAGGTAAGTTGGCCTAAACGGGGTTATTTTAACCCAAGGAAACTACTTCTGAACTATGTTCATTTTGACACTCTGTCTTATATATATATATATATATATATATATATATATATATATATATATATATATATATATATATATATATATATATATATATATATATATATATATATATATATATAGGTACCGGTGGTCGTAAAGTAAGGAGTAAATTCAATATCTCGTAAAGCACAATTTTTTTCACAAATCGCTGGGACCCGTCGATTTTATATTTTTTCGGAGCATATTTTGCGAAAAAAAAATTTGCTAAAAAAAATTTTTTTTTTCAAATTGCAACCCAATTTTTTTATTGCATTTTTGGATTGCCCTTACAATTCTAAACATTTGGCATGCAGCATGTGCTATACCTAAGTCCAAGTGTTTTGGAGTTATTCGCATTCGAAATTTAAAAATTGAAAAAAGGTCATGATGAAAACGAAAAATAAAATAATTTTTATAACGTTTTATTATATCGAAAACAAAGATTCATAAACTTAAAAATAATTTTATTTCAGCAAATGTTCGGAATGTCCTCCGTTAGTCAACTGACAATAGCCTAATCGATCTACAAATTCCTGCTGCACATTTCGAACCATTTCGGGCGTTATTCGACGTATTTCTTGACGGATGCGTTGTTTTAAATCATCTAGATTTGCCGGTTGGCTTTTAAATACCTTGCCTTTAAGGTATCCCCATAAAAAAGTCTAGTGGTGTTAGATCGGGTGATCTTGGTGGCCACTCAATAACACCGCTCCTTTCAATCCACCTGTTTGGGAAAGTGTCGTGCAAATAAGTTCGAACTACCACAGCAAAATGGGGGGAGCACCATCTTGTTGGAACCAGATGTTATGGTGTGGCAAATCCGGATGTTCTATCTCGTTTTCTTCATGACCTTTTTTCAATTTTTAAATTTTGAATGCGAATAACTCCAACACGCTTGGACAAATGTTTAGAATTGTAAGGGCAATCCAAAAATGCAATAAAAAAATTGGGTTGCAATTTGAATAAAAAAAAATTTTTTTAGCAAATCTTTTTTGAGACGCCCTGTATAAAATTTTTTTTTCGCAAAATATGCCCCGAAAAAATATAAAATCGACGGGTCCGAGCGATTTTTGAATAAAATTGTGCTTTACGAGATATTGAATTTATTTCTTACTTTACGACCACCCGGTATATATATATATATATATATATATATATATATATATATATATATATATATATATATATATATTATTTGCATAGGGACTAGATAAAATTCTCGAAAATCGTTTCAGGGCTTTAATTCGTTTATTACGAAAGATAGATAAAAATTGTTAAAATACAATTTGTAGATAATTTTGTGCCGAATACTAGTTTTTAGTTTTGCTCAGCATTTTTAAGTGGTGAAGCAAAATTGATTTTTTTTAATGGAAACCATAAAAGCACAATACAGGTTTTTGTATTATTTCGTTCATATCTTGCCACGGAAAACAAAAAAAATGTACAGCAAGTATTCGAAATGTCCACCAGTGTTATTGACACACATGCGACACCTTTTCAACACGAAGTTAACAGCTTTCCTGGTTTTACGGCCATCTAATCTGTTAAACGCGTTAGTAACAGCTTCCTATATCTCCTGCTAGGTTGCATATGATGATATGTGCGATCATCACATATACGAAATCTTTCATTGCTCCAAATACAAAAAAGTCTAAAGGTGAAAGATCAGGGGAACGTGCAGCCCATAAAAAGGAACGATTTCTGTCTATACACTAGTTTGGAAAAATCTCATCTAAATATTTATTGACTTGCGCCTGATAGTGGAGTGGGACACCGTCGTCGAATTTAATTCATCTAGCGTATTGTTAAAATTTTCCCTAAGAAATTTCAAATATAGATTGCCAGTTAAAGTCCCATTAAAAATAAATGGTTCAACAAGCTGCGAACCAATAACACTGCACCATAAATTGAAGCCAAACTTAATCGAAGATCGTCTTTCTTATAAACGGTGAGGATTTGCTTGGGACCAGAGCTGTTCATTATGGCGATTGAACATACCACAGTTTGTAAAATGTGTTTCGTCGGTTCATAAGATATGCATCGGAAATTTACTTTCATGGCACATATTTATGAACCAATTACAAAAATTTATTCTTCTTTCGTCCTGACAGGGTGCAAAGTTGGTCCAAGTAAATATTTATAAGAATGGTATTTATGTTTCGCTAAATTTCTTACTACTGTGTGTTGTGAGATTGCACCGTCTTGTGCAATTTACCGCGTTGATGTTGATGGATTTTGATTAACTACATTTATCTGCACGTTTTCATTAATATTGCCCCTATTTCTGGACTTCACAAAACTCCCAAACTCTTTTAAATTGTTGCATAGGTTCTTGAAGGTGCCTAAAGATGGTGGAGGGCGATCAAAATGCAATAAAAAATAGCGTTTGACCGCTCGTTGACTGTTTTTGTTACAAATGTGACATTCTATCATATCAAGATTCGCGAAATTTGCGTACACCTTAATTAATTTTCTAAAGCAACTTCACACTAACAAAGTCGATGGAATTACACTAACGAACGAACTGTTATTATTAAACCTAATAATAAAAACAGGTGTATTGTGCTTCTATTTATTATAATAAGTGATATAACCCATACATCATTACAATCAGACTATTAAAATATGTCATAGCCAACTATGGTTTCCATTTAAAAAAATTCAACTTTGCTTCAGCGAAGCAAAATTAAAAAAACTAGTACGGTGACGGTATTTGGCATAAAATTATCTACAAATTGTGTTTAAACAATTTTTCTTTATCTTTAGAAATAAACGAATTAAAGCGCTGAAACGATTTTGGAGAATTTTACTTTTTTGCAGATATCTAGTAAGCCATGTATTTTCTTAAATCAACAAAAGCGTATCTGTATTAGTCTTCTAAAAAGAAAATCTTTCCCCATTTAAACAAATGTGTAACTCTTATGGTTTCCGAGATTTCCACACAAATAATGAAAAAAACTCACCCTGTGTATGCGTGCGTGCGTGTATTTGTTGTCTGTGTGGGTAGGTGTGTCGATGCGTGCGTATGCTTGTGACGTTAGAAAGCATCCCACAGAATATACTATTTTAAGCTTATATGCGAATAGCACTAGCTGTGCAATATTTATAGTAGAGCGATTGGCGACCTCCAGCGTCACTATCATAAGGACGATGTATATAACTATTAGCCTAATGTTTTATCAGGGTAAACCGTTGGCAGAAATCAGGATGTCAACACAAAAATATAGTATTATTTATATAAAATGTTTAAAAGGAAATTATTGGAACTAAGCATAACTTACGAGTTATCAATTTTTAATAAAATTTGGGGCCATGTTGCCAACATAATGAATAGCTAACCCTTCAAACAGACATTTTGGTACAAAATTCTGTTTTTTGAATTCATTGCACTAATAATGTATGGGTTGTCTAACTGACAGGTGCTGAATGGATTACTTTATTCATAATAATAAACTTATACCATTATTCAACTGAATAATTTAGGATTTTTAGTAAAACCTTCAATCGTAGTTTAAAAACTTATTCGTAATATTAATGAAGCTTGCATGAACATAATTGTACCAATTCAAGAGGGTGATAGTTTTAGAGACCTTCGTAATCAATTTTATATTAAATGAAAAATTATATTCGAGAGATTCCTATAACGTTTTTAATATTTAATTGAATCGGGAAAACTTTTTATTATCATTTATTTAAAGTTAGCGTGTATTGTAATCCTCATTACCTTAATACATAAATGATTAATCGACGCTCGTATTCGTTTTTAGAATATAGTCATTGTTAAAATAAATAATAAAAATGTAATGATTTTGATTAATTGTTGAAATAGGTGATATCTAAGAAGGTTGTTTGGGAAAATAAATCAATGGTTATCGTTCTCGTACACTTTTCATTATATTAAGAACCGCATTTTTAACGCTATCCAGAAATATAGTTATAAAATAGTGATGCATCGAAATGTAGTAGGTTCTAATAACAGTAACTGTATCAATTTTTGAGTGGGTTGTTTACAGTCACGCAACGAAAAATAAACCAAATACTTCTTTATTTACTCACCAAATTAAAGATAAGTCGGTCAATGTTTTCCAACAAAAGCACCACTCGTAGTACGGCGTAGAGCTCATTGAAACAAAAAACTTTTTTAGTAACAAATTTTGATTTGCTACCTCAGGTTGTAGTTATTCGACTTCTTAAGATTTTTTAAAAAAATAAACATTTATAAAATGCTTGAATTGTCTACTACAACATTTATTTGAAACATTTTTTTCATGTTTATGCAAGAAATCTTGATAAATGTCAGATAGATTACTATTAAAATAATTAACAAACTTAAAAATACAAAGAAGACAAGTAGCCTTGTGTTACTAAAAAATCCAACAAAAAATTACTGAATACAGATGGATAAGAACCTATTTATTACTGAATTAATAATTTATTACACATTTTCAAAATGCCCACCATTCGCAGCAACACATGTCCTGTAACGTGTTTTAATATTGGAGGAAACCTTTAAAAGAACGGCTTGCTTTCCCTAACATGCTTTGCTGCAGCCACGATTCTTCCCAATAACTCTTCTGTGTATTTACTGGTGTCTCGTATACAAAGATCTTGATATATCCCAAAAAAATATCTAATGGGGTTAAGCCTGGACTCCGGGCTGGACACAAGACAGGACCGTTGCTCCCACCTTTTGGGTATTGTCTATTCAGCAATGCCGTAATTTCCCGTGTATTGTGTGGTGGAGTGCCATCATGTTCAAACCGTTTCCTGATGTTTAATGACAAATCTTCTAAAAAGTAGTATCTAACAAAATTTGGTAATTTTTCCCATTCAAATGATGTGGTAGACGATAAGGTCCGATTATATAATTTCCTATAATACCGGCCCATACATTCACCGTAAAGCGTTCCTGATGTGGACGTATAAACGTTGTACGGGGATTTTCGTCACCCCACCGTGTAAGTTTCTCAAGTCAAATACTCCATCTCTTGTAAAACAAGCTTCGTCCGTAAAAAAATACATTTTTTATAGTTTCTCTACAGATTACCTCGGCGAAGAAGCCAGCGACAGAGTAATAGTCTTGGCTGAAGGTCTACAGGTTACAAAGCTTGCGCTTTTTGTCGGAATACGAGTGGAGGCTTTGATAATGTAAAACACTCCAAACTATCATATGACTGACATTAAACCTTCTACTTATTACTTGCGTGCTTGCCGCAGGATCGCTTTCAACCATTTCAACTTTCAAGTATATAAGTGCAGGGGTTCTTTGAAATCTATTAGAATTTCCACCAACTTTTGGACGAAAGCATCCATTATCCTCTAAGGAAGAAGTCGAATAACAACGACGAGAGGTACCAAATCAAAATTTGTTACTAAACAAAGTTGTTTGTTTCGATGAGTTCCGACTACCATTTTCGGGTGGTATGAGTTAGTATTGACACCTACTATATATATATATATATATATATATATATATATATATATATATATATATATATATATATATATATATATATATATATATATATATATATATATATATATATATATATATATATATATATATACACACATATATAGGGTGATTCAAATTCGAGGGGGACCAATGGGATCTACGAAACGGTAAGAGATAGGTAGTGTAAATATGGCAAAGTTGCGTATTTATGCGCCCAACAACTTGGCGTTGAGAAAATTTTCTTTTTCGTTTTTGAAATCTTTAAAAAAGAAGGAAATTTCAAATTTTCGTTTGTATTTTTTAATCAGTTTATCTAAGCAGATATTAAAAATCTGACAGAACTTTCTTATGGCAACTTTTTCTTCTCTACAAAATGGAGGTTACAGATTTTAAATCCGACGTTTCTTCCATTGGTAACCATCATCAACTTTGTTTTTTCTAATTGTGAATTTTTACGTCATTTGACAGAAAATTTTTTCTGATTTCAAAAATGTGTAAAATGGTAATCTTTAATAAAAAATAAGGCTAATAACACTACGCAAGAGAAGTTTTTTTCAAATAAAGAAAGGAGATACTTTACGAAATGTTTATTATGACAAAATTAGAGAACAAATTTTAACATAATTAAAATAACAAGGAAATCCATTTAACATTTTAACAACCAATAACCAGTAACCAGCAACACTACTCTTTAAGTTAATAATAAATAATTTCATTCTTTTTTATAAAAAAAGACTATGCAGGGTAAATAAATGCAAGTCATTGCTTTGTAAATTAGCAACTGGAAGCGTGACAATAACGAAAAGCAACTACAGTAGGTGTTCAAAGAGAAAACCGTTTTCTTGAACACACTGCTCTTTTTATAATATTTTGTATAGGTCGTTGAATATTCCGACGGGGAGTACCCTTACACATTGCTACCACACCATCACGCAATTGCACTACATTTTCATATCGCCACTTGTGGACGATATTTTTAATTGTACCCCATAGAAAATAGTCCAATGGACTTAACACCGTAGACCGAGCGGGTCATTCAATGGCTCCTCGATTTCCTATCCATTTATTTGTATAATTTTCGTCCAAATAATTCCTAACCAGCACACCATAGTGGGGTGGGGCGCCGTCTTGCTGCCACCAAGGGTCCCGTAATTGGATTAGTGGGATATCGTTCAAATATTCACTTATTGGTCTTCTCAAAAATTGATGGTATCCCTTCATAAATAAGAGGGTCTAGTAATTTATCATAAAGCAAACCAATCCAGACATTAAAGTCAAAACGATTTTGATTTGTAACTTGAATTATTGCCTTTGAATTTTCTATCGACCATACATGCTCATTATTGCGATTAAAGAATACTACGTTAGAAAAATTACATTCATCAGTCCAAATTATTCTTCTCGCAAAGTTTACGTCACCATTAGTTTGATCAAGCAACCAGTTACAAAAATTTAGACGTCTGTTGTTATCGCCAGGGCGTACCGTTTGGCTGGCATGGATTTTGAAGGGCTTGTAATTTGAAGAATTGAATGTTCTCCAAACAGTTGTTTGATGAATATGTAAATTACGAGATATCTCTCTGGTGGACATTGATGAATTGTCATTCACCTAAAAAACTTTGAAGAATGAAAATAACGTAAAAATTAACCCACTTATCTTACTGATTCAATAATAGCTTCACGATTTTCTAGAGTATACAACGTGCTCCAGGATTGATGTTACAAGAGGTGTGATGCACTCTTCCAACTGAGCTATCGAGGAGGCAAGTCACAATCGATTCAAACTTAAAACTGTATGTACCTCCCTAGTTACGATACATTATACTTTTTATACACAATAAAGGATCACAGTCAACTTTGATTATATGTCATGTAAGCTCGAAATTCGCTAAGGTTTCGCACATGACAACACATGACTGACTGTAAATTTGTATTTGCTATACGCAGTACTAATAGATAAACATTGAAATGGTTTCTAATGAACGAACAGGAGTTCAGTAAGATGATCATTAACTGTATTTATATAAAATTAACGTCTATAGTACATACACTAAAAGATCAACTCGAGTGGAATTTGAACCCACGACCTCCACTTCACTTGAGTGGAGATCTTCCATCTAAGCTATCGAGGAGACAAATCACAATCGATTCAAACTTAAACCGTATGGGCTTCCCTAGTTACGATATATTATAATTTTTATACACATTGAAGGATCACAGTCAATTTTTGTTGTATGTTATGTGAAATTCGCTAAGGTTTCGCACATGACAACACGGGACTAATTGTAAATTTTTATTTGATATACGCAATACTAACAGACAACCATAGGAATGGTTTTAATGAACAAAAGTTCAATATAATAAGCATTAACTGTATTTATTTAAGATTAACTTTTAAGGCTTGAATCGATTGTGACTTGCCTCCTTGATAGCTCAGTTGGAAGAGCCCCACTCTAGCAAAGTGGAGGTCATGGGTTCAAGTACCACTCGAGTTGATCTTTTACGGCATATATATATATATATATATATATATATATATATATATATATATATATATATATATATATATATATATATATATACATATATACATATATACATATATACATATATATATATATATATATATATATATATATATATATATATCGCTAATTATGATAAATGTTATATGGGACAAGCTTCTAGGAATTTATTAGGTAGAATATCTCATGACAGTGGGGTTAAAATGAAAATCCGGTCACCGTAAGGAGCCTACTTCCCGATGGGGTTGGGAGAAAGCCGCTTGAAGTTTTTTTTGCTAAGGAGCGTTAGTTTGGTTTTTTTTTTAGTAAATTATGTTTTTAAAATACTTCGCTTTTGGGTTTTTAAATGGTGTATTTTTATATTTATATTTAATTTAAGTCGATAAAAATCAAGGTATTTATCGGTGTGTCGACTTTCAGTAAAAGAAGTGAATTACTAGTTTTAGATATTAGTATGTCAATTAAATGTTAAACTTTCATTAGTTTCCTTCTACATGGTAAACTGGATACGGGGATGAGTGCCGTTTATAAAAACATCAAATGTGTCATGTACATATCTATAACGAACTAAGGGCTTTTTAGTTTGTGACGTTAATATTTCAAATTTCTCCATTTAAAAATAAATCTTTGTAAGACAGTGTTGAGAAAGAATTATAATATGCTTCGGAAAAATGTAACCAATATATTCAATAGTTTCTCGTAAGGACTTGTGTACCGACTGACACTACACCAAAACTGACCATTACATCAGCCTCTTCACTTTTGAAGTTATGCATTTTTTCAATGAATTCGGCAGAATTTTTAATATAATGAGGTTGTAATAAAAATGTAATGTTTTTTTTGCAAGATTGTATGTAGGACAACCACTTCCACTAAGAATAGGGGATCGAACTAAACGAATTTGTAATCCTGAATTTTTGAAAGATGAGTGTAAGTGTTTAGCAAAATCACTACAAGCTAATGGATACTTATTTAAAGATATTAATAATGTTATTACATATGTTAGACATTACCAGAAATAAAGCTAGTGCTGAATATTGGTACCGATTTTCTTCCTGAAATTTTTTCGTCAAACATCTCCCTTGTAGACAAATGATTATACTTTTGAGTTCCAGCAAAAATGATTAGTGCTAATAGAGCGCATATCTCCTCCAATGATGGCATTAACCCTAGAATACTTACCTTCTTAAGCAACCTTTTAATACTAACTATCGTAAAATTTACTACGGTAAAAAAGACAAGCTTAGTAAAAATTTGTGTAATTATTTATAAGCTTAAGAAATAGTTTACTAAACAAAAAGGAATATCAAGACACTAATTTTAAAAGTTTAAAAATATGTTGTAAATCTGTTGGGCACAGGAGACACAAAAAATGGAGCGATGTTCCCCGCAGAATGACCGTCGGCAGCGATGACAATGGTGGGTTGTCATTCGGCGTTTTTTTGGCAGGGCAAAATTGACACATGGCAGGTTTCTTTTCCTGTTGAGTTGGTGTTTTCTGCTGCTGTTCCAGATTTAAAATAGTTTAAATCAGCAGTCTGATAGGACGGTTCAAAGTGGGCCATTTTATCCGTTGTTCCAACCAGGGATTGATGAGTTGATCCGAAAGAATACTCATAAACGTCTTTCTTGGAATGGGATCGCGTCCGTTTTTGTTTTGATTATAATTATAAATGATCCAGGAATCTATGCAAGTGATATTAATCATTCCGTAAAAAAGACAAAGTGGACACCTTCTTGTTTTTTTTGCCACATTCCTACTCCCACACATTTGGTCGAAGGTATCAACTCCATATTTGGTCTTGTTGGATGTCTGGTTTCCCTGCTGTAGTATTTTCTACATGTGAACTATCATGCATAGTAGATATCAACATAACTGTTTTTGTAGCTTTAGTTTTGTACGACACCATAGTTGTGTGGCCATCAAAGCAGTGTATTGAGCTTCCAATACTTCTACTTTTGCAATGCAACATTTGAGGAGGTATCCCTTTTTTGTTGCTTCGTAACGTGTCTACAAGGGTCAGGTTATAAGGAGGTTTCAACAGTTCAATAGCCATTGGTATACTGGTGAACCAGTTATCCATGGTCACATTTCTGTTGCTTCCGTAAACTCATTCAGTTAATTTTTTTACATTTTATTGCCCCAACGGTTGTCCATCTGTTTTGGTTCCCTTACCCAAATATACCTCAGCATCAAACATGTACTTGGTGCCAACATCACACACCATTACAATTTTGAGGCCATATTTCGCCGGCTTATTAGGGATATATATCCTAAATGGGCATCTTCCCCTGAAAGCCAACAGCTTCCCATCTCTTGTGAGATATGAACCTGGGTTGTACGATGTTCTACAATTGCTGATTAGTTGATCCCATATTTCGCGAATAGGAGCTAATGGGTCGATTTTTTTTTTCTTTCAGGTCGAGTTTGCTTGTCATCAATGCGAAGACAATCTATCTGGAATTCGAATCTTTCCCGGCTCATAATAGGTTTGTACATATATCCTGAAATTTTTTCGTCAAACATCTCCCTTGTAGACAAATGATTATACTTTTGAGTTCCAGCAAAAATGATTAGTGCTAATAGAGCGCATATCTCCTCCAAATTCATTTGTGAGTTAGTCAATTTTTTTGTTGTATACTTTTGCGAACGATAAAAAATTTCAACATTTGTGTGATTTATTATTTCTTCTAGAATAGTTGGCTTTATAAGGCAAGAAAAGACATCCAATGGGGTCACAGCCTCTTTAGCCTTGTTTGTAGGTCCTTGGACAATATAAACGATATTGCGCTTGGATGTCTTGGTGCTTTTTTCGTTACCGAAGACCACCTATGACCGTTTTTACCTTTGAGGCTTACTGGAAATGAACCTTGCTGTACTGAACTAGGCTTTGGAACTGTAATATCAACGGCTTCATTTGGTACAGTAATTTTGTTTGAATTTCTTTTATTTTCGTTGGACATTGTCTCCACATTTTCTTTGCCTGTTTCTCTTTTTGTATTCTTGTCATTTTTGACTCTTATCCTTTTTCGTTTCTTGCTGGTAGATGGTTCATCGTAATCAGCATTTGAGTCACTTGACAGACAGTATTCTGTTTCAGATGGAAGAAATGTTTCGATATTATCTTCTATTTCAGAAACGCTTTTCGAATCGTATGAAATATCATTTTCGCCAGGTAATAGTTGTTAGATATCCTTCTCCATTTCGATTTCCAACTCCTCTTGAGTTAGTGGTCTTACATCATCCCACTTTTTATTATCCATTTTCAACTACTGCAGAAAAAAAGAAAAAATCTGTCAAGGACTCACGCGCGGAAATACTAACGTTAGTATTTAACTTCGTAAAAAATACTACGCAGCACACAAACCAAGTCACTTACAGGAGCACTATCACTATACTACTCAAACAGGTTATTGTGTCTATCCCCACTAAGACATAGGCGGGGCCTTAGCAGGTTTTGTCATACCATGGCAATAAAACAGTGATCAAATGAAATTCGCGTAGTAAAATTTACGATGGTAAGTATTCTAGGGTTAAGACTGTTTTTACACGTACCAGACAAATTATAGCATATGTGTGCTAACCTAAAGACATTTCAAACCCATTGTCATCTTCTGGAGTGTATGTTATCTTGTTCTTGTGGAAAAGTATACATTGGAATCACAAAACGTAGCTTTGATACAAGATATAGGGAACTTATGAAATGCTGCAGATTAGGTCAACCAAAGGATTCTACGATAGCTGAGCATGCTTTAAATAATCTAAATCACGACATTCAATTTGATAGTATGGAAATATTGTGAAGACAACTCATGATTGTGTTGGTTTGCAACCTGAGGCTATTGCGAGATATAGAAAACTTCATAACCAATAGGAAAATTTAATTTTCATTTTAGCTTGTGGTATGCTTATGATTTTTGCTGTGATTTTTTCTAGGCCTTGAAGTAAATGTTTTACCAATTAAATATGTTAACTTACCACAGCTCTGTAATAACTTAACATATGCAGTTAAAATTAGAAAATATATTATTCGTACTAAAAATATAAATACAAAAATAGACCACTTAAAAAATCTAACAATTTAACAATTTAAAAACCCAAAAGCGATGTATTTTAGAAGCATAGTTTACTAAACAAGCAAACGCTCCTTGTCACAGGAACTTCAAGCGTCTTTCTCTCAACCCCCTTGGGAACAAGGCTCCTTACGGTGGCTGAGGAAAGTAACGTTAAAGGTTTGGTAGAAATAATACATTCACACAAATACAAATTAATGCAAAATACGCTAAAGCAAACAAAAAAATTTCCTGAATTTCCTGAATACGTCTCTGATTTATAGTAGCTTTAATAACAGGATCGGATTTTTACTATTAAGAACAAATGACAACGTTTTATTGCTCGTATAAATATTGTTTTTTTTTTCGTATTACTTTTTATTCGTAAGTAGGATAGGCCTTATCACTGATGTGATGGTGAATTTAACTGTTTATCAGAAGGGAATTTGAATGTTTGAAATCGTGTTGAATACTATAAAAACGCTTTATTTTTATAAAGAATAGGCGTTATGTAAAATTTATTTGGTGGTAGATTGAAAATCTTGGTAGTGAAAGAAAGGAATGTTACCGTGTTCAAGGTATTTTAGCATCTGGGAACGATTTGTTCTCGGAATATATTATGTGGATAAATTAAATCCACTTAGTAAAGTGTCTGGGGCGTCGTGTGAGTGTGTTTTGGGAGTAAATCTGTAGACAGCACCCAACGGTATATATAGGCAATCAGCTCCGTTGCGTTGTCTGGTGGATACTGTGGGACCGACAGAATGTAGCCAATCAACTTGTCTGTCTCCCGGTGTAAGTAAATAACGATTTCGGATATTAAGCTCATGCCGTTACGTACTCTACGGGTGTTTGTGTAGGTGTTGTAAAAAAAACTTTCCTGAAGGTAAAGGCCAATTTGAACGACAACCAGCCAAGGTGTACAGGAAAATTCGAGAAAAGATTCGAATCAACATTCCGAATTCAGTAGCACGTCCTATGGTTAAATAGAAATACGCAAAAAGCAAAGACGACTTCTGTTAATGCGTTAGGTCAGATATTAGCTACTACTTAGGTAGTGGGGCTGGAGGGGACTCTGACCAAGAAAATTCTCAACGATTTCATTTGGAGGGTGGAGAGGATAACGTTGACTATTTGGTTATTCTGCAATTTTGGAGAAACTGGTTTACTAGCGAATAATTCATTAGAAAAATTTACAAGTTTCGAGTATTGTACATATCGATTTTATAGAAACATACTTTAAGTAAATATGTATTACTATTGAACACACTTATATGCAGATGAGATGCGAATTTTTAATTTGTCATCACTAAGTAATTCTAATTATTTTTATCTCTTAATACAGAAGTACTGCAGATTCATGTCTTTAAAATCACAAAACATATCTATAGCTTACTTGCTTTTTAGAGGGATTTGTTGAAATTGTTTTTCATTGTGACTTTTCCAAGATTAACCTTCGTCTGTGGTGGGTTGGAAAGAGCTACCGTCCTTTACCAAATTTTCCTGCTATTATGAATTATTTTCAAATTGTCCTGCTTTAATTAAAATTCACGGATATTGTCAAATAATGAATTTATATCCCCTCCTACGTTAATTTCAAAAACATCGAAAGTTTTTCAACGCCAGGGTCCCCTCCTGCCTATCCGTCAATCATAACCTGAGGATCCCTACACAGAAACCATCTCCGTCTTCCGCGGATCCTCAATAAAACCACTACCGTACTTCTGGTTTTACGCCAATCCGTTCCCCCGACCTGTCAATTTTTGTACGTGTCAAACAGTTTGTAACATCATCTACATATAGCGGTGCTTACAGCTTTTTAAGTCTGAGGCTAAATGCACGTAAGTCAACACGCTAATGACCGATGCCACGCCGGGTTAGACATCCGACGTAATCGCTCATTTACTCCGTTGAATAGAAAAGTACTCGCATAAATTCAGTCAACCCAGGGAGATCATCTAAACAGTGCAACACATGCTTGTAAACGATATTCCACCTACACACCGCACACTGACTCACACAAACCCGCCTACCCTAGGCAAAGTAGTCGAAAACCAAAGTGCAGATAGCCAGCAGATTAACCGCAACCAGAGGCCCGCAAATTGATCAAATTTGGGTCAACTAGTCTCCTAAAGAAACTCCTATCTTTGTACGTAAACTTGAGTAGTACATATTCATCGTATGCAAATAACTGCTGTCCTGCACGCTCACTCATCTTGAGATATCCAGCGATAAGGTACATCTATTTTTAGACTTTAAACTTTCCCCAATGTTTATATACCTTAATTAGCTTTCATATCAGCGTTATTAGCGCTGCAAGTGAGTTTAAACACTCAGTAACCCCGCCGATTTGATTTCATTAAAATTCAGATCAATAATTAAACTATGATTGGACAATAGATCCACCAGCGTAGTTAATATCCTCGCGTAAATAATTAATTAGATTATTCCTCTTTAAAATACACGCTTACTAGAAGTAAAACCGTAAAATCTTTGCTTTTATTAAAGGCCAATTGGTATCCTTGTTAAAATATAAATTCTGTACTGAACAACGGAGTATATCCTGTTCCTAACAATCTCTAAACTACAATGTTTCCCGAAGGTTTAAATACCTTATTAAGGTCATCATTTCACCAGGTCACTATTATCGCTATCAAAATCAGAAGCGCACCGAGAATGCGTGAATGGCACCCAGAAAATGGTCATATCTAATATCCAAGAGTGTAGTAATTCGGAAATACCGTCATTTTGGTTTGGATACAGCTTTTAATAATTACTAAAGGTATTTAGACTAAATGTTAAGCACTGTAATTAACAACCGTTTGTAAATAATTAATTAGAATACGGAAACTCTGTACAAATTTGGTCCGATTAATTCCATTTAAAAAGAACACGTTTCAATAAAATGGGATCGTAAAAGCTTTTATTTTATAAACTAAAATCGTATTCTCGTTAACGTATAAACTAGTCTCTTTAAAATATTGATTATTTTAGTTGGCCTTCGCGGGTATAAAGAGCAAAGCCCTTGCTATCTTATCACCCAACACATGCCATGCAGTTTAACTAACGGCATTTCCTGCTTCCTTCTGCCACCGAAAAAGATATGACAGGCTTCAGAATTTTGATTTATTTTTTTGATAACTCATTTTAACTAGGATTAAAATAGGACTTAAAACTGGGTCTTTTGAATGTATAGCCGCCATTATTACCTATACTTTCACAGAAAATCCAACAGGTGGAGCTAGCGGAGGACCACGGCTTGTAGGTCCCAGAGAAAGGCGTCCACCCGAAGACAAAGGTTCAGATCCCGAAGAGGAGTCAACATTTATTTTTAGTTTTCCGAAATAACTTCTTCATTTAATCTATTTTGTATATTTTAACGTTGTCAGTTTTAAGTGTAAATGTATTTAGTATTGTAAAAAGAAATAGGCTTGATAGATGTATATAACCCTGTATAAGACTACGGTTCAGAGTGGACTTCTACTACAGCGATCAACCCCGACATAAGAAAACGAACCTCTCCGCTTCTTGCACACGCAAGGGCCGGTTGAGCTAGTTCTAAGGCAAAGTAAAGTCAGTTTCATTCTCGTAAGAAAAGTGGCTTACAGGGTGTCCTACAATGTCATTTTCGAAACCGTTTACTGTTTACTTAATTTGTAGAAATATTTTTATGACTATCGTCAATTCAAGGTACGTTAGATAACGTTTGGATTATTGGAAAGTCTTAAAATTGCGATAATTATTCTTCATAATGACATAAATGTTATACCATAAAGTGTGGTAAGGAACCTAAATTTTACCAAGTAATGCACATGTAAAGTTCATTGAGCATAAAAGTGAATGTAAATAGATCTTGTCTAAAGTATTCCTTCAATAAAAGTGATCATCCTGTTTTACATATTTGAATGTATTACTTTGAGTGCTTAATTAGCCTACAATTTTCTGTTTAATATTGGCTTCTGTTGCGTTTGTTCGATCTTCAAGTATACGCTAAAATACCTAATACGTTTTAAATAGAGCTTTCCATAGAACAAACACCAAACAAACATGCGTGTGTTAGTGTGTGTGTATATGTGCGGGCGTGTCGGCGTGTGTTTTAGTGTATGCGTGTGCGTGAGTACGTGTGTGCGTACGTGTATGCGTGTGGGAGAGTGTGTGTGCGTTTGTGCGTGTGTGCGTATCCGCGTGTGTGTGTGTGCATTTGTGCATGTATGTGTGCGTAATAGTGTGCGTGTGTGTGTGTTTGAACGTTAGTACTTGTGTGCGCGTGTGAGTGTGTGCGAGATATTGTGTGTGCATTTGTACATGTGCCTGTGTGAGTTTGTGTGTATACGCGTGCATGCCATAGTGAGCGTGTCTGTTAGTGCATATATGTTAGATTGTGAATATGTGGGTGTTTGCATGTGTGTGTGTGTGTGAGTGCTTGTGCGTGTATGCGTGTGTCAGTGTGTGCGCGTTTGCATGTGTGTATTTGTGGGCGAGTTAGCGTTCGGTTGCGTGCATGCAAGCGAAGGTGTGCGTGTATGCGTATGTGCATGTGTGCTTGCGTGGGTGTGTGTCTATGTGTACGTGTATGTTAGTGTGGGTGTGGGTGATTTCTTGTGTATGTGTGTGTGTGTGTGTATGTGTGTGTGTGTGTGTGTGTGTGTGTGTGTGTGTGTGTGTGTGTGTGTGTGTGTGTGTGTGTGTGTGTGTGTGTGCCTTTGCGCGTTTGTGTGAATATGCGATTATGCGCGAGTACGTTCGTGCCTGTGTGCGAGTATACGTGCCCGTGTGCGTGCGTGCGTAAGTAATCACTTGTGTCAGTGTATCTGGATGTGCGTCGGAGCGTCTGTGATTGTGCCAGTGCGCGATTGCGTGCGTGCGAGGGCAAGTGTACGTGTGTTATAGTGTAATGTGGTTGCGTGGATTCGTGTGTGGGTGTATGTGTGTATCTAAGTGTATGTATATGTTAGTGTGTGCGTGTATGAGTTTGTGGCTGAGTGTGTGTTTTTGCGCCCATGTGCGGTGTGCGTGGAGGTCTGTGATTGTGCCAGTGGATGTGTGTGTGTGTGAAGTGTAGTGTGTGTGTGTTGTGTGGTGTGTGTGTGTGTGTGTGAGTACATATGCCTTTGTATAGTCGTGCGATCATGCGTGTGTGTCTGCTTGCGTGAGTTTGTGCGCGTGTGGGTGCACGGGTAAGTGAGCGTGTATGTGTTGTGTCTATGTGTGTGTGTGTGTGTGTGTGTGTGTGTGTGTGTGTGTGTGTGTGTGTGCGTGTGTGTGTCGTTGCTGTGTCGTGCGTTGCGTGTGGTCGCTGCGTGGTTTGTGCGGTGGGTGCGTGTGCGTGTGGTGTGTCGTGTGTGTGTGTGTGTGTGTGTGTGTGGTTGTGTGTGGTGTGGTGTGCGTGTGCGTGTGCGTGTGCGTGTGCGTGTGCGTGTCTGCGTGTGTGTGTGTGTGTTTGTGTTATAGTATGTATGTGCGTGTGTGCGTATGTGTGAGTGTGCGCGTGTGCGTATGTGTGCGAGTCTTTGTGTGCATGCGTGAGTTTGTGCGGTGTGGTGTTAAGGTAAGTGAGCGTGTATGTGTGTGTCGTGTATGTGTGGGTGTGTGTGTGTGTGTGGTGTGTGTGTGTGTGTTGTGGTGTGTGTGTGTGTGTGTGTGTGGTGTGTTGTGCGTGTCGGTGCGGTCGCGTGTGCGTGTGTGCGTGTGCGTTTGCGTGTGCGTGTGCGTGTGTGTTGCGTGTGCGTGTGCGTGTACGTGTGCGTGTGCAGTGCGGTGCGTGTGCGTGTGCGTGTGCGTGTGCGTGTGCGTGTGGTCGTGTGCGTGTGCGTGTGCGTGTGCGTGTGCGTGTGCGTGTGCGTGTGTGTGTGTGTGTGTTTGTGTTATAATATGTATGTGCGTGTGAGTGTGCGTGTGTGCGTATGTGTGTGAGTCTTTGTGTGCGTGCGTGTATGTGGTGTGTGTGTGTGTGTGTGTGTGTGTGTGTGTGTGTGTGTGTGTGTGTGTGTGTGTGTGTGTGACAGTATGTAAGTATATGCCTTTGAGCGTTTGTTTGTGTGCGTGCGAGTATGTATGCTTGTTTGATTGCATGAGAGCGCGCGTGCGTGCTTGTTAGAAGGTGCATAAATACCCTCTCTTGCATTATTAACTATTAACCTACATATCTGCAAGTTTTTTACGGGACTACGTGCTGAAACGCTTTCGGTGCTTTAATTGCTGTATTTACAAAAATGTGGGTTGAAATATAATACAATTTTACTGAAGATATCTTGAATAGAATATCTATTTATATTTACAAAAGTTGCCACATTTGGTTTGAACACTACGGTTAGGGAACGAGTTCTAATCAAATGTTAAAAACCTTCAATATGGATGGCATTATTTCACTACATTATTTACAAGGTGAAATATATCTTTTACACGTGCTTTTAACTTCAATTTGGAGAATTTCGGCTAGAGCTCATAAGTATTGAATTTCCTGTATTTTTCTAATATTTCAAGTAATTCTTACAGATATTATCATTTACTAAGGGCAATACCTTAAGTTGTTATCGAAACGTATAAATTTATGTAAAATATAAATTCAAAAAAAACACCGTTTCAAAAACCAAAATTATAAATATTTTAAAAATGTTAGTTTTTTCTTTATGCATTTCTTTTCTTTTGAAACCGTTTGTGTACTTAAATTAATAAAACCTTATGTGCTTTCTTTTATAAGATATCTGTGAAATTCATGATTTGTGGTTCTGTTTAAAATGTTTTTATAATTAAAACTATCAAATTTATCTTCTTGTGCCATTTATATTTATGAATGTCTTGAGAGTATTAGACCAGTTCTAATTTCAGTAGTAAAATTAATAAACCATGAATTTAATTATACGTATCTAACTCGTCTAAAGTCTCGCGTAACTGTTTGATGAATTATGTAGGTATTTGAATATTTTTTTACTGGCTATGGATGTCAAGTTTGTTTCAAATTTTTCCATTTTTAAGGGTAACAAAGTTATTCCTAGTACTACATAATTGATGCTGATGATACAATATATTTAATAGAAAAATATACTCGTTTGTCAACATAAGTGAAGTCTTCTTATGGAACGTACCCCTTGCTTACCGCACGATCTTTAAGCTAGTTTCAAAATCGTAGTATTGTTTTAACTTTGAAAGGTAGCATGCTAAAACAAAGATGCCACAACTCCCAACACGAAAGGTTTAAGGCTTTGTTACAGACTAACAGAAGTGGTATGCACAAAGCTTATTTGGAAAAATGTGATGTATTATTAAAATAATCAATTGTGTTCTTGTATTCAAATAATCTATAAACACGCTATTTACTGCATTATGTAGACCACTCGGACGGTATAAATTAATTTATGCAACATTATGGTATTGACTATTCCCATAAACACCGTTTTTAGTGTATTAGACACGTCTATAGCTGCATTTTTCAAAAATTTTAGCTTCCTTTAAGTAATTCAATTCAGAAAACAGTAACTGTATCATTAATTCTAATTGTGTTTCCATTACTTTTAGTAACAAGAAAGATCAATTTATTAACTGATAGCAATCTGAAGGTTTAAATCGATAATACCAAAAATAACTAACTTAATTAAAGTAACTTGTAAAGTTACTATAATTCCAACCCATCGAGATGTTAGAGTAGATAATGGAGTATATATGTATTGATTTCCTTAAGTTAATAATGATATCTGAAATGTGGAATGTGAACAAAAGCGACGTTAATTGAAGTACTAATAATATAGTAACTAAAAATTAATTATAAAGAGATTTACATATCAATTTATCAGTTGTGCTTTTAATTATTCTCTGACAGTTGAATAATTGATAACCAAGTGAAGTAAGGAAAAGATTTGTAAGCATTTGGTCAATCAAGGTTTCAGCGCGGCTATTAGTCTTCAGAAAAAGACTAATGATCATGAATTCGAGATGCTTTTAAAATGGATTAGTTTTACACAAGTATCTTTATAGTAAAAAAAGGTAATACCAATTTACGCAATTTGTTTCATTGCAATTATTTAGACATTTCTGTGCGAGGTGTTATCATTAGTAAGTATTTGCCATTGCCTGTTGAACATGACAGCTTGACAAGCTTAGCAGAAGCGGTTGTTATACAAATTTAAATAGAAACAAAAAGAAACTGACAAGACCACCCATATTCTACATGCTACTATGGACATTCCGGATTTCATTTTATTTGTGGCTGAATATGAGGAAGTTACTGGAAACTGTAACACTAATAATAGTGAAGTGGTAAATTTCATACTGAACGCAAGTCAGCAGTCAATTAGTTAATAGGGTAGCAAATTGCTAGTATTGTCACCATGCAATCAGAGTTCAAGCTTTGAATTACACGTTAAAACTAAGCAAGTTTCGATTGCAAATTTGCCCATTCAGCCAACGTTCAAACAAAACATCTATATTTTCTGTAAACGAAGCATTACTTTCCTTTCATACACGTTTATTAATCAGCTTTTGTTGAATCAAACACAGCGATTCATTTTTGTAGTTGCTGCATATAGCAGAGATTACCCCGGGTGAATCTATAAATTAGGTACCTACATTAAATATGCGTAGTTTATTACAAAAGGTACGTCGATTAAACACCGTGTGTTATTGCAGTAGGCTTGTGACGTGCGTAGTCTTACTCTCTACTGGTTTATTGGTCATGTTAAACTTCTACAAAATTCTTTTATTAAATATAAAATTTGTAGGTGTGTCATTGCCCCCCAACCACTTCATATTTATTAAAGATTGTGTACAATTTTTGATTGAGTCCCCTTTAAACTCCCTTGCAGCATATGTCTTTTCTTATGCACCACCGAGGTTAGCAAGCTAGCGCATTTCGTTTTCAAACCCTATCCCCCTCCCCACTTTAATAAAATTAAGTTTTATTACCTTTCATTTGCACTTTTGTACATTACTAAAAATTTGGATTGCACGTCCAAACAAATGTCTCCCCTCAATTTTAACATTACTTACTGTCCCCCTATTTTAATTTATTTAACGTTTTTTATGTTCCTCGATTTGCTATGCGCTCTTACTCTCCAATCTTTTTTCGTTTTTTACGTCCTTGTGGCCGCTAAGAATTTAGCAAATTAGGTTTCCTGCGGTTACTCTCCCTCTAATAAAATCAATTTTTTTTTCCTTTTACTTGCATTTTTATGCACTGCTAAAAGTTTGGATTGCAATGTCTTATAATCGACGCTGAATATTCCTCACTTCCCCCCTCTTTTAGTTTATTTAACGTTTTTTATATTGTTGGATTGCACTCGTTCTACGTTCTTATGCACCCAATTTTTTCCGTTTTTTCGGCCCTTATGGCTGCTAAGCGTTGAACACATTAGGTTTCCTAACTCTAGCCCTCCCCCACTTTCATCAAATTAAGTTGTTTTTTTTACCTTTCATTTACACTTGTTTTGCAGTTTTGTGCACTTCTCAAAGTTTGGAATTGCACTTCTAAACAAATGCCTGATAGTCCATGCCAACATTGTTACGGTACGAAACCGGTTACTTATTTTTGTCATAAACACTTAAAACATTTAGTGTCCACATTATTTCATAATTAGATTCCATTTCTGTTAATCATTTAATCTAATTTCATTAACCGACATTGAGCGTCTACTTTTTTAACGTCTATATTTTTGACATCTACGGTGAAATAGTTTGCCGCGACTCCGCAGAAGTGAGTTTTGCTAAAATGGCATGATACACAAGTTGAAGAAATTAATTACACTTACTTCTAGTTTATGAGGCATCCAACCTGATATGGGATTGAAATTGCTTTAGATTTATAATATTCACACCCTGTTTACTAGGGATACATTATTTTTTACTTGCCTAACTAGGTGCATATAACATAACCTTTTACCACCAGGTAGCACTTTTTTTTTATTTTTAGCTGCCTTTACAGAGACTTTTAATTCTATCCTTTTAAATATAGAAGGCGGTGGTTTACTATCTTTTTTCTGCTTCTTTTAAAGAATTGGAAAAACTTGAAAAATTGGTGGATTTGGATTTCAATCAATTTTTATGAACGATCTGTATTGAAACAGGTTTGTTTCGGAAATAATTTCTTACACTTTATACGATTGTTGTAAGTTAATTGGTTACCTGGGAACATCTGCTGTTATTTCGGAAGGTTTACATGAGTTGATTGGCTGGGAAACCTCAGTTAACCACATCGGAGACAGGTTTACCCTGAAATAGCCACTTGCCCTATAGTTTTGTATTGCTTTAGGTGTCTTTAGATTTGCATGTATACATATTACTCGGTGTGTATTTCAATTCTTCGGCTGGACTAGCATACTACTTGTGCTTAAAATTATATGCTCACTAGTAGATTTAAGTTCAAAGACTACATTTTGCCTCACCTGTTTTAAGCTAAAGGCACATTTATGCTGTATTATTAATGCTTTGCTTATCTAATTGTTGCATGTTTAATTTTTTTTTTTCAGATTTACTGAAAAGTACTATAACAGTTTTTTTAAGTTCTGCAGTAAACACTCTTAATGATAATTTTCGACTTGAAGTCTTTATTAAAGTACCATTTTCTATAGCTATTGGAGGATATATTTAAAAAAATGTAATTATCTTTATAGTAAAAAAAGGTAATACCAATTTAAGCAATTTGTTTCATTGCAATTATCTAGACATTTCCGTGCGAGGTGTTATCATTAGTAGGTATTTGCTATTGCCTGTTGAACATGACAGCTTGACAAGCTTAGCAGAAGCGCTTGTTATACAAATTTAAATAGAAACAAAAAGAAACTGACGAGACCACCTATATTCTACATGCTACTATAGACATTTCGGAATTCATTTTATTTGTGGCTGAATATGAGGAAGTTACTGGAAACTGTATATTTTTTTTTGTCTACTAATTAAGGGTGATATACTAGGTTAATCAAATATTTTGGTTGTGACTCATGGATGAAGCAAGCACTTGTTTAATTGCCCTAAGGGTCAGTATAGTTGTTTATCTAACCAAGTTATTTTTAGTGGAACCCTTATTAGTGCGACCATTATCATTAGTTTTATTTTTGTTAGACTACAGTAGAAGGCCGGCACCATCCCCGCCCCTCCTTTTTTACGTCACAAGCCCCACCCCCTTTCACTTTTTTATATGCCCACGTGGGGGACCGGATTTTCCACCCTTATTTTTACTCGCTTACGTGTAGGACGTATTTCTTCTCCCCTATTTTTGCACATCCACGTGTGAGACCGCATTTTCAACCCTAATTTTTACACACCCTGGTGTGAGACCGTATCCTTTCTTTTCGAAGGCCCTTTTTAACACCTATTTTTACTCGCTTACGTATAGGACGTGTATTTTCACCCCTATTTTTACACACCCACGTGTGAGACCGCATTTTCTACCCTTTTCTTTTTCAACCCTAATTATTTTTACTCGCTTACATGAAGGACCGTATTACCCTTATTTTTATGATTTCTTTTGGGGGTTAAACCTTATGGCTGTATTAAGGACCTTTTGAGAGCTAGGACTTTTTTGTGGTTCCTAACGTGAGGACTGGGGTGGGGGCTGGTCTAGGGTTAATCTTAGGGTTATTTTGGTAGTATTAAGGTCCTTCTGGCTATATTAAGAACAGTTCCCCTGGAGGTTAGGCAAATGCACACACATACATTGTTGGAAATTGCATAATTAGTAATATATTATTATTAAAATTATCGACCCTATTGCTTTAAAATGGCCACATGCTATTGGATAATCTTTTACCTAAAGCGTTGTATTTCTAATAAGGAGGTTCTTGTGCGACACGTGTAGGGCTTCGCAACTTGTTCTCAGGCCTTCGCCCCCTGGCTGGAGATGGTGTGGGAACTTAACCTTACAAGACAAGTGTAGAGCTTAGCTCCTATCGTGGCCCCCTTGATGCAATTGTATGTTGTTCTAACTTAATCTTACAGCTGTAGGCCTTCGACCCGTCATACAAAATTGTATTCTAATAAGGAGGTTCTTGTAAGGTAGGACTTGTATCAGCGTGGGCGCCCTGGCCCCCTTGAGTAAAAATTGATTTTAGCGCCATCTAGTGGCGTATAGACTAATGAACATTTTCTGAAGATGATAATGCACACCTCTCTCTTGCTCTATCTTGTTTCTTCCTCCCCCCCTCTCTCTTTCTCACACACGCACAAACAAATCAATTAATTAATCAATCTCAAACAAATCACGTTCGATCATCAGATAAAACTCAATCAATCAGCCGAAATTATGTCTTACAGTTTGCGGAAATCAGATTACAGATCAAACTGAATGCATTAAAGTCTAATTAAATATGATGTGAAATAATAAATAATTTATACCCTAATGCAATGATGCTTTATGTATAGGCAGATCCTCTAAACAGTCACCACCTGTACATTAGGAACATCATATCTGATTTATTTGCATGTTTAATTACATACACACAAAACTATTTCATTGTAACGTGTTCATTAACAGCTGTAAAAACCCATTAAAAAGTAATAATTACTTATATATAACATAGAGTTTAATTAAAATTAACATGTTTTAAGAATATCAAACTGATATAATGGAAATAAAAGGCAAAAGGTTTTAATGGTTTATTATTATATACGCGAATTAACAATAACTATAAGTTTAAAATCCGTGCGTACCTGTTATTTTGTAGAGCTGATCTTATGACGTTAATCTGTGTAATAATATATTTAAAAATCTTTATCGGCATTTTTGTTAGCAATATCAGGTAAAAAACATATATATATATATATATATATATATATATATATATATATATATATATATATATATATATATTAAAAATAATACGCTTACCTTTAGAAGTTTTTCCTTCCACGCTACCATATGTTAAACTGAGATTTTTATACAACGTGTCTCACTAAAACACACTTTGTGAATGGATGAATATAAACACTCGATTACATACGTGTCATTAACTATTTTAGAAAGTAATACAGAAAAAACCTGAATTCGTATTTAACAAAACATGTACCTACAAAAAAATTTACATTCAAAACACAAATATTTTAAAAATTTTGCTAATGCGGAAATTACTTTTTAAATAATTGAATCTTCAGGTAACGTAAAAAACTCATTAAACAGTGATTACACATTAAATACATAACTTTTATACTACATCTATTATTACATAGAGATGGGATTATTCTTAAATTTAATTGATTTCGATAGAGCTCTGGAAATACTACAACCGTTCGAAACCTTGCTTCTTCTCTCGATATCAAAAAAGCTATACTAGTGGTACATTAAGTAAGCATAATAGCGGATACAGCTACAGTGCTAACGATTATTGATGTTTTTTTTCTGCATGCATGAGATTTTTTGAATGAGACAACCTCGCAGGTATTTTTTAAGAAAAACTATACACATCTCATGAGATCAAACGAGATTTTTTGAGATACAATCTCCTCATCGTCTGCACCTTCAACGATTATATTGTAACCTATAAAAGTAGCTAATAACCCTCAGAGTTTATCAGACATTATTACATGGACACGAGGTTAGCCCTAAATTAACTGGTTTCAACGCTGCTCTGGGAATGCTGCACACACTTAAAATCTTTAAGTTCGCTCGCAGAAGTTGTACCGTATTCATTTTCTTCAATTTTATCTGCAATCAGCGTCGAGACTGTAGTATGTTTTCTAATACATAAACAGAATCTTCAATACTGTGATGCGTGTAGTAGCAAAACACATTAGCTAGTTAGTTTCACCTCTATATTATCTTACATGCAAGCCTGGCCTTATCATAAATACACCTGTCGAAAAAGCTAATTAAACATAACTCAACGGACTGGGCATAGCAGGCAGCGTTTCCAATTATAGCTTTTAGCCACCACAATAGTGCCTACAACTACATACAATCGACTAACACTGCTTTAGCATGAGGCTCAAACGAAAAGAAACACATGCACGCACGCACGCACGTACACACGTACGCATGCACGCAAGCTAGCACTGCTTTAGCACCAGGATCAAACGAAAAACACGTATGCACGCACGCACGCACGTACAGACGCACGCAAACTAGCACGCTCCCACGTACACACTCACGCACGCACGCACGTAAGCTCGCGCGTACGCACGCACGCTCGCACGTACACACGCACGCAATCTAGCACGCTCGCACGTACACACGCACGCACGCACGCACGCACGAGCGCACGCTAGCTCGCACGTACGCCCGCACGCACGCACGCTTGCACGCACGCTTGCACGTACGCACGCTCGCACGTACGCACGCTCGCATGTACGTATGCTCACACGTAAGCACGCCCGCACGCACGTACGTACATTCGTAAACTTGCAAACATGAATCAAGACTGTAGAGCACTGTTAGGAAAAAAAACAGGTTTATTAACAAAATTGAAGGAAAGCTTAACGTTTGAATATATATTATTATTATTATTATAAACAAAAATACATCATTATCATTTAATAACATGCTTTATCGGCCTTCTACTGTCTACTAACGATTATAAGAAGAAAAAATTATTATTGACTTTAATTTGACAACAATAAATATTTCTTTTCCAGTCTTTGAGACTGTTGACGCCCTCTGTTTTAGTTTCTTGTTCAATTTTGTTAAATCATTTCCCACGGCTCCGCCTCCGTACTAAGGAGCTAGCCGAACAGCGTTACGTCCTAAAAGTTGTAACACTTCCTTTTATGGAGCATAACTTACCTACATTTTTTACATGATTTAGTATTAAAAATTTTAATTATATTACCTGGTGGGTAGACCACTTTTCGTACCTCAATCAGTTCAAACGCAGATGCTTTTTCAACACACCACTGCCCAACTAAAGCGTCATCTAGTATTCATTTTCCATAATTAAACTGACACCTGTTGTACTTTGTAACAAATTTTCTTACTGAAAAACCGCGTGATCTGTGATATTAAACCAAAACAGAATCAATTTAACGTTTTAATGAATACAAGTTGTGGATTTTCATAATTTGGCATGTAACAAAAAGCTTAATGTCGATAGCTTCGATGGTTTTGCAGTAACGCATTTCATCTTTTATTCCCAATGGGGCTTTTCGTTTTTCTTTAATATTACGAAACGTGAGTAACATGCATTTTTCGGAAATAGTTAATTGTCATTGGTAACACTTTTAGGCGGTTAGTTCTTCCTCTGATTTGTTCCATGTGGTTAATATGGGAAATTGATTAATATCCACCACGGCTCTTATTTATCTAATCATCTGAAGTGGTAACATTTAAAGTTTGGGAACACGCTTATCACTCCACATGTTTGGTTAATCCCAAGACCTGTTGTTTATTGCATTAACCAACTGAAATATCACAAGAAATAGGTTGGACAAGCAAGTATATTTGTTAACCTGTTAGATTTACTAAGGACGCTACCGGTGGTTTAACTATTCAACTATATATATATATATATATATATATATATATATATATATATATATATATATATATATATATATATATATGTACTGCATCACAATTAGATGTTTAACGGTTTCGATAACCTTAATTTGTAATGTAAAATTTTAAAGTATTTGACCTCTTTTGCAAAGTGGCAATTGTAACCATTGTAGTGCTAAACATTGTAATAATGTGCTTTACGCTTGGCTTTCTTAATATAATTTAACTAACCTTCTGTTTTTCAGCTTAATACCTGTAATGTACTGGTAATATACTGTTACATTTTTATTTCCTTATTAATAATTTTAATTTGCTTATAGTGTAAACGGGGCTTTAATCTAAACGTTAACTGCAACTATTGTATTCCATTTAACAACCAAGGTCGTGTGCGACTCTAATCCTTTATCGTACCATTTTGATTTTCAACTGCGGTGCATGTAGCATTAACGCATTACGAACCGTTCTTTTGGTTACTAGTGTTATAAACCAGGATTATATTGCACATTTTTTGTAATAATAAAACGGTAATTAACCGGATATTGCAATAATTAATCCAGAAAGAGTGATGGGAATGACTTTATACTTGGTTAACATTAGTCACTAACTTCCTATTGAGGGATTGCGTTTGGTTATAGCTACAACAAAAACAGTTCTTTCTGTTTGTCTTTTTTTTCTGCTTGTGTTGGTGCTACATCACCGCATATATATCTCTGGCTGCACATTTACCTTTGTTTTGTTTTTTTTTTTTGTTTAATTGAGGACTGGAGAAATTAAATGAAATTTTATAAGCGCCGTCAAAGACAACGGCCTTTCGACACATTCTCAGTCTAATCTTTGGCAACACACCTGACAACGGTCAAGTATGAAGACCCACCCGCATCTAAAGAAAACAAAAGCCAGATAAGTGATTGTTTAGTATAACAGCTATTTATTTTTTTGTGCATTATGCCGCCGCTTAATTTTCTCCGCTTGCTGTATTCAATGCTTATTACATGTGCTACAATTTTTAAAGCGGGTTATTGCGCTTTAATAAATATACATATCATGTAAAATAGGAAAAGAATTTATTGTATGAACTATGTACGATCTTCATTTTTGGTGATCACCAAAAAAAAAAAAGGTTAGCTAAAGCAATTTGTTTGGTATTAATCAGCTTGTTTTTGACTTTCGATAATACGCTTTAACTGCTTTGAAATTAACCTTATTAGCAAACGCTTTGTGGCGATTGATAATTTCTTTTTATGTACATTCATAGGTTTAGCGCAAAAGAAACCTGTTATACAGGTTATACTAAAGTTTCAGTAGACGGGCAACGTCGATGTTATTGTTTAAAGGCGAGTGTTGCAGATACGACACCTATTTGTTAATTGAAGTAAAGTAGGTATGTGATATACCGGGTGTTATTAATTTATTTTTGCTGAATACATAGTGCATTGTGGCATAAGAATTAATCCTCATATTATGTGTAACAACACGTTTGATTTAATTAAAGGTATTTGCTTTTTTTTCTTCCTCAAATATACATTAGTCAAGAACTGTTTGTGTTATGATAACTATTTGAATATATGTAAGATTGCCAAGAGTTAACCATCATTTTGTGTTACAACCTGTATAATTACTGACGTACTTTTTTTTGTTCTAACTAGGTTATGTGCGATTTTTCTTTATTTACAATAAATAATCAGATTGGAAACTACGTTCTCAGTCTTTTGTGTTTGCCGTGGTGTTACCTAGCGCCTTTCTTTTATTTTTACGAAGCTAAACTTATGGTCGACTCTGGCTTTCTCTCTTTACTAGAGCTGGTACCTAATAATATTTCTAAAGATAGTGGCGCATCCGGGTTTCTAGATGTAAGTTAATCCAGCGATTATATCCGGAACTGGGTCCATCCCCCTGAGTTGAGCTAACACTTAAGCCGGGTGCAATATTGCAGCTTCTCTTTAATAATACGTTCATGAGCTTATATCATCTCTACCCAGTGGGTATCAATGTCATATTAATAATTAATTACCAGTATTAATATTGGTACCAATATTAATTAATTTAATTGATAACTTTTAGAGATATTTGAAATTTCGCAAGCTTTCGCTAGTTATGCTAAATTCTATTGCTTATGGCCAGTGCAAACATTCACATGTGTTACATATGTGTAGTGAATAGCAAATTTAACATTGTTTTTTTTTTATTTCTGTTCTTTGAGGAACCAACACGTGCTTGTTTACCTTTATTTGAACCTTTTGCTACTTCAAAAAAAAATAGATTCATTATGCTTGGAACTGACAATAGGTTACCATAATTTAGGTTTATTGCTTTCGCTTGCTTAATTACATATTACTTATATATGGCATCCACGATGCTGTATAAAATTTAAGTGTCCGTTGTTGTCTCTGGGTAAAGGAGTATTTGTATAGATTCGATTTGGGGAAATACATTTCCATAATAAGAATAACTTGGCGCTCAAACAATCGACGAGATAGCGAGATTAAAACCCAACACTCTGGAGTAGTCACATACCACTCGTAGCTAGCCGCTGCACGGAGTACACGGGAGTACACCTGCGCCAGAAGTCTCCGTCATAAGGTAGATCATAACCTCTTTTACTTTATGTAACCTCCTCTATGTTGTTGGATTGCATTCGTTCTGCGCTCTTATGCGCCAAATTTTTTTCGTTTTTTGCGTCCTTACGGCTGACAAGCGTTGAACAAATTACGGTTTCAGAATCTAGCACCCCTCTGCCATTTTAATAAAAATAAGCTTTTTCTGCACCACTAAAAGTTTGGATTGCACTTACTAAAAAATGTCCGATAATCGATTCCAAACATTACTAACTGGCTCTCTCCCACTTTTAATTTATTGGTTGGTGGGTTGTTGGATAGCACACGTTCTACGTAGCTGTGCACCACCTTTTTTTTCTTTTACACTGTTGAGGTTGGGAAATTTTAAACAAATTGCGCTCCGTTGCACCTCACTTTTTTTCTTTGTACCTTTTTGGGCTGCTAAGCTTTAAAAAATTGCGTTCCCCAACCCTATCTCCTATCCCACTTTAACACAATTGGGTTTTCTCTTTTCGTTTCGCTTGAACTTATAATGCACCAATGTGCACCATTAAAATTTTGAATTAGGTTTCGTAACAAATGTTTAATAATCGGTTCTGAACATTACCCCCCCCCCCCCCGAAAATTTATTGAAATTTTAGATCACATTTCACACAAAATATCTGAGAATCCATTCAAACACCGAAAGCCACATCTATCCAAATTATTTCAAAACGGTTTTCTTTGAAACAAATTACAAAACAAAATAAAGAGCATATTATGCTTTAACTTGTTCGTTGCACCCTTCTGCTCCATTAGAACTTCCAATCAGTAATTTGCTCCAATATAGCAATGTAAAAAATTTATTTTGAGGCTCCGCAGTTGTTACTCTACTACTTTCACTCTAGGTATTGGTGTGAAACCAAAATTATTTCTGTAAATATTGTACATGTTTATAGTTCTAATAAATTCTAGTAATAAATGATAATATTTACTGATGGGTAATAAATAAAACAAAATCTAATATGAAGCATATAATTTATTAATTTTTCACGAATTTAAATATTTCGATAACAATTACAGTTATTGTTTAATCTTGCAGATTAAACAGGGTATTTTAATAATGTTAATAATTTTAGTAATTTTATATTTAGTAATAAGTTGAGAAATATAAGTAGAATTAACAATTAAGAAATACGTAAAACGAATCGTAAGCAAAACTGAATATAGAGCAGGTTAATTATTGCGACAATTGTGCTGATACAAAAGTGTGTAAGGTTGAAATTACACATATACTATGTGCATTATAACTAGTAAGCACAAAAAGGCGCTTAAATGAATAAAACATGACCTACTAACTAGGTCAAACAATAAAATACGTCATGTAAAAAGTTGTATATAAAGTGTAAATAGTATCAAATAAATCAGTCTTTGAATGAATCTCATTTTGTTCAATTACTCAACAGGGTTGTGAGGTCTAGTCTACAATTGATACGAGTGACGGCGTATCCCTCACATTAAACCCCAAATAATCATTCTCTTTAATCAGAGAATTGAACATGGTCCTTCGAGCCACCAACATCGGCAACCAGTAAAATTAGTTATGGTCCTTCGAGCCACCAACATCGGCAACCAGTAAAATGATCATGGTCATTCGAGCCACCAACATCGGCAACCAGTAAAAATGAACATGGTCCTTCGAGCCACCAACATCGGCAACCAGTAAAATTAGTCATGGTCCTTCGAGCCACCAACATCGGCAACCAGTAAACATCGTCCACCACCAACAGCAGCAGCTATTGAACATCAGCCTATTGAAGACATGAACACCACCACCGCCAGAAGAAGTTGCAACAGCAAGTCTACCTCTGTGAACTATAAGGATTTACGCCCCTTATAGGAAAGAAGAAACATATCGACAGTAGGTAAGAAAATCAAGCTTTATAAATAAGAAACAACACAAGACTCAAAGCGAAAAATGGAGAAGATAAACAAATTGGCCAACACCCAAAATGAAATTGGCAAGGCTATGGAGAAGATGTTTACAAATATGAAGAAAGATGCGGCGGCACGGAAGAACAAGGTGTACATTAATGAACGTAGCAAGGCATTGGAAACATGGTGGGAAGAAGCGAACAGCACACATAATGAAATATCCAAACTGCGGATAGATGATCATGACTACCACACATCAGAATACTTTGAAAAATTGGGTAAACTATATAATCACATTAAGAACTATCTGACAGAACTGGAAAAGAAGCTAACAACCACCTCGCAAGAAGACGATGGGGTCGATAAAGAACAAGAACAGCGATTGAAACGACAAGAGATCAAGATACAACAACTAGGTGCTCTATTACAACAAGTAGAAGAAAGATTGAAGAAAGAAGAAAACACGGTCCAACTTAAGTTATGGCAAGACAAGATTCAGCGCCAATGGACTGCAATTGAAGACCTGCACGAACACATAAAGGTACATGAAACAAAACATCAGGACAACTATTTTTCAAACAGCGAGTTCGAGAAAACCGAACAATGGTGTGACCAAATAAGCATCGAACTCGGAAACAAAATACAAATGGTTGGAGACAAGACATGCAGCATCAAGATGCCAGAAATAAAGCTACCAATGTTCAGCGGTGGCTATGAAAATTGGATGACATTCCAAGACCTGTTTGAAAAAATAATACACTCCAACAAAACGGTGACAACAATAGAAAAAATGCAGTACCTTAAAAGCAACGTCACAGGAGAAGCATCAAAACTAATCCAACACCTTCAAATAGCAGAATGCAATTACAAAACAGCATGGGAAATTCTCGAGAGCAGATACAACAACAAACGGTTAATGGTAAAAGTTTTAATAGACAAAATTCTAGACTTTCCCACTATCCAAGAGCAAGATGGAGGTGCAATAAGGCGTCTGCATGACACCACTTATGAGTGTCTGGAAGCAATAAAGAACCTAGGAGTAGAAACAACCTCCTGGGGTCCTCTTATTGTCTACATAGTAGCAAGAAAATGGGACGCAGAGACAAACAAACTATTCGAACAATCGCTGAAAGCACCAAATGAAATACCACTAATGGAGGAAGTAATGGAATTCCTCAAACTAAGATTCCAGTCAATGGAAGCGATGTCCCAGGCAAGAAAATCACACCATACTACCACACGAGGACAGCCCCAATGGAACCCCCAGTGGCAGAATAAACGGCAAGCATGCGTCTACTGCAACCAATATCACAGGTTGGGTGACTGCATCGAATTCAAAGGGTTGTCAACACAAGCCAGGATCACATTCGTGAGAGAAAAACGTCTATGTTTCAATTGCATGGACCACAGTTCCAACATCAGATGCCACGCAATACGGCGGTGCACAACGTGTCAGTACCCGCACCACACATTACTACACCAGGAATACAAAAAACCTGCAACACACCAGCAAACAAAATCGGCAGCGCACGCATCAACCAAAGAAGTTAAGGAAGCATGCAGCCCCGAAAATAGAAAAAAAGAAGTTTTATTAGCTACTGCAATTATCAGAATAAAGGACATCTTCGGTGAATTTCACGTTACGAGTATTAATCGATCCAGGGTCACAGGCATCATTCATTACTGAAGATTCTGCACAGCTACTAAGACTACCAAGGCAAAAAGTACATGCCGAGATCAACGGTTTAGGAGGTTCTACACCAACCAAGGCAACCTCAAAAATAAACATCCAACTAAAACCTTTACATCCAAGTACCTTCTCACTAACCACAGAAGTTATAGTGCTAAACAAGATCACGGAGAATCTTCCCATGAAGCAATTCAAGTTCGACAACAGCCAGTGGACAAACCAAATATTGGCAGATCCCACACTCGATAAACCGGGGCCAATAGATGTGCTTCTGGGAGCTGAAGATTACGCAAAGTTAATACTAGACGGGGTAAAAAGAACAGGCGACGTATTAGGTCAGAACTCAGAATTAGGATGGATTTTGTCAGGGCAGATCTACAATCCTAAAAAAGAAGAAGTGACGATAGTTAGTATGGTGTCACGGGAAGAAGAAATGCACTTAGAAAAATTTTGGGAACTCGAGGAAATTCCAAGGGCAGTGTAAATGTCCCAACAAGATGAAGAATGTGAAGAACATTACCAACGAACCACGGTGAGGAACCCGGATGGAACTTACACAGTAAAAATACCATTCAAAAAAGATCCAGACACGCTGGAAAACTCAAGACCATTGGCAGTCGCAAGATTACTATAGCTAGAGAAGAAATTTTTAAAAGACAACAAGTTGAAGACAGGTTACAAAAAATTCATGGACCTCCAACTAGGGCACATGAAACTAGCCACCAACCCAAATGAAGACAGGGTGTACATACCACTTCAGGCAGTTGTGAAAGAAACTAATACAACGACCAAGCTGCGGGTAGTATTTGACGCATCATCTAAGGACTCCAACGGGAAGAGTTTAAACGAGATGATGCACGTAGGGCCAAGATTACAACAGGATCTATGGGACCTCTTAGTAAGATGGAGAAAACATCGCTACGTGCTCATGGCTGACGTAGAGAAGATGTACCGTCAAATCAAACTTGACAAAGAAGATTACAAATACCACACTATCCTGTGGAGAACCACACCAAGGGAACCAATCAAAGAGTATCAACTTACAACCGTTACATACGGAACAGCTTCCGCACCTTACCTAGCGGTAAGGACATTACAGCAACTAGCCCAAGATGAAGAAAACAATTACCCGCAAGCATCTGCAGTAACACTGAAAGATTATTACGTGGACGACCTGTTAACTGGAACCCCAACAATAGAAGACGCAAAAACGTTACAGGAAGAATTAATCACATTATCAGCGAAAGGAGGGTTTACGTTAAGAAAATGGGCAGGAAATCACACAGAACTATGGAAAGAAGAAAAAGAAACGTCGGAACCACTGGATATCAACCAAAACGAATCAAGAGAATCCCTAGGAGTGAGATGGCTACCAGATCAAGACAGCTTTCAATTCAAGGTAGCAGTCAACAACAAAACATCAACAAAAAGAATCATACTTTCAGAAACAGCGAAAATCTTCGACCCGCTAGGTGGGTCAGTCCAATAACAATAACAGCCAAACTAATAATACAAGAATTATGGATAAGCGCATTCAAATGGGATCAAAAGTACCTGACAACATAGTAGCAAAATGGGTGAAGTTCCGGGATAAATTAAAAGCTATAGAAGAACTAAAAGTACCAAGATGGAAGAAAGATTCCAGATGGAACAACTTTACGCCATCCCAACCACCTCGTCGCGGCAGAATGTTCAATCTGCAATGAACATGAACTTCGGGCCAGGATGTTTAATCTTGCAGATTAAACAGGGTATTTTAATAATGTTAATAATTTTAGTAATTTTATATTTAGTAATAAGTTGAGAAATATAAGTAGAATTAACAATTAAGAAATACGTAAAACGAATCGTAAGCAAAACTGAATATAGAGCAGGTTAATTATTGCGACAATTGTGCTGATACAAAAGTGTGTAAGGTTGAAATTACACATATACTATGTGCATTATAACTAGTAAGCACAAAAGGCGCTTAAATGAATAAAACATGACCTACTAACTAGGTCAAACAATAAAATACGTCATGTAAAAAGTTGTATATAAAGTGTAAATAGTATCAAATAAATCAGTCTTTGAATGAATCTCATTTTGTTCAATTACTCAACAGGGTTGTGAGGTCTAGTCTACAATTGCTACGAGTGACGGCGTATCCTCACATTAAACCCCAAATAATCATTCTCTTTAATCAGAGAATTGAACATGGTCCTTCGAGCCACCAACATCGGCAACCAGTAAAATTAGTTATGGTCCTTCGAGCCACCAACATCGGCAACCAGTAAAATGATCATGGTCATTCGAGCCACCAACATCGGCAACCAGTAAAAATGAACATGGTCCTTCGAGCCACCAACATCGGCAACCAGTAAAATTAGTCATGGTCCTTCGAGCCACCAACATCGGCAACCAGTAAACATCGTCCACCACCAACAGCAGCAGCTATTGAACATCAGCCTATTGAAGACATGAACACCACCACCGCCAGAAGAAGTTGCAACAGCAAGTCTACCTCTGTGAACTATAAGGATTTACGCCCCTTATAGGAAAGAAGAAACATATCGACAGTAGGTAAGAAAATCAAGCTTTATAAATAAGAAACAACACAAGACTCAAAGCGAAAATGGAGAAGATAAACAAATTGGCCAACACCCAAAATGAAATTGGCAAGGCTATGGAGAAGATGTTTACAAATATGAAGAAAGATGCGGCGGCACGGAAGAACAAGGTGTACATTAATGAACGTAGCAAGGCATTGGAAACATGGTGGGAAGAAGCGAACAGCACACATAATGAAATATCCAAACTGCGGATAGATGATCATGACTACCACACATCAGAATACTTTGAAAAATTGGGTAAACTATATAATCACATTAAGAACTATCTGACAGAACTGGAAAAGAAGCTAACAACCACCTCGCAAGAAGACGATGGGGTCGATAAAGAACAAGAACAGCGATTGAAACGACAAGAGATCAAGATACAACAACTAGGTGCTCTATTACAACAAGTAGAAGAAAGATTGAAGAAAGAAGAAAACACGGTCCAACTTAAGTTATGGCAAGACAAGATTCAGCGCCAATGGACTGCAATTGAAGACCTGCACGAACACATAAAGGTACATGAAACAAAACATCAGGACAACTATTTTTCAAACAGCGAGTTCGAGAAAACCGAACAATGGTGTGACCAAATAAGCATCGAACTCGGAAACAAAATACAAATGGTTGGAGACAAGACATGCAGCATCAAGATGCCAGAAATAAAGCTACCAATGTTCAGCGGTGGCTATGAAAATTGGATGACATTCCAAGACCTGTTTGAAAAAATAATACACTCCAACAAAACGGTGACAACAATAGAAAAAATGCAGTACCTTAAAAGCAACGTCACAGGAGAAGCATCAAAACTAATCCAACACCTTCAAATAGCAGAATGCAATTACAAAACAGCATGGGAAATTCTCGAGAGCAGATACAACAACAAACGGTTAATGGTAAAAGTTTTAATAGACAAAATTCTAGACTTTCCCACTATCCAAGAGCAAGATGGAGGTGCAATAAGGCGTCTGCATGACACCACTTATGAGTGTCTGGAAGCAATAAAGAACCTAGGAGTAGAAACAGCCTCTTGGGGTCCTCTTATTGTCTACATAGTAGCAAGAAAATGGGACGCAGAGACAAACAAACTATTCGAACAATCGCTGAAAGCACCAAATGAAATACCACTAATGGAGGAAGTAATGGAATTCCTCAAACTAAGATTCCAGTCAATGGAAGCGATGTCCCAGGCAAGAAAATCACACCATACTACCACACGAGGACAGCCCCAATGGAACCCCCAGTGGCAGAATAAACGGCAAGCATGCGTCTACTGCAACCAATATCACAAGTTGGGTGACTGCATCAAATTCAAAGGGTTGTCAACACAAGCCAGGATCACATTCGTGAGAGAAAAACGTCTATGTTTCAATTGCATGGACCACAGTTCCAACATCAGATGCCACGCAATACGGCGGTGCACAACGTGTCAGTACCCGCACCACACATTACTACACCAACAAACAAAATCGGCAGCGCACGCATCAACCAAAGAAGTTAAGGAAGCATGCAGCCCCGAAAATAGAAAAAAAGAAGTTTTATTAGCTACTGCAATTATCAGAATAAAGGACATCTTCGGTGAATTTCACGTTACGAGTATTAATCGATCCAGGGTCACAGGCATCATTCATTACTGAAGATTCTGCACAGCTACTAAGACTACCAAGGCAAAAAGTACATGCCGAGATCAACGGTTTAGGAGGTTCTACACCAACCAAGGCAACCTCAAAAATAAACATCCAACTAAAACCTTTACATCCAAGTACCTTCTCACTAACCACAGAAGTTATAGTGCTAAACAAGATCACGGAGAATCTTCCCATGAAGCAATTCAAGTTCGTCAACAGCCAGTGGACAAACCAAATATTGGCAGATCCCACACTCGATAAACCGGGGCCAATAGATGTGCTTCTGGGAGCTGAAGATTACGCAAAGTTAATACTAGACGGGGTAAAAGAACAGGCGACGTATTAGGTCAGAACTCAGAATTAGGATGGATTTTGTCAGGGCAGATCTACAATCCTAAAAATAAGAAGTGACGATAGTTAGTATGGTGTCACGGGAAGAAGAAATGCACTTAGAAAAATTTTGGGAACTCGAGGAAATTCCAAGGGCAGTGTAAATGTCCCAACAAGATGAAGAATGTGAAGAACATTACCAACGAACCACGGTGAGGAACCCGGATGGAACTTACACAGTAAAAATACCATTCAAAAAAGATCCAGACACGCTGGAAAACTCAAGACCATTGGCAGTCGCAAGATTACTATAGCTAGAGAAGAAATTTTTAAAAGACAACAAGTTGAAGACAGGTTACAAAAAATTCATGGACCTCCAACTAGGGCACATGAAACTAGCCACCAACCCAAATGAAGACAGGGTGTACATACCACTTCAGGCAGTTGTGAAAGAAACTAATACAACGACCAAGCTGCGGGTAGTATTTGACGCATCATCTAAGGACTCCAACGGGAAGAGTTTAAACGAGATGATGCACGTAGGGCCAAGATTACAACAGGATCTATGGGACCTCTTAGTAAGATGGAGAAAACATCGCTACGTGCTCATGGCTGACGTAGAGAAGATGTACCGTCAAATCAAACTTGACAAAGAAGATTACAAATACCACACTATCCTGTGGAGAACCACACCAAGGGAACCAATCAAAGAGTATCAACTTACAACCGTTACATACGGAACAGCTTCCGCACCTTACCTAGCGGTAAGGACATTACAGCAACTAGCCCAAGATGAAGAAAACAATTACCCGCAAGCATCTGCAGTAACACTGAAAGATTATTACGTGGACGACCTGTTAACTGGAACCCCAACAATAGAAGACGCAAAAACGTTACAGGAAGAATTAATCACATTATCAGCGAAAGGAGGGTTTACGTTAAGAAAATGGGCAGGAAATCACACAGAACTATGGAAAGAAGAAAAAGAAACGTCGGAACCACTGGATATCAACCAAAACGAATCAAGAGAATCCCTAGGAGTGAGATGGCTACCAGATCAAGACAGCTTTCAATTCAAGGTAGCAGTCAACAACAAAACATCAACAAAAAGAATCATACTTTCAGAAACAGCGAAAATCTTCGACCCGCTAGGGTGGGTCAGTCCAATAACAATAACAGCCAAACTAATAATACAAGAATTATGGATAAGCGCATTCAAATGGGATCAAAAAGTACCTGACAACATAGTAGCAAAATGGGTGAAGTTCCGGGATAAATTAAAAGCTATAGAAGAACTAAAAGTACCAAGATGGAAGAAAGATTCCAGATGGAACAACTTTACGCCATCCCAACCACCTCGTCGCGGCAGAATGTTCAATCTGCAATGAACATGAACTTCGGGCCCGCCAGGATGTTTAATCTTGCAGATTAAACAGGGTATTTTAATAATGTTAATAATTTTAGTAATTTTATATTTAGTAATAAGTTGAGAAATATAAGTAGAATTAACAATTAAGAAATACGTAAAACGAATCGTAAGCAAAACTGAATATAGAGCAGGTTAATTATTGCGACAATTGTGCTGATACAAAAGTGTGTAAGGTTGAAATTACACATATACTATGTGCATTATAACTAGTAAGCACAAAAAGGCGCTTAAATGAATAAAACATGACCTACTAACTAGGTCAAACAATAAAATACGTCATGTAAAAAGTTGTATATAAAGTGTAAATAGTATCAAATAAATCAGTCTTTGAATGAATCTCATTTTGTTCAATTACTCAACAAGGTTGTGAGGTCTAGTCTACAATTGATACGAGTGACGGCGTATCCCTCACATTAAAACCCCAAATAATCATTCTCTTTAATCAGAGAATTGAACAGTTATCGTTTTCAGTAAATCATAGAAATTTAATTAAGATGTCAAATAAAAATATGTAGCCTAAAAACGCAAATGTAAGCCCGATATAATAGTTACAGAACGTATAGGAAAAAGCACGGAATCAAATTTTATTTTAGTAAAGACTAGCTAGATCTTTAATAAATTAAATATAATTAAGCTGCCTTGAAAATGACAAATCAGAACACCCTGTAACGGATGCAGGCTAACAATGAAAAATGTCACAATAAAAATTAGTTTAAAAAAATTACAGAATATAATGTTTAAAGTCGTGAAAAATTTCAAAGCGGTAAAAGTATTCAAAGCTAAAAACTTAACATACGAATGAAAGATTACATCGTAAGAAATCCAACAAGGAAATAACTTTACGTTAATATTTAAGGACCATAATCGTTATTGTACAGTGAAAACAGGCTGATTGAAGTTATTCTACCCGCGAGGGAGAATTTGGTATGGGTGGTTCCCGGCGCTTGAAAGAATAACACGACGTTCTTACTAACCTTTTAATATTATTGCATAAATGTTCTTAAAATGACAAACCATTATTGAATAGACAGAAGCAACCGCTTCTTAACGGATGATTTCGCTCAAACGATAGTATCCGCCGCCACCGAGTTAAAGTAGTTATAATCGTAGACGGATTAGCGTCCGCAGGCACATCTGTACCTACCAGTGCACCAGGAAATCTCCTGGCTTCCTGGGACTGCTATCCTTTCTTGTGTATCTGTTCAATCTCAGGTTAATTTCAACTACATGGTAAATCAATACAATGTAATTGGTAAAGCCAACAGTCAAAACTAAAATGAAAGCATACAATTTCATATTTTTTTAATTGATACTCGTGAAAGTTTTCATTTTCATTGCACCTATTTTTGTTTCTTTGAAATATTAATGTTGGTTGAGTTATTGGATTTGTTCCATATCTAACACTCTCAGTTTTGGAGTGATCGCAATAACTTTCCTTTTAGCGCCAGTTATACCCGTTTGCACCGTATTTTGTTAAGCATCTCTTAGAATAAGAACACCTTAAAATTAAGTCTATCTTAATTCACCCGTCCTTTGCACTGTAGACATTTAAGCGTTTCTTAACACAAGTCTTTCCTAACTTGTAAACAACCTGACAACAGTGCAGATTCCGTAGTGATTTTCTAGTTCCATTTATTAAAACCATTGCGCAATAGCTGATTTATAACGTAACATTTTGTTATGATGAGTGTAAAACTATATAAACAGAAATATAGGATTTAAAATTATACATTTTAGAACGAGGCAGGGTTAAGAAAGAGGACTGCGAATTTTAACTCCCGCGATAAAAACCAGCTTTTAGTTTATAGGTATAAACGTATCATAGAAAATAAAAAAAAAACAGATGTGGCGCATAATGAAGAAAGAACGAAACATGGTGCCGAATATCATTAGAATGGTGGCGGTGTACGAAGAAGCTCGGAACAATTAAAAAAATTAAGAAAATATGCAGCAGAGGAACGAAGAGATACTTTATTGACTGGTATATACTGTGTTCGAGCTACCAATATTAATATTCATTCTTAGTGTAAAAAAAAATATTTACCATTGATTCCTATTAGGAGCATCAAATACAGATCACTTTCTATCATTTGTGCAACTAGGTCTCTATAAATTTATTTTTTTATTGAAGGTGGAGGCATTCTAACAACAAAGCCAAATGATGATGCATTCTTGAGGTCAATTGTGAACGAAAAAACAATTGATGGCCTTCCCAATGAATTTGATGATGATCGCATCGAGCCTAACATGGAAAATGTATGTAACAATTAATTAAAGTTAATATTTATTTCAGTAATGCTGTAATTTACAGATGACAGACAAAAATCCGAAGGACACAATAAGTACCTCGATTCCGCTGATACAGTTTGATGTTGAAAATGTGTTTCAGAAATAAGTATATAATTTGTAATTACTATATCGTAACACAATAGGTTAGCACAATTTCAACAGAAACTGCCACGCCTTCCACAAGCCAGTGGAAGCATGTCGCACCGAGTCGGTTACAAAACCTAGAAACACTGCACTGGTAATTTAAAAAAATCACCAATCACTAACCTAACCGTAGTTCGGGCATCGATCTCATCCGATGTCTCTGAAGAGTACATGAGACTATTGAATAGGAGACGAGCTATAGCTGATCTCACTGAGTCTCAGCTAAAACAAACAATGCTATATGAAGAAGAGAAAAGGGCGATGGAATTATCATCATTACAGTTAGATTTAAAAATTAAAGAAGAAACGCTAAGAGAACTTCAGCATTCTACAGATTAAGTAATGTTGTATATGGTCAATAGAATATAATAAAAACGATACATTTTTTATTAAACATTTTATAAATTTGCAAAATATGTATTAATGAAATGATTTCAAATATCTGCATTCCCATGGCCTTGTACGTTTACATCTCCAACCATTTGTCCTAATTGGATCAGTTCTTCCAATTCTTCTTCATTAATGCCCTCAGGAGGAAGAGCTTCGATGTCATTGTTAAGTTTGGCAAAGTTGTATAAAACTCCCGTTGCAACTGTGACCTTCATAGCAATATCGAGTTTTAACCGTAAGCCATAGGCAAGAACTGGAAATCTCCTTTTCAACACTCAAAACAGACTTTCAATTGAGGTGAAAGTGCGGATGTGTGCTTCATTATATAATTGCTGAGGCCTGGTTTGTGGATTTAGTAAGGGTGTTAAAAAATAAGGCCTCACTGGATATCCACTACACCTGAATCAATACATAAATAATGTGAATCTTGTTTATACAGGGTTCCCCATTTTAGACTATACAATTTAAAAGTCGAATAAAAACTTTCTAATCAAAGTAAATTAACTTTTTAATGGACTAATATGTAGCTTATTCTTTGGGATTTATGACTAAAGTAAATAAGAATTCAAGTTTTAAAGATCATGTCTTCCAAATGCCCTCCTTCGACTTCAATGCATTTTTGAATACTAAGTTCAAAATTTATCATCACTCGGCGAAGCAAATCTCCATTTATTCCTGCAATTTCATTTCGAATCTGCTCCTTCAGCTCCGGAATTGTTGCGGGACGACTTGCAAAAACTTTTTGCTTTAGGTATCCCCAGAGAAAAGAATCGGGGGCCGTTAAATCGGGAGATCTCGGGGGCCAATTCAAATTTCCAAATCGGGTAATTATACGGCCGTCAAAAAAATCTCGCAAAATTCTCATAGTGTTTCTGGCTGTGTGAGCCGTTGCTCCATCTTGCTGGAATAATACGGCGCCATTTAGTCCTCGTCTAATTAGTTCTGGGATAAGAAACGTTTGCAACATGTTTATGTAGCGTTCGGAATTAACTGTAACAGAACGGTTATTTTCATCCTCAAAAAAATAAGGACCGATAATTCCAAATAATGCTACACCGCACCAAACAATGACTTTTGGACTGTGGAGGTTTTTGGTAAACAGGTCGTGAGGATTTTCTACTCCCCAGTATCTAAAGTTTTGCTTGTTAACAACACCGTCCAAATGAAAATTTGCTTCGTCGCTCATTAGCAAATTATGAATTTCTCCACGATGCTGATGTAAAAATTCTTCACAAAATGTCACCCTCGCTCCTTTGTCTAGATCACTGAGGTTATGCGCCATTTGATATTTATAGGGGTAAAATTTTATATCTTTATGCAGAATTCTGTGGAGACTTTCCTTAGATATTCCTAGGGCAAGTGATTGCCGATTAGCCGATCTCTTAGGACTTCTTGTAAAGGCAGCTCGTTCAATATTTTCAGGCGTACGCACCGTTCTTCGACGTCCAGGTTTTTGAATGTTTTGCACAGAGCCATTTTCACGCCAATGACGAACCCACGCCCGCAATTGTAAAGCGTGTTGGTGCATCGCCCCTATTATTGTTTCCAAACTGCCGTCGAAATGCACGCCAAACTTCTTCAAATGAACCAGTTCTAATGTAGACTTCCACAGAAAATACACGCTCTTGAATCGAATAATTCATAATGCAATGAAAATTGTTAAACTGGAGTAATTATATCGTTTGCGTATAACGCATATTTGACAGAAACACTTAAGTCGTTGTTTATAGACAGGCGCCTCCTTGATCTTTAAAACTTGAATTGTTATTTACTTTAGTCATAAATCCCACAGAATAAGCTACATATTAGTCCATTAAAAGTTAATTTACTTTGATTAGAAAGTTTTTATTCGACTTTTAAATTGTATAGTCTAATATAGGGAACCCACTATAAGCAAAATGTTATAGTAGACATACCTAGCAAAACGCAATTAGGAAAATGTCCGGCATCAAACCCAGCTTTCACACGACAACTGTGTCGAGCCAGACCACTTAGCCACCAAATCTAAAATACGCAAATTTGCATCTCCAATTACTTGAATGTTCAAAGAAAAGTACATCTTACGATTTCTAAAAATCTTTCCTTCATCTCCCACTAAAAAGAATGTTATTCAATACGTTGGCTCTTCTATCACTTGTCTACCTGGAGACTGAATCCTACTGTGGGTACCATCTACAGTTCCAATAACTTTTGGAAAAGCTGCAATCTCGTAAAAATTTATTTGTGTATCGAGAACCTCGTCCTCGTTTTCCGGTAACTTAATAAATCTACCGTGTAATCGAGCAATTTCTCTTGGTACCCTATTTACAATCCTTGATGCAGTTGACACATGAATTCCTGAAAAATCAGCTATTGTCTGCAGATGCCCGTTTGTAGCAAAGAACCGCAAATAGACTAATAGTTGGTTCATTGAAGAAACCCTTTGATTTCTGAAAAATGTTAGGTATCACTTCATTTTATAGTAATTTTAGATTGTCTACTTACAAGTCTGTATGATGTTCTATCTCATGTTCAATTAAACCAAGCAAATCTAATGTTGTTTGTTTAGAAAGACTAAAAAAGAAGTTCATTGTCAATTTCTTGATAATTTGCCATATGTTGCTACAAAGAACTGAAACGATAGTTTATGAACTTATGCTCTAACCTAACCAAAGGTCACATGTAAATACAACTGTAACTGTCTCATTTCAATTCCCGCATTGTACGCATGTGCGAGCTCTTCCTTAAAATTAGGCGATGCTTATTCGGGGGCTTAAGGTTAAGAAGTTGTTAAACAGGAATTGGTAACGGTGCAAACGAAACCCGTAACTTAACTATCACCCTATACTTAGGCATTGCTTAAAACATACGGTGCAAACGGGCATTAGAGATAGTGAGTCCGTTAATACTAGAACTGTATTATCTATAATTTTCTAATTCATCGCAAGATATCCAGGTGCTCAAAGCAGAACTTACTAATTTAAACCAAATAATTTTTTTCTTGTTAAATACTAAGCAGGATTTTGTGAAATTTTGTATTCAGAATGAATGTATAATTTAAATGAAATCATATTCAAGGTGTATTCAAATCGTGTGTCAACGTAACATATTTTTATGTTAAGCGCGTGGTAACACTACGAATACCAACTCAAAGTTTTATAGATACACAACGGTGAAATGTGAATGTCACCAAACCACACAAAGATTCTTCAGGTGGAGGAGCACCTTATATTTTGAATTAATAAAGATACCTTTTTTGGAAGTGCAATCCAAGATGATGTCATCAAGCCATAAAAGATCGTTTCTGAATTTTTGCAATTTTCAATTTACGTGTACCGCTTAAAACATCGTCGATAGTTATTTTGTCGGTCCTTATGGTAGGTATATTAGTATTTGTATAAAAATGAAAAAGATTCTTTGTAGTGTAAGAAGAATAAACAGAACGAAAAAATAATCTTTGAAAGCATTAAAGATTGCTTGTGGGTCAGTAAACACCTTATCCAAGTACTTAACACTATCCAGAATACGGGAGACGCCACGCTTACAGTTGATAAAGGACCAAAAGCACTTAGGGTTACATCTGCCAGAAAGTTCAGCTTGAGCAATATAATTCCTATAAGAAGTAAATGATACCATATTTTGGACGCAACGAGTCTAAACAATTTACTAAAAATAAACCTATTTGCTTTGGCTAAAAGTGTGGGTCCTAGAATCTTCTTTTGGCTACTGCCTGAATTTCGAAATATACCAAGGACGTGATATCCAACGTGCAGATCCTGAAAATTTAGGCCTTGGTGGAAGCGTTATTTATAACTTCGTAAATTTCCTGTAAGAAACAATATCCAGATATTGAATTATCATTATCTTTGACAATTATTTCCAAAATGCAGCTCTCATTAGTCATTTACATAAAATGGGTTTTGGAAATACCGGTACTGCCAGAGATGATTGAATTGAAAATTGTCCGATAGAAGCTGGAAAAGTAATGAAGAAACAAGATAGGAGAATATACGATAGCGCTTTCAATTAGCAAGATAACGTTATGTGCGTAAGATGGAACAATAACAATGTTGTGATGATGTTATCTAATAAATATGAAGTTGAGCCAATTGAAAAGTGCTCTAGATATTCATCAAAAAAGAAAGTAGAATTCATCCAACCATTTGTTATAAGGTAATATAACAAGTACATGGTGGCCAACTACAGAGTGATCAATCTCAAGTGTAAGATGTAGGAATGTACACAGAGTGAAGAAAGATATTAACTATGGAGTGCATACTTACTATATGAATATCTAAATGCTCATGTATACATATACATTTTTGTCACTTACATACCCTTCAATCAAATGTCAACCAGATTGCTGCCTACGCAATTCCTGGCTCTCGCGCCACTCACCGGACTTGCTGTTATTTATTTGCGATCAAATGCTTCAATTATTCTTAATTTAGTTTTGGTTAGTTCTTTGTTATCTAATTTAATATATATTTATTAAATCTGTTTTATTATTGTCGCGAACCGTGACAACTGAACGTTTCCGTCCTCTAAATTTCACCTTTATTCAATTGAAGGGTAACAATAAATAACGATAATGGTCATGTTAGCTCTCCCGGCTCTACTTTTAGGATTAATTTATTACAATTAAGATCAAACGTAGTAATAAATGTAAAAGTTAGAGTGAATTTTTAATTTGCAGTCAAGGAAAGATATAGTATGAGACAATATGCAACACAATGTTATAATTAAGCTTAAAATCACATATGCTACCAAACATAGAAGTTGGGACACCTTCAAACTTGAAAACAAAGAAAAAATGTTGAAAACTTACATACGGATTTACCATGCATAGTCACATCCCTTTTATTTTTGGGTTCCATATCTAAGAGGTCAAAATAAGGAGAATAAGCTATCCAATTCTTTGTGAATTTAGTGAAGGAGCTGTGTTCTCCTACGGTACTTAGTTCTTGAAATATTTGAATCATTCAATTTCTTTTTGTCCCTTCCGCCATAACTCCGTGCTTGAAATATAAGATTTTTAACTCAATGTCTCTTCAACTAGAGCCTTTTTTGCAATTTTCATAGATTTTTATAATTTGTAATATATTATAGAAAAACATGACATTATATTTGTGATATTGTGAGTTCTTTGATATCAAAATGTTGTGTAAATGTAAACTTAACTGCTACAATCCGCTATAAGTAGGCGAAGTGTCCTTGTTTCAGACTAAATAGCGACCTATATAGAAATAAGTAAACGACTCTAGCAAGACAAAATGGTTTTATGACTCATTTGATTACTTAAACAATAATGTAGAGAGTTTGTAAAGCACAAAATAGGCAAGAAGTAGTAAAACGAAAGGAGACGAAATTAGCAATGGTCTAATGGAAAAAACAATACGGAACCAACATTTGATACATTCGTAAATAAACTGGTACAATAGTTCAATCATCCTTGGAATATTTGTAATTAAATGCAAATATCATCCAAACTTTGTAAAAGACCGTTGCTAAGCTTCATCTCTGTTCAATCTCCCTTTTCGTTTGCTCTTCTTGTAACATTACTCTTAAAAGCACGAAAAAACGCATCGTTTATTTTACTTCTGGTCAAACCACTGTTTAAGTAGGCATGCGAGTGCGTGTTGCGTGCAAATATCCACGCTTTAGGGTTTTGCCGATAGCTCAGTCAAGGTAGAGATGGTTCAAATCCCAAACAATCACGAAGCGTGCCAGCTGGAAATGTTAAAAAGCAGCTCTGAATCTTCAAGTAGCCTTAGTCACTTTCCTAGCTAAGTATCAAATGCCAATAAGGATTTGAACGGTATTTCAAGTAAACACTACGAGTTATAACAAAAAAAACGTAATATGTTATTTTTATTGTTCGTAAATAAATTAAACTATGATGAATAAAACAAGATAAAGCAACCCCAAAACTTAATGGCTAAATTAATGTTCCTTTAAATTAAAATGTAGCAACCAAGAGATCACTAGGTTAGATGCTCAGTTTAAATAATAGAACAAGTTAAATTGAATTTATCGATTAAATGTGTAATTGTGGATAATTCAAAGCTGCACTGTTTAAATTGAGCAGTGTCTGCGCTCGATTAAAGAAAAAAAGTGTGTATTTAGTTTATTATGGTAAGTGAATTTCTATGTTATTGTATGGGCCACCCCCAAGGCACATATGCATAATGATACAGTATACAAACGATAAAGTTTCAAGCAAGGCTGTAAATAGTATATTGCTGTAACAAATAGACAATTGATTTTATAACTAAAAGATTAATGATTTAATATAGTTTCATACATTTAAGGCCTCAAGGTTGAATGCATTCACCCGTACAGGTTGTCCTGTGTGTAAAATCTAAACAAATGCACTGTAAAAATTGACCTGTCCGAAAGTACACACCAAAGGAACTGATTTTACAATTGAATACTTAAAAAGCTATGCATAACTACTTCATTTTTTCCAAATAAGGAAAGGTATGCCCGTACATTAGTATAGGTTTAGTTTGTTTGCATATGAATATCCAGACAGTTTTGATTGTAAACCTTATGGATTGTGCAAAATGATCAGATTGTGTTAGTATTCTACCAATTTCATTCAGAATAAGTATTGCGTTCGGAAGCTTCTAGAATTGTGCTTATAATTATGTGACCCCAAGGTAGATACCTCTGTAATTACTTACATAAAACAAAAGTTAAAGTATTCAGATAATTCTTACCTTATTGAGATAAAGTAATATTGGACTAATACCAAGTTCAAGTAACGAAACATTTCAAAGGAAACGGTTTGATAACAAATGCTTCTGTTTCGAAACTCAAATTTAGGTTTACCCTCTAAAATATACGTAAAAGAACTATACCTTTTCAACTTCAATTTCAGAAAAAGGAACTTCAATTTGGAAAATAATAAATTTAATTTGAGAAAAAGTAATTCCAGTTTAAGAAAAAGTAAGTTTAATTTAGAAAAAAGTAAATTTAATTTGAGAAAAAATAACACCAATTTAAAAGAATGTTATTTTAATTTGGGAAAAGGTAACATCAATTTTAGAAAAAGTAAATTCAGTTTGCGAATAGTTTATATTAAAAACAATATCTAGTATACTATGAATAAAAGTGAACGTCACCACAAATTTTTCATCTGAAAGTCAGCATTATTCATAAGTAGTTGGCAGGATATCTGTGCTTTAACTAATAAAATATTAAAAATGCAAAAAATCGTGTAAGAAGACGTCGAGGAAGGTATGGTAAAGCCAGCGATGATGCCCGCCAGCGTGTAATGAACGAGGCAGATATGGATGGAAACTGGAAATTAGTAACTAGAGCTAATGGGGTTCCATATAAAACTGCCTATAATTGGATAGAGAAAGGAAATCCAAATAGTATGCAAAGAGGTGGTCAACGTCGCGTTAAAATTGCCGAAGAAGTACTAGAGGAGATTCTTTCTTGGCTCGAAGAAAATTGTCAAATGACGCTAAAAAGCATTAGTGAACGCCTCAGTCGCGAACATAACATAAACGTTTCCCACCAAACTATTTCGAAACGTTTAGATGGGCGATTATTTATATTAAAAAAAACATATCTTACCAGAGGGCGCCAATACTCCAGAAAATAAGGAACTTCGAAGGCACTATGTTGAAACTACACTTCAACACACTGCATTGCAGAAATTAATTTTGTATGTGGATGAAACAAATTTTAATTTATTTTGCCGACGAAGTTGTGGAAGGGCGAGAAGAGGAGAACGTGCCGTTGTTAAACTACCTAATTCCAAGGGACCTAATTTACATGTTATTGGATGTATGTCTTCTATAAGAATGGAGTTTTGGGAGCGAAAGAGAGACGCCTTCAAAAAAACAAGATTTCCAATCTTGGATAAAATGATGTTTACGTTTTTGTATACAAAATGGCAATGAATCCAATAACATTGTTGTTGTTTTGGATAACGCACCAGCTCATTCTCAAGTAGAAACCATTACTGAAGAAGAGGAATTTCAAGCAGTAGTATTTTGCAGATTGGGACCATATAGCCCTATGTTGAACCCTATTGAGCACATATGGAGTTCGTTTAAGTCAACTATAAAAAGGACTCTGCAACAACATCATAATGAGGTAATGGCGGGTGATCCAAACGGAGTATTGACCCAGACAGAATTTCGTTTGCAATTTATTGAAAGAACTGCAGACAATTCAATGAGGAAAATAACGGGACAAATGTGTTTACAATCATGTAACTATGTTCAGCGATATTACCCATGTGCAATACGAAGGGACGATATTACTGTTTAATATGTTTTTTTAATAAATTTACGTTGTGTTGAAATTTTATTTAGGTTCATTTGTCTAACTAATGTATTCTGAAAATAAATTTACTTATTCTGAAATTGAATTAACTTATGCTTAAAATGAATTACTATTACTGAACTTGATATTACTTTTTCTCAAATTAACATTACTTTTTCTCAAATTGAAACTACTATTTCGCAAATAAAATTTATATTTTCTGAAATTGTGATTACTTTTTCCCAAATTAAAATTACTATTTCTGAAATTGAAGTTGAAAAGGTATAGAGCATGGTACGAGTAAAAACTACGATCAGTTTCAAATCTGTATGAAGGTCATTAACTTATACATATTATAAAATATTTTCTTAATTTAAATAATGAGTATTTTGCATTTGATTAGACTATTAGATTATTTAATGATTGGATTAAATCATTAGAAAATAATGAATCTTAAGTATTTAAATGTTATAATTTCATTATAATTAAATAAAATTTACAGTACATGTAAATGTAAATTCGATATCACAATTTGAAATTCAGAATACATAATTTGTCTTGATATACCGGGTGCCCACGAGATCACTTTCCGGCTGCCATTTTTTTATTTATATATCGATTTAAATGAAACTTGGCAGGGTTGTTACTCTAACCAAACGTCATTTTTAGGAATTTTTGACAAGCATTTCCGACTTCCGGTTTCACCGGAAATGACCTTAGCTTTTGATTTTTAAATGACACTCCCTGTATATTTTTTGGTTTTCGGATTCTGGAGGTCATTTTACGGCCGATTGAGTAATATTTAAATCGATTTTTTTTCCAAATGTAATTTTAAAATTGAATTTTATTTTCTCATCCAGAGTGCCATGACCATCTTAAAATCATTCTACATACTTAACTCACTTCCATAAAAATGCAAACTCACTTTTATCTTTGTTAACTTTTTTATTAGAGCGTTCTAAACTTTATTTTTGCCGTAGCTCAAAAAAATTAAATCGAAGCATACCACTTTTATAAAACTACTAAATGCAGTATTTTAAGATGAATTTAATGACGTATAACACGTTTTGTCATTTTTACCCATTTTCGATTTAAAACATTTTTATTTTTATATTTACGTCTTACTCATTAATAAAATACACTTCCTATGTCACAGCACATCAGAGTTGCCATGAAAACAATAGGTGGCTAGGTTGCCATGGAAACACTATGGTAAATTTTAAAGTTTGACAGGTAATAATAAAGGTTGTTGTTTATTAACATAAATCTAATATTTTACTTAAAAATTGAATTAAAGTTTGTACTTAGTTTAATTATAAAATTAACAAAAGTGTTTACCAAGAGTGAGCAGGTTGATATACTTATTATGTATGGACATTGTGCCAAAAATGCAGCGGAAACCGAACGAGTTTATTGGCAAGAATATCCTGAGCGTCTTCATCATCCTTGAAGACAGTACATTATCTACCTTATAAGAAAAATGCGCCAAGAACCAGATAATTTGCAACAACATTTTATTATTAATGAACAAACGGAAGAAAATGTAATAGCACATGTCATTCAAAATCCCACAGCATCCACAAGGGAAATTGCCTTTAAATTAGACATTGGCGCAGAATCAGCAAGAAAGATCTTGAAGAAACATGGGTACAAATCATTTAAGTACCAGCTTCACCACCATTTGTACTAAGGAGATTTTGTTAGAAGACTGGAATATTGCAACTGGTTCTTGGAACATAACGATGCCGATAATAGTCTACCCAATTCTATTTTGTATTCTGACGAGTCGAGATTTACCAATAATGGAATGTTCAACCGGCAAAATACAAGATATTGGTCAACGATAAATGAACACCGAATGATGGAAGGTAATTTTCAAGAGATATTTGGAGTAAATGTATGGGCTGGAATAATTGGTACTCGTATTGTGGGACCGATTCTTTTCCAAGGGAATTTAAATGCAGAACGATATTTGGGTTTTTTACAACAAGAAATTGAAATTTTTTTGGAGGAATTACCGTTGGAAATAAATAATCAACACCTTTATTATCAACAAGATGGTGCGCCGGCTCACAACGCTATTGTTGTGAGAAATTACTTAGAAGAACGATTTGGAGAACATGTTATCTCTACCCGTGAACCGATCCGGTGGCCTCCTCGTTCGCCTGACCTTACACCTCTTGACTTTTTTTTGTGGGGCCATATTAAGGAGATTGTTTACCGAACAACACTTAACATCCTAGAAAACCGTATACAAGCGGCATTTGCTAGCATTACCCCCGACATGCTTAGGAATGTCGTACAAAACAACGTTTTTCGTGTTAGGAAATGTCAAGAGGTGGAAGGGCAGCACTTTGAAAATTTAATTGGTGGTTAAAAGGTCCAAAAGTTATAATCTAATTACCTATTGTTAATGTTATATTATTGTTAATGTTATTAAATTTTTTAAATTATTTTTAATACTGTTTAAAATTATTACACTCTGTTTGTTTTAAAATAAATTTTGTTCAATCATTGTCTGAAAAAATTGGGAAAGTACGCAAAGCAATGCATTAAAATCGTGCTGCTCTAAAAACAACTCTCAGACGCACCCATAATGCTGCAAAAATAAAGTTTAGAACGTTCTAGTAAAAAAGTTAACAAAGATAAAAGTGAGTTTGCATTTTTCTGGAAGTGAGTTAAGTATGTAGAATGATTTTAAGATGGTCATGGCACTCTGGATGAGAAAATAGAATTCAATTTTAAAATTACATTTGGAAAAAAATCGATTTAAATATAACGCAATCGGCCGTAAAATGACCTCCAGAATCCGAAAAACAAAAAATATACAGGGGGTGTCATTTAAAAACCAAAAGTTAAGGTCATTTCCGGTGAAACCGGAAGTCGGAAATGCTTGTCAAACATTCCTAAAAATGACGTTTGGTTAGAGTAACAACCCTGGCAAGTTTCATTTAAATCGATAGATAAATAAAAAAATGGCAGCCGGAAAGTGTTCTCGTAGGCATCCGGTATACAGTTTGTAAATAACTCAAGAAAATACAAAAGTGAAAAACGAAGGTATAATATGACATAAACTGACATAAACTAAAACCACTAAAACCACACTAAAAATCCAAAGCAGCCAACTGCAAAATACAACAATATTAACAACTAGGGATTTTTGTCATACCACTACTGTACACTTGAGATTGATCACGTTGTAAGAATGCGAGGCACTGTATCTGGGAAACTATCCATCGTAGAGGCTTGCGCATAAAAAAGTTATTATTAAAACGGCCAATAAAAAAACCTGGAAAATATTTTCAAGTTTCTGAAATGGCCGCTAGGGGGCGTAACTGCAACCTTGAATTTTAGAAAGTGATGTTTCTGTGAATTCTGCTGTATTAACCTAATAAAAAAATAACTGATCTTTAAATTCGAGGATAATCTGAGCTGTTTTTGTTTGAGATTGTTTGACCTATGTCTAAAAATAAAGTGGTGGGGGTACTAAAAAGTTTCCTTAAATAACCCCCTGTATCTTTGAAACGGCTAAGCCGATTTTAACAAACCTAGGTTCATTGAAATGGGCTATTCTTGGGCTACAAGTATTATAATATTTGAAGTTTTGTTAGTTCCACATGTCATCGCTAGAGGGCTTTGTTCGACATTCCGACAGAAACGGTTCATTTCTCGCAAAAAAATTAAATGAATTGGTATGACTTTTTTTCATGAATAAGTAGCTAAATGATGCCTAAACAAGCTCGCGAAAACCGCATCTCGATATCTTGTTCCTACCCTAAAATATCGGCCAAAGAAAGCTTTATACGAAAATCCCTTAAATTTTTATTTTTTTTAACTATATTTTTCTGGAATTGTTTCTATTATATAAGTTGTGGCCCTAAAAAGATTTAAAGGAGGAAGGTTTTTATAGCCCCCGTAAATACTCGAATTGGTGACCATCACGCACTATGTATTGCTGAAGCCTCACATGACTACACAAAACTACAGCTTCAATTTCGGCTCTCGGTATGTTACGTATTGCGTTACGAATCCGGTTTTTCATATCTTCTCTAGTAGTAGGTTGAGTCCGAAACACGATGTCCTTTAAGCGACCCCATAAATAAAAATCGAGGCAAGTTAAGTCTGGCGATCGCGGAGGCCATGGAAACAGACTTCCTCTTCCAATCCACCGCTGTTGAAATACTGCATTAATATGCTCTCGCACATTTATAGCAAAATGTGCTGGGCAACCATCCAACTGCATAAACAATTTTTGCCTTGTTTCGAGAGGCACATCTTCCAACAACAACGGTAATTGATTGGCCAAAAGGTCAAGGGGTCCAATAATTCTGCCTCCCAGTATGCCACACCATATGTTTAAACTCCAATGTCCTTGGCGCTGAACTTCGCGCAACCAATGGGGATTTTCTTCAGACCAATAATGCATATTGTGCAGACTGACTCTCTCGTCACTACTGAAGTTGGCTTCATCGGTCCAAAGAATTTGAAATAAAAATTCTCTATTTTCGCGTATGATGTCTAACATCCAATGGCAATAGTCTAACCTTCGATCAAAATCTTCCTCTTTCAAGGCCTGATGCAAAACGACATGATATGGGTGCATTCTTAAAGTAATTAAAAAAAGTTTAAACGAATACCTATATATTTTGGCGGCCATTAGAACATATCTATGGTCCTTCAAAATATTTTGAACCGTTGTTCGTGATATGCCCAACTCAGTTGATAATGCTCTTGTGCTAACATGAGGATTTCCTTCAATATAGCCCAGTACACGGTTAATATTTTCTTGTGTTCTTCCAATTCTTTGCCGTTGAAACGTAGGCCAAAAACTACCATTGGCTCGTAAGCTCGCCACTAATCGGAGAAAAACTCTTACATCGCAAGCACGCCGATTTGGATATCGAGCCGCGTAAACTCTTTTAGCTACTGCGGCATTCTGAAGACATTCAAAATAAATCGCAAGCATATCAAAAGCTTCATTATTCGTAAAACGCATTTTGAAAGCACAAAAATTGCTCAAAGTAACGCGAAAGTATTGACAATTTGAGGATTATGCATGTTTTGTTTAGGTATCTGTTTCTATTGCCTGCTTCTATTAATTGTATTTTTCGTATATATCCATAGTGAATATGCATTTAAACAAATAAAAAAAAGGCCTTTCGAATAACTTTTAGCATTGCTTACTTGCCCGTAGTAATTTCAAAAAGGGCGATTTTATTCTGGTGTATAAATTTACAAACATTTAAAATCGCAATTTCTAGTAATTTCAAAAAGGGTGATCTAGGTGAGCTATTCAGAGCCGAAATTGAAGCTGCAGTTTTGTCTACCCATAAGAGGCCTCAGCAATGCATAGTGCGTGATAACCAGCATTTCGAGCATTTACGGTGGCATTAAAAACCTTCCTCCTTTAAATCGGTCCTTTTTAGGGCCACAACTTACATAATAAAAACAATTCCAGAAAAATATAGTTAAAAAAAAATAAAAACTTAAAGGATTTAGTGTGAAGCCTTCTTTGGCCGATATTTTAGGTTAGGAACAAGATATCGAGATGCGGTTATCGCGAGCTTGTTTAGGCATCATTTAGCTACTTGTTCATGAAAAAAGTCATACCAATGCATTTAATTTTTTTGCGAAAATTAACCGTTTCTGTCGGAATGTCGAAAAAAGCCCTCTAGTGACGACATGTAAAACTAACAAAACCTTAAATTATTTTAACATTTGTAGCTTCTTTCAACGCGCCCAAGTTTGTTAAAATCGGATTAGCCGTTTGGAAGATACGGGGGGTGATTTAAGGAAACCTCTGAATACCCCCCACCACTTTATTTTTATAGATACGTCAAAAAGTGCCATACAAAAAAGTTCAGATTATCCTAGACTTCAAAGATCAGTTATTTTTATTATGTTAATATAGCAGAATTCACAGAAACATCACTTTTTAGGTTCAAGATTGCAGTTACCCCTAGCGGCCATTTCAGAAACTTGTAAATATTTTCCAGGTTTTTGTATTGGCCGTTTTAGTAATAACTTTTTTTTGCGCAAGCCTCTACGATGGATAGTTTCCCAGATACAGTACCTCACATTCTTAGTTGGCTACCCTGTACATCGGAGGCGTAAATCAAATGAACAATAATGTAGCTAATAAAAATGGTATATACCAATAATGCTGTGGATTTTTGATGTATGTATGAGCAATGCCTGGGTTTTGTCCCGACAGTATGGTCTCAAGCATGACAACTTGGTGTTACAAAAAAATGCAAGTGAAGCGGGCCGCAAATCGTCTAAACCATATACAGAAAATGGACAATATTTAAGTCGTACGGGTTAACGAAGAAGGAGGTGTGCAGTATGTAAAAATCAAACTAGTAAGTCTTGCCAAAGGTGTAATGTTTCCCTGCATAACAAATGTTTCCATGTATTTCATTCACCACGGCAATGTTTTTGTAATAATCCTTTTTTAAGCAAAATTTTTTATCGAGCGTTGATATCAATACAGTTTTCTTTCATATATACCCTTATTTGCTTAGGGGGTCATTAACGACCCACATCAAATTTCCAAAACTACTGAATATTTTTCATTTCTGATGTTAATTACTTTATATGTGTGGTTTTAGTACCCATTAGTTTGATTTTTACTAATTTTAAAGAAAATAACTTAATTCGGGCATAAATAGGTTAAAAGCATGCCCATTTCGACCTAATCCAAACTGAAAATATTTTAAAACAATTTTTATTTAGAAAAAAAGTAGTCTCAGGGTTAAATGGGTTAACTGAAACAAATTTAAAGCAAAATTATGTTATGATTATAAATACAAGGAAATGCTGGATAGAGACAGACCATATCGTATCATTTTTTAACGCTATTACTCCATATCTTGATGCATTTTTAAAAGAAAAATACATAACAAAACTTATTAAAACCAACTAAATATTTTGCGCATAAGTCTATCATAGACGACGTCAATGAAGGAAGTAATTAAAATTTACAAAATTAATTATATATTCCCAAGTTTCAAATAAAACGTAGAATTAGGAAAATCCATTTACTCTTTAGTCGCTTTATGAATAAAGACAAATTCGAAATGGAAAATATACGTAGAAATTGTGTAACAGTTAACAGTTTAGTTGCTAGTTCATTTAACCGTTTCAATAGCATACGTCTCTGGATGAATTGATATTCAAAAGCACACAAAATATTGAGGTATTTATACAATAGTATGCAGATTAACTTAAATATTTACGCGTTTACGGAGGTCTGATTAATTTCGTTAAGAGGAATTTATCAAGCGAATCCAAAATCCGGGGAAAGTAAGACAAAGTTACCTCCATCTTGAGCTATTTAGCACATTTCGTGAAAGCCGTTCTGCGGCTTTTAACGCGAATATATTTAAATAAAAGCTATGCCTCCTTTCACAACCCTTCATTCGCTTAATTCTGTGGCCGCTAGCATTCGACAAAGAAATGAGTACATTTAGAAAGAGAAAGTAAAATAGTAAATTGCTTCAAAAGCTCTGTTAGCAATACATTGCGCGCATAATCAAGAGAGAAATTCTGAATATATACCCACAAAATCAAGCTTCCTTTTCCGTTCTTACCAGTTTGCTGATAACTTTAACTGAAAATTTGTTATACAATGAAATGCTAATTTTGTTGAAACGATTTATATTCTATACCCTTTCATGAAAAATGTTTTCATACCATAAAGCTTTAGTAAGGTTTCGAGATTCTCAGGTTTATTGAAGCTGATATGTCCAAAATACTGAAGACAGTATCTTTTAAATATGGAAACGAGCACATTTACTTAATTTGTAATCTGTTGATATTAGCTTGTAATAGTTATTTATGTAACAAATGCAAAAAGTTAGTGTTTGTTGCACGCGACGTGCGTTTATCCAACGAGGTCAATTATACGTAGAGCAAAATGAACACCTTTGCACGTACTGCATACAATACGTTTTTCTACGTTCGTAAGAAAAAGAAAAAATAAACACACCCGCACTATATTTTATTTATTTAAACTGACAAACCAGAATAAACTTTAATGAGTAGCTAAGAATCATGTTTGTTACCCGTATTCAATTACCGATAAAAAAATTTCTAGGATACAGCTATAGAGTTCGTGTGAAGCGACCATATTACACTCGGTTGTAACAAAACGTAATTCTTTTGTAGAAATTCTAATAAAATTAAAAAAAATTGAATAAAGTAAAATTAGAATGAGAAATTTGACATTTAACTGTAATGGTTTATTAAGTTTATAATGTATTTATTAGTTGAATTTATTGGTCTATTTCCACAGTTTTTTATTGTATTGCGCGAAGTTCGGAAGCAGGCTCCGCTTCCGTCATCAGGCTTAGTCCTGAGAAGGACTGTTTTCTACTTGAGTCGAATTCCTATATTATGATTTTTTCCCAAGCACTCGACTACTCTGATATTCGAACTTGGTACCTTTTACTTGTAAGTTTGTACCTTTTGGATTTTCAACTAAACTTTTTTTTAACGTTTATTTAATTTAAAGTGTTATGTTTCTGTGACATCTTAGACATAGTAATAATAATGATGCTAAACCGAATTAAATGTGTTTATGTATTATAAATCCCCACTTTTTGTACTTCAAACATTTACAATGTGTTATCGCACGGATAGGTACAAGTGTACCTTAGTAGAAACACGTTATTTTATGTTGTTAATTGGTGTATAGGGGTGAGCTTACGCCATTATTAAGACAAAATAGTAAATGTTTTAAGTCATTTAATGTTTTAACAAAAATTATACCATGCAGGTATAACACTTACAAAAATTTTGTGAGTGCGCATCACAAACTGGACGACTACATTCTGTGCAGGACTTTCGTGTTTTTCTTTGGATTTTGTTCTGGGCACGACACAAATAGCAAGAACCAACAACTTGTTTAGGTGCCTTTTTATTTGAACAGCTTGGGCCCATTGATGCAGGTGTATTTCTAACAAGTGGATGTCCTATCATAGTTTCTATGGCAATCTTCGTGGAAAATATTTTTACTACGTGTGGCAATTCTGACCTTGTTTCAATAGAAGGCATTGCTAAACTGCGACCTAAATCTTGATAGAATGTTCTACGACTATGCGAAGATTTCCTTGTCGAAGGATTGTTTTCGGTGTAAATTATATAGCTAGCTAGACATGCAATGTCAATTATATTGTAAAATAAAGCAAGAGGCCATCTAAGGGTCCTACGTTTCGTAGAATAATGTGTTACCAGTTTATCCATATTATCTACACCACCCTTGGTGGAATTGTAAAAGTGGATAACCTCAGGTTTTTTCTTTTCGCCACTGACATTATTGTCGTTGTGCATGGTAGACAGTAAAATGACTGATTTGTTTTTTTGGGCACATATGAACACAGGATAACTTTTTTATCTTCACTAAACCCAAAAATGGATGAAAGAGGTTGACGTTCTTCATTGGCCATCATCTCAGGGGGAATGCACGCTTTATTTTTTTTTCAGCGTACCCACAACAGTCAAATTCCATGACAGTAAAAGTTGTGCAATTGGTAGGGATGTAAAAAAATTGTCCATTGTGATGTTTCGACCGGTATCTTTGTATCGAAGTGCTAAATCCTGGACGACCCTTTCACCTTGATTTGTCTCTCGCCCCGTGGTTGGTTTGCCGTTACAAATTTGTCCTGTTAGAGGATATGAGGATTTAGCATCACATATCCACCAGATTTTGATGCCGTATTTAGCAGGTTTTGACGGCATATATTGGGTAAACCTTGTGCGCCCTCTAAAAGGAAATAGTTGTTCATCAATGACAAGACATTCAGATGCAACGTAATTCAATCGCAAATTTTGATTCAACATAAGCCATATATCAGTAATTGCAGCTGCTTTGTCAGTCAATAGCCGTTGTTCTCGTGTTTCGTTGTTGTCGAATCGAATAAAACGAGTTATTTCACCAAATCTAGTGATTGGTAACGTCGCTCTGTACAGTGGATATGCATCACATTTCCATAGCTCCCGTATATGTTCTGAATTGAAATATCGCACTCCAGCAGTAATCAGAACGCCCAAACACCCATAAAATTCTTGTTCAGTAAGAATCTGCCACTGTTTAGTGGGTTTGTCTGCATTGTCCTTGTTCCATTTTCGTACGCTTTGGAGGCTTTTCTATTTGTCTCTCTTATGATAATAGAACACATTTCATCAGATAATATGCATTTGAACACTTCAATTGGAGAAAGTTTTGTAGTAGATTTTATTGGTCCTGGCTTTTGACGAAATATGTTACGCTGCTGAGTTTGAGTATGGGGTGGTTGATTTCGGTTCCACACAGTATTGTCTTTTCCACGTAATATTAGCTTACTCCAATTACAATCTCTATCAGGTTCAAATTCATCGGCATCATGCACTTCATCTTCATCATCTGAATGCAATTCAATTAGCAGGTTAGTGTCAGCTAATACATCCTCTACATCAGATGCGTCGTAATCCTCCTACAATAAGTTAAGATTAAAATTAACGTCCGTATTATATAACATAATATATTATTATAGATGTAAAACTATTTGATAACAAAAATTGAAAACAAAAATAAAAGTGATTATTTTGCACTAAACATGGCTCGAAAGCTAAGGTACCTGAACGTTCTGAACACTATCTGCCCGTAGTGGAAGCCAATTGTCGTCAACATCATCTACATCATGACTGTCATTCGCCCCGTCACTTTCAGAATCACTTTCATCCATAAGAGACCGTAAATAACTCTGCTGTTGCCCGTAGCTCATACTAGAAATAAACGTAATTCTACATTTCTAAAAAATACTTAAAAAACACGATAATGTCTACCGTTTGTATTCTAAATTCGACACTTCTCTTTTGTTCTTCATTATCAACAATAACTACTCAAATAACAGTTAAGCAATACACAATGTTTAGGCTATTATCAGTAACAGGTATCCGTAAAAGAATGTACTACTTAAATAGCAACACTTGCACTGCACTGTACTTCAAATCATGCTGTAAGTTAACTCATCTGCGTGCGCAAAGGGTTGAATTGTAGAAATTTACGCATAGGTACAAACGTATCTATCCGTGTATTAACGGTATATTTTTTTTCCGTGTACACAAGGGTTAACCTAAACATATTTTCACGTATACAAGGTGTTCCACTTTTGCTGGAAAGTATAATAGGTAGGGACATGCGGGTTTCACTATTCATTAGAGCATGAATAACTCAATAAAAACTTATTAAAAGAATAATTTTTGAGATATAGATTTTTGTGGGTAAATTTTTGATTTTCGAAAATTTGAATCATGGATAACTTGATTTTTTTAAATAGAAAGGTACATATTTTTTTACATAGACACACGCGGATTATTTTTCTCTTTCGATTTTCTTAATACACATATAGGTCTATCTTTAGCCGTTTTTTTTATAGAATTGGCGATTTTATATTTTTATTTTCTTTTTTGCTACATCGCAGTGGCCATGTACCAGAAAAACAAGGAAAAGGACGCAAAATAATAATTTATTTTAATTTTATGTTAATCATATTCCATATAATATAACAAACCAATGCTAAAAGAAACAATCAAAACGAAGCAATTAAAAGTGTATTAATTCAATAAGTTTGTCAAAATTTGGTCTTGACATTTTTGTGTTGCATTGGAAAATGCGATTTTTATTTTGTCTTTTATTGTTTCTTGCGTGATACTAGACAACAAACCAATTTTCATGATGATATGGTTGATATTTACAAGTACACTTTTTTATTGAACTAAGGTTTGCTAGATTTACATGAAGTACAAAAACAAAACCCAAATTATTGTTTGACAATCACAAAAAATATAAGAAATTGACTTATTAGTTAAAATTAGGTCTTAATCAACATGCATTAAACTCAAACCGAGTTAGTGGACATAGGGTTTGTTTTGGGCGAGTGTCGAAGACATTGTCTTTTGGCTGTTCGCGTGTATAAACAAAGATATCCTTATCGGCGTCCTCCAAGTACCCGTGCGTTACAAATCATTGGCTTGATTTGAAAAAACGGGAAGGGTATACTACAATGTCAATAAAACTGACTTGTTAATTTTTAACATAATATTGAAAACCAGCATTATCTGCGAAATCTTACGGTCGTAGACTTTGTTGCAAGCACAAACAGTATAGGTGATATTTATTTTTGATTATAATTCTGTGTTGAACTTTTGATCAGATCTACTTGTACCGCAAACTGACGAACACTTACCGTAGGATTATTCTCTAGCCTTAACACAACTGTTAACTAGTTTCATTCGTTTGTAACTATACGTTATTTTTAATGCACACGCATTTGAGGCTTACAGTGTCTTAAAATCGTTCTCGAAGAAGTTGATACGCTTCTGGTCTTGGATGTCTAGCTAAAGCGTACATTTGTTCAAAAATCCTGGATGCGTACACACGCACACGTACACGAACATGCAGACGCACACGCACTGGCACTTGCACACGCACACACAAACGAACGCACACACGTACACGCACACGCAGACACACACGCACACACACCCACACGCACACAAACACACACAAGCACACACAAAACACACACGCACGCACACACACACACACACACACACAGAAACATACAGACGTACAGACACACACACACACACACACACACACACACACACACACACACACATACACACACAGACACACACACACACACACACACACACACACACACACACACAACACACACACACACACACACACACACACACCACACACACACCACACACACACACACACACACCACACACACACACAACACACACCACACACACACACACACACACACACACACACACACGCACACACACACACACACACACACACACACACACACACACACGACACACACACGACACACACACCACGACACAACACACACACACACATCACACGGACACGGACACCACAAACGCGACACAGCACACACACACATCACACGGACACGCACGACCACACACGCACACACACACACGCACACGACATGACACGCACGCAACGCACAGCACACGCACAGCACACGCACACGCACACGCACACACACAACGCACACGCACACGCACACGCAACAAGCACACGCACACGCACAGCACACACACGACACGACACCACACCAACACACACACGCACACGCACACGCACACGCAACACACACACACACGCACACGACACAACACACACACCACATCACACACACACACACGCACAGCACACCACACACACACACACGACACACAAGCACCACAGCGACCTCGGTCATCGAAAGTATCAACTTTCTGATTCATTACTGCAACATCCGCGGTATCAGGTCTAATCTTAATGCAATTCACCAACATCTTGAACAATTACAACCTGATATTTTGTTTCTATCCGAAACACAAGACTCCTCTGAAAGCTCCGAGTCACCCGACTTGCAACTTCCTCAATACCACCTTCACTCTAACTTTCGATATAGAGGAGGCGTATGTGCCTACAGACAGAATTGCTTGCAAGAGGGTTTCTTCCTTAGAAAATAAAAATTTTGGCGTGATTTGGTTTAAACATTCTGGTCCTAATTTTGTGAAATTCTACTGTTGCATTTATAGGTCTCCTACTGACAGCAGCTTTCAAGACTTCTTCGATTACCTTAGTATGAAAGTTGACTATCTCCTGTCTCAATTTGCATCTTGTGACATCTCATTTGTAGGCGATTTCAATGTTCATAACTCTAATTGGCTTCAGTTTTCATCTACTACAAATCCCGCTGGTCATAGTGCAGAAACATTTGCTATTTCATGTGATCTCACACAAATGATTTCTGAACCCACAAGAATCCCTGATAACCCTAACCATACTCCACATCTTCTAGATCTCTTTCTTACATCAAACCCTCTTGTTTATAAAACTTCCGTTCTTTCGCCTTTAGGTCCTTCCGACCATTGTCTAATAAAAATCATTTCTACTGTACCTAATTACACTGTTGTTCGCAAAAGCGATAGAGACTTGTGGTGTTTTAAGTCAGCTCGATGGAGTGATTTACGGGATTTCTTTGCAACCTTTCCATGGCGTGAATATTGTTTTAAGTTGTCCTCTTCTTCGGACATCGCTCTTTCAGTATCTGAAGTCATCCTCATGGGAATGGAGTTATACATTCCCAAAAAACAGTACCGTATAGGTCATCCAGGTTCCCAACCTTGGTTCAATAAGGCTTGTGCCGATGCAATATCTTTAAAAAATAAATGTTACATTAAATGGAAATCTAATAAATCGGTTGACAGTCATGTGGAATACGTTGGTGCTAGAAATATCTGCAAAAGTGTCATCACTAAAACTAAAAAGTTGTTCGAACAACGAAAATGCAATGAACTAGCTGCATCTCCTTTAGGCAGTCTTAAATTTTGGTGTTTAGCTAAAGCCATTAGCAAAAACTTTGGAACATCTTCATTTCCCCCCCTGACGTCTATTGACGGATCGGTAGTTGCTGATTCTGTAAACAAAGTCAACGTTTTTGTGGATTTGTTTGCATCAAACTCGTGTCTCAATGATTCTGGAAAAGATGGCACATCAACTCTTCTTCATACGCTACGAAACCGATTCAATAATTCAAGCTACTTTCGCATACGGTAATTAAATGTTTACTTTAATTTGCCTCGGTCTAGCTCAACCGGTTTTTACATAAATGACCTTATTTCTTCAACAACTAACCCCATCCATTGCTTTGCTGACGATAACACCCTTCACTGTAGTTCATCTCAGTCTACTCATAGTGATAATCCACCTTCTATGTTAAATCAAGAAATTAAAGCTGAAATGGCAAATTCAATCAACAAATACATTCAACGTATTCTCGAATGGGGAAGCAATAATCTAGTTAAATTTAATGCTAACAAAACTCAGTGTTGTAAGTATGAATGGCTCAGTTCTTAAGTTTTCAGAGTCAGTTGCTCTGTTGGGTATGACTGTATCTTCAAATCTCTCATAGGTTGACCATCTTCTGTCAGCTACCAAAACAGCTGCTCGTAAAATAGGCTTTTTGTACAGATCTAAGCAGTACTTTACCTCTCGACAACTCCTTCTGCTGTATAAGGCCCAAATTCTGCCTCATCTGGAATATAATTCTCACCTCTGGGTTAGTGCTCCCCAATACGCTCTCGATATCGTTGATCGTATTCAAAAGAGAGCGATTAGGCTTATAAATGACCCGTCCTTAACTTCTCACATACAGTTCCTTGAGCATAGAAGGATGGTTTCAGTTCTTTCTTTGTATTATCGTTATTACAACGGCTATTGTGCTGCTGAATTATATTCTTTGATACCATCTCGGGCTATCTTTGCGAGAAACACTTGGTTCGCTCATTCACATCATCAGTATGCAGTACAAATCTCCACTTGTCGTACCAAACGGGCGCAATCCACATTTATCTACACGGCTCCTAAACTCTGGAATGATCTCCCTAATTCCTGTTTTCCTCTCACTTATGATATGAGAAAATTTAAGGTAGCTGTTCATAAGCATCTATTGGCAATTCATTATCTCTCTATCCATCCTCCTAAGTGTTCCTCAGTGCTTTAGTACGATAGGCCTAATTTACCCACAATCATAAGAAAAATAAAAAAAAAGAACTACTATTTAAAACATTTTAAAGAATCATAGGTAAGTTTTTATGTCACTGGAAATACTAGTTTACATGTCTCACAATGTGTTTATAATTTCAAATTCATAGAATGCACCCGTATCATATGGTTTTACATCAAGCCCTACATGACGAAGGCCGACGGATAGATTATTGTGATTGGATGTTGAACTTGATCAGGGAAAGTAGAGGATTTTTATCCTAAATTCTTTGGACGGACGAAGCCACTTTTAAAAGTGATGGAAACGTTAATTTGCATAATATGCATTATTGGTCTGACATCAATCCTCACTGGTTGCACGAGGTTCAAGATCAAGGTCATTGGACTGTTAATGCGTGGTGTGGTATCCTGGACGGAACTATTATAGGTCCCTATTTATTTGATAAACCACTAAATGGTGCTGTCTTTCTTGATTTTCTGGTAAACCAATTGATTATTTTATTAGAAGATGTGCCCTTGCAATTACGGCAAAATATGTTTTTACAACTAGATGGTTGCCCAGCACATTTTTCAATAAATGTGCGAGAACACTTAAATTTAATATGTCACCAGAGGTGGATTGGACGGGAAAGTCTATTTCCTTGGCCATTCTAATCCCCAGACTTAACCTGTTTGGACTTTTATCTATGGGGTCGGTTAAAAGATATTGTTTACGAAACTCCACCAACAACGAGAGACGACATGAAAGTACGAATTCGACAGGTCATGAGCGGCTACAACAATGCATCGAGGTAGATGGGAGACAATTCGAACATTTAAGTAGGCATTAAGTAGGTACCCGATGCCTATTTAATTCCTACTTAAGTAGGCATTATTGCACAATCGGTCCTTTTTAGGGCCATAAATAAAATTAATAAGAAGAATTCCGCAAATTTGGAATAATACCTTTAAAAAATAAATATTATCATATTATTACATTTAATTTTTGAAATTATGAAAACTTATTGTTTAAAAATTATAAAATGATGAAATTTTTCATTGAACCTTGAAAAAGGACAAATAAATAAGAATAAATACCGGTGTAATGTCGACTTCTTAAAATTTCATAATAACTAAGTTTTCTTTCTTCGATATTTTAGGGTATGAATAAGATATCGAGATGTGGTTTCCACTAACCTATTCAGGGATGATTTTATCTCATTTTCATGAAAAAAAGTTTTATTGTTGCAATTTTCTGATATTATATCAAAAAACGCGCTCTAGCGGCGTCACTAAAAATTAGACATATTACAGGTAAGATGGATTTGATGAAACAATAAATGCTCTTTCCTACGAGGCTAAGTTTATTAAAATCAGTTCAGTCGTTTAGGAGTTACAGCTGTTTATTTCAAAATTCACTGAATCACACCCTACCAGTTTATTTTAGTAGATACGTCAAACAAGAATTATTCGAATTAAGCTGAGTTTAAAAAGCATATAAATTTTTGGTGCATTTACTAGGTGGATTTCAGTAAAAAAATCACTTTAAAAGCTTAGGATGGCGGTTACGCCCTCTGGCGGTCATCTTGCAAATTTCAAAATATTTTCCACGGTCTTTTTTTGGGCACTTTATTAATAAAATTTTTTACCGCACCTGTCTTCGACGGATAGTTTCCGAGAAACAGCACTTTGCATTCTTATTTGGATACCCGGTGCATTTTCGTACATTTACAAATAAAATTATTGTATCGGTAATTGAATTACCCCTATTTGATTATTTGTACTTTTTCTTCCAGTGTGTATGTCATTCTAATAAATTGAATTTATTACAAATCTGAAACTAAATATCTCTCAATAAAATGTAAATTTAATAGAATCCCTGGATAGTATCAACGAAAACTATATTGTTCCTCTATGGTTCATCTTGTGTATTTGTTGTACTCATCCGCTTCCTACCTCTCCAAAAAAAACTAGAGAGAACCTGTTGTATATGTATACGTAGGTTGTAACAGAAGTTAGCACACAGATGCTGTGAAAATGGTTGGGGAGAGCCCAAAGCTGTGAAACTTCAAATACAATTCCTGGAGATGGTCAGGACCGATCGGGTTATGCAATAGGAGATTCCCAAATGTTCAAAAGTAACTATTGAGACAGGGTGTTGTCTAGAGTGGCATCTGGTATGAGGAAGGCGTCGCTTATTGGTTTATCGTAGACAGGGGGTAAGCAGTGACGCTCTGACGTAAGAAAGCGTTTAACAGTTTTTGTAATAATGACAGAAATAGACCAAAACTTGATTAGTTCTTAGTTAGATACTCTAATAATTAATGAAATTGGTTAATTAGTAAATAATGAAACGGGATACCTAATGTAAAGAGCTTTGAAAAGACGATAAGAGTAAATTGAAAATAATAGGACCATCCATAAAAGCTGTATAAAATAGTAATAATAAATATAAAAAACAATTTTAAAATAAAGTTTTTAAATCAAATTCATTTGAGTCAAGACTTATAAAGGTAACATTTCCGACATGCAACTGTTTTAACTAAAATTCTAATTCTCGGCTATTTTATAACACAAACACAATCTATTTCCTTGTGGTATAAGTATGTACATCCAATGGCATTATTAGTATGGTAGTCGAAACATTCGTTTTGTATATCACATTAAATAAGTGTGTTTATTATTTCTGCGTGTAAATTTAGCATTAAATAAACATACACTCTTTGATATTCCTGACACAATGAAACACTAAACAAACCTTGATTCCCTAATAACTGAGCCTAATGGTTAAATTTATGAAAACTGTTACGTCAAATTATGCGTAACAAAAAATCTCCATTAGGTTTACTAACGTAGCTGATACTAGGATAACCTCCAGATAAATAGAAGATAATTTAATCTAAACTGGTAGATCTACACCTACCCTTACGTATTAAAGGGATACGCCAGTTTTACTTCATAAATATGGAAATTTAAATTGGAACATGAGAAAACAATGCTAAACGTTTATGAAAGCCTCTATTCGATTCATCCTTATGTATTAATTAATTTAACGAATGTTAATTAACCTAGTCGCCTACTGTTAGAACACCTTTACACTAGTTTCAATTAACCTAATAGATCGATAACTATTTTATATCTTGGTTTTATGATAATTAAATGCTTTAGTATAGCATACACTTTTTAATAAGTTCATTAAAATGAGGAAAGAACTTTATTTTTAAGCTTTGAGTTGTATGATTAAATTGCCAAGGTACTTCAACTTAAATAATATGGCATGAATTTGAAATTCCGCTTAATGCACTTTAATTTAAGAGTAACTTAAACATTACATTCAAAGATATTACAGATTACAAGGTTCAGAAAAATTTTATCCGATGGGAGAGATATTCATTCAGATTCAGTTAGATTTTTTCATACCGATTTCGATTTAGATTCTATTTTATCCTCGAGTTTATCTCAAACGCAGGCAGTTTTTGTTATTATTTGCGATTCCGGTTCGTTTGCCTATTTATCCCATTTATTCCGACTATCTCACCTTGTGCATATCCAGTAGTGACCGGACCCGCTCCCGATCAGCTTTTACTTAGTGCTAAATATCACCCACGCGTAAATTTTTAAATAGAACTTACACTAGACAATACACGTACGCAAGCGTGAAGACGAGGAAAAAGTTCGGAACCGCTGCTTTATAAACTTGTTGGACGAACGGGAAGTAAATCTAGTTCAACGACACAAACATACACAAAATATTAAGATGGGATGCTTCCCCTTGTTCCATAAGTGACTTCATTACACCCTCACACACACATGAGGTAGCTAGGACGAAGGGATGGCTGCCCTTGTTTCTGAATGACTTAAGTTACACTGACACGACCATAAAGTAGAATAAACGTTCTTATAGAAATCGTGCACGAAACTTAACCCAGTTGTAAAAACCGCTTCTGTAATCAAACCCAGTTGTAAAATCCAGTTGAAAAACCCCGATATATTAACTCCATATCAACTACCACCAACCAAACGGTGAGAGAAATTAACATATCTATTTCTATAACCGCCATCCGTGGTAATCCACCATTCTCCGTATTTTAATTAAAGTAATCCATCCTTTAATTATCCCTTACTTAATTATAGCCTCCTTCACAAAGCTACTACCATTCCGATAATTGTTAGACGTTTCACCGCGGCCGGTTCGCGGCCAGCCGTTTCGCCGCCAGCCGTTTCGCCGACAGCCGTTTCGCCTCCGGACCAGTTCGCCGTCAAAACAATTTTAATATTTGCAGTAACATATACACCCATTGCGAAGGTTTGTCTATGCGTATTAAAAAAACAGCATGTCTATTGCTTGTTACATTAATTTAGAAAGATATTTTTTAACTATTATATTGTTCCTTCAGAAAATGAATATGGTCACGTTTATTTGTTATACCACTACGTATTTACTTAAGCGATAAGGCACAATATCTTAAGTTTCCCTCTAGTTTAATACAACAATTCCAAAAGTACATTAACCTAAGTTGTGCCTTGTTTACTAAAAGATGTTAGAACACGGACTTAATGTAGTTAATTTAAATATAATTACCTAAACTAGGAATTTACATCCGCCATAATGGATAATTGATTTGATTATCAGATTCCAGGTCCTCCTCAGAAAATTTCGTTTGGCTGACGAAAGGATTTTAAGAATTGTAAGGGATATAAATAACAGAACAGTCTTGGAGTATTTGAGTTCTATACTCCACAATTACAAATCTGGTCAGTTAATTACATTATTATAAATTTACCGTTACCTAGTGTTCATGCTATTCCAGATGTTAAAATTCTTCTGGCCGTGAACTGTCCCGGCGCGAAACGTCCCATACCGTAGTTAGAAACATACCAAAAATCCACCAAAACACGTTAGTAAAACTCCTAGTAAACAACGATCATCTTAAAAATAAAGTATTGAGTTTATTTTACGAATTGACTTAGAAAACATTTCTTTAGAAATGTATACAAACCGATAACATTAAAATAAATCTGTGTTTTAAAAATATTACCTTATCAAGATGCCGTTTATCGGCTACCTGATATCAGAATTGCATTTAGCAAATTTTATTTATTTGTACATTAACGTATTAAGTTTTGACCGAAATAATTGTCAAGTAAGTATCGATTGTATGATCTATGCAATCTAGTTACCGCAAATTATGGTATTTCGTTGTTCACCTTCCGCAGTATATTAAATTAGAGTTGGATCACCTTAAGTTTGTACATATTCTGTTATTGTTATTAGTTGTAAGTTCAGATAATGAATTTCTTTAGCATTACAATAAATAAGAAATGTAGGATTTTATAAAACAATCTGACTGTTTATTATACGGTGGAAAATAGGTAACAAGTTTTATTAAAGTAATTTTAATTAGTGACTCTCAGAAACAAGCATCGGACCAGCCCGTCTCCGACATTTGAGCTAAGCCGCTGATTAAAATTTACATTATAAAATGAAAGTAACTTATAGGCCTTATAACCGCTAATTATTGTTTTCGGTATAAAGTTTGAAGTATCAGGAATTGTGCTTGAATGAGCGTTATGTTGCTAGCCACTTTATTGAAATTAATCTGGGCATTAAAATAAAGCCATTTACGTCGTGTACTTATTAAATAAATAACCAATCTGCCTATTGGTTGTTTCACATCATAAACAGGGAAGAAAACGTTGTGTAAACTTGTATGTGATCACGCTGGCATACTGTTGTTCACTTTACCATAATACTGTGACGTAATAAAAATGTGACATAATATTCATATGATTCTGACGGAGGTGCAATTGACAATGGACGCTGTAACCATTCAATGGCGACTGTTACACTTTTATATGGCACAAGCCTCACTGTTAGCTTAGAAGTACGAATAGCATCATTGACAATCCCTCAAACATACGGCTCACATAGTAAAATGCCAAAATTTCGTAAAAATGTGCAACGCTTAAGCAAGATTTCCGCTGGCACTTAGCCGGTTAGGCTTAGTTCTTTTAAATAACTATCAAAAATTATAGAGACCGCACCCCTCTCTATCATTCCACAAAACCATAATAACAGCTCCAATTATCCAATAACACTCTAGATTGAATTAAAATACTTCGCATATACGCAGCTCAAAACGATAAAGCAAAACCGTGTATTTATTAAAAAACATTTAAGTCAAATCTTACTTTTATTCAATTTTCCTACTTATCCCTAATAAAACGAAAAAAAATTAGAAATGTAACTAAAGGAACGCACGGTATAACTATCCATTAACCTTTAACCGTTATCTTGAAAAAACCGTTACATAAGACACAACTATTTATAGCAATTCTATATAAAAATAAATTGTATAATAATACAACTATTACATTTTATTTGTTTTTTTACTTATTAATACGTCAAAAAGGTAACACAAAATGGTGAAATAAAACTCTTGGGCTAAGTAAATAAGTAATAGTTTTTCCTGTCGACACGTAAAAGCAGAGTAATGTTTTCATTAAAATTGTATAATTTACTATCCATGTATTTTTTGTTGGTTGGCAAAAAAGAAAGAAAGGTTTGTTCTTTAATGTGCTCAAATAAGTTACCCCACTGTTTGCAATTCTGTCACAAACTACAGATTGCTAAATCAATTATCTTAGCTGTCATATTTCTGTTGGTATTTTTTATGAGCTGTACTAGCCTTGCCACAACCTTGCAATGATCTTAAAAATCATCCCAATTCATTTTCCTATCCTAGCAAAGAAATTCCTATCAAAACTTCTTTCCCATTTCCTTCCTCAACTGAATATATGGTATTGTTTAAAAATACTATCAGTTTCCCACTCCTTCTCCCTCTCCTAGTAAATCCCCTATAAATAACCATTCCCCCCATTCACTCATTCATCTTTTACACAATCTTAGCATCCGACATTCCCGAAGTAACACAACCCAGAGTAGTCGTACCGCAGTTTGCGGATGAGACCGCCTTCTAGGCGGTTAATCGGAACGGCCTCCCGCCTCATATCTAAAACCCCCCGGAACTTCTCCAACTGGGTTAACCGGTGGAAAGTCTTTGTCAATCCCACCCAAAACCCAAACAATCTTCTTCCGACATCTAACTACACCAAAAATAAATGTACAAAGCTAGCCGACCGGAATGTGTACCTCACAATAAATCAAGAAAGGCTCCCACTCCAACGCGAAGTTACCTACCTAGGAATACTCTTTAGTAAAACCCTTAATTGACTCCCCAATGTACAATAAACACTTAGAATAGGAAACCGAACAAACCTACTAGCCGCCCTCCGGGGTAGAATCAGAAGTTGCTACCCCAAAACACTGCAACACACCTACAAAACATGCATCCGCCCTGTTATGGATTTCGGAGCACCTTTATACACCGATATAAACCCTAATCACCTTTCCTCTATCGCTTCCTGTGAACGCCGAATACCCAGACACATACACAGATTACCATTCAGGCACCCTGGCGACATCACAATACAACACCCAAACCTACCACCCATCACACACAGAATACAAACACTACAGAGAAACTTTACACACAAACGAATCTTTGGCGACGCAATCCCAACCCGAGAGATCCTTACCACTACTTATAACTACCATTTTCCTCAATTTACACGGAAACAAAACCCAAAGTAAAAACACCCCCCGCGATCCTAACTCAACTCCTTGACGACCTCCCCGAAGAGACAAACGAATCCCTAGATAATATTCCATATGCCCTCCGGATCCCCCCGTCTATTTGATGACGACCTAGCATAATATCGGCAAACGAATCGAATTTACCACACTAAGTATGCTACACCCCACTAAACAACACGCATACTTAAACCAATTATCACAAATATTCAAATAAATCTAAATCTTTTTGTTTCTTTCGTTTACAACAAAAATAGCCACATCTCATGATTTTAAACTATACAATAACACAAAACCGACAAGAATGGATTGACCAGGTCTGAATAAAGTGGATTTTGTTATAATCCTTAAAGTGTTCGGTTTCTGGCGTATTAAAACCTGCTCTTTTGGTTCACGTCAGGGCTAAAAATCAAGAGCGTGAGAAGTAATAATTTTTTGACCAAACTTGGCAGATACGTTTAACCACTAAAAGGTGGCAGTTGATTAAAATTTCAAATAAAAATAACAAAATATAAACATAATTTTTATTAATAGTGGGTTTGTCCCCCCTCTTGGTTAAACACTCCTCGTCGTGGCATCGATTCTAGCAAATGGTCGATGTTCTCTTGAGGTGTTGTGTCCCAAGTAACCTATAATTGGTGCTGTAGAGCTTGCAGCGCCTGTGGAGGATGCTGCAAGATTCTCAGTCTTCTCGCCTACATGTCCGAAACAAGCTCGATGGGCGAAAGGTCTGGAGATCTGGGTGGAAATGGCAAGGGATTAACATTATCCTATGCAAGTTGGTCTTGTAATAGTGGGACGGGCATTATTTTGCTGCAAAAGTGGATCTTCCAACTGCTGAAGGAATGGAAAAATATGGGTTTCTATCATCACATCCACATAGCGCTGGGCGTTCAAATATCCTCGGATGGATACCAAACGAGACCCCATACCGTAATCCCTACAGTTTGGTGCACATGCCTCGTAACAGAAAATTCATCATCTGGCCTTTACGCACGTCTTCGTCTGATCCTCATACGGCCATCATGCATCCCCAA